>JALIGW010000005.1:68215069-68402569 GCA_023053685.1 Diadophis punctatus similis
ACCTTGCTTGACCTTGAAATATAGACGTTGTCCAATCTTATGCCTCACTTCATATCTATCTATCTATCTATCTATCTATCTATCTATCTATCTATCTATCTATCTATCTATCTATCTATCTATCATCTATCATCTAACTATCTATCTATCTATCTATCTATCTATCTATCTATCTATCTATCTATCTATCTATCTATCTATCTATCTATCTAATCTACCAACCTACCTACCTACCTACCTACCTACCTACCTCTATCTGTCATCCATCCATCTATCCACCCACCCACCCACCCACCCATCCATCCATCCATCCATCCATCCATCCATCCATCCATCCATCCATCCATCCATCCATCCATCCATCCATCTATCTATCTATCTATCTATCTATCTATCTAATCTACCTACTTACCTCTATCTGTCATCCATCCACCCACCCACCCACCCACCCACCCACCCACCCATCCATCCATCCATCCATCCATCCATCCATCCATCCATCCATCCATCCATCTATCTATCTATCTATCTATCTATCTATCTATCTATCTATCTATCTATCTATCTATCTATCTAATCTACCAACCTACCTACCTACCTCTATCTGTCATCCATCCATCTATCCATCCAATCTCTTTATGATTTGGTATATTTATAGCTGGATTTCCTAATCCAAATTCAGAATACTCTCTCAATCCTGGAAAATATTGCCTAATATTGACACTGATGGAGCAAGGAAGTTGGATGAGAGGATATAAACTTTGTTAATAAGATTTGTTTTTAACTTTGTTTGCTGCATTAAATAAATATCTCCATTCCTGGCCTCAACAATGTTTCCAAATTAATACACTGAACTTGCATTCATTTTATCAATTTACACTGTATATAATTGTTAAAAAACTAACTAACTAATGTACGCTGGGAGGGAAATGGATTGGAGTGTAATCACTCATGTGTAAATGCAAGTAACACTTTTTTAATATGCATTTTGGCATAATGAAGAACAACGCTGTGCATCTGCATGGCTCACCTCAAATCCTGCATCACATTACCATTACAAACATTAGTTAAAATATAACAGCCATTTACAATTTTAAACCTTTAGAGAATTGTCCAAACATGAAATGATTAAATCAGTGCTGAATGTGCTATGAGAGTAAAACACCATCTCTCTTATTTCTTATATAAAACAGATATAAGGGCGGGGGATGAAGTTACTATAGTGGCTTTCAGACTTTCCTAGCTTTAAGCAATTCTTTTCCAGAATATTTCATCTGACACAAAATGGCAGAGTAAATTTATATGGGAGCTCACTCCAAACTGAGCATATGGGATATGGTCAAGCTGCAAATAGAGAAGTCCCTGAGGAGAACACAATCAATACCAACCCTCATAGAATATGCAAAGATTTCTTTGTTGGAAACTACATTTGCCAAGAAACTGTAGTTCAGAGCTGGGATATTTGATTTAAATGCTGACAAGCTCATATTTAATCTCTGGAGTCTCCAGTTTAAACAAATCTCGGGCAGCAGATGTGAAAAACCTTGGATTCAAGTTCCAAGACCTGTTGCCAGGCAGATCTATTAACCTCCTAGATCAGTGATGGCGAACCTATGGCACGGGTGCCACAGGTGGCACGCGGAGCCATATCTGCCGGCACATGAGCCGTTGCCCTAGCTCAGCTCCAGTGCGCATGTGCGTGCCCGCCAGCTGATTTTTGGCTCGTGTGGAGGCTCTGGGAGGGCGATTTTGGCCTCCGGAGGGCCTCCAGGGTGGCGGGGGGGGAGCGTTTTTTGCCCTCCCCAAGCTCTAAGAAAGCCTCTGGAGCCTGGGGAGGGCGAAAAATGGGCCCACCGGGCCCACTGGAAGTCGGGAAATGGCGGGGAGGTGGGGGGGGTCGCGCACGCATGTGCAGGAGGGTGGGGCAAGTGAGGGGCTTTGAATTATGGGTGTGGGCACGCACATGCGTGCAATAGCGTGCACACGCACTATTTCGGCACCCGAGGAAAAAAAGGTTCGCCATCACTGTCCTAGATCATAAAAGGTCAGTCTATTTATAATGTGCCATTTCGGAGGCTGTTATCCCACTCCATCCTCCTTTATGGGGTTACCTGCCCCTCTGGGAGCCATACCTCTGAATTATGGTGGTCGACCACCAAGAAATGTAGAAAAAACAAAGCAGAACTGTGTGTGGTAAAGAAAAAATCCCACCAACACCACCAAAAAAATCAAATCATTGTCTTAACAATGCAACTCATGGCTGCACATTTTTAAAAACAAATGATGTAAAATTGAAAAAGAAATGTATGTAGATGAATGGACCAAGAGTATACCCCATTGCTAATTTCAGCAGATGTATTCTGAAGCTTTACGACTCATATAATTTAGGTGAATATGTTTCATTCAGTAGGGGGGCAGTACAGAGTGCGAAAGCTGGTTGGTGCTTACGCTATCCAGCTTCCTGTTAGATCAGTGGTTCTCAACCTGGGGGTCGTGACCCCTTTGGGGGTCGAATGACCCTTTCACAGGGGTCGGGAGACTTTGCCCGGACGCCGCCATTTGGGTTCTTTTACCCTCTGCACATGCACAGAACGCTTTGTGCATGCGCAGAGGATAAAAGAGCCCAAATGGCAGGGGCGGGGCGGGGGTTGCGGCGGCGGGCGCAGGGGTGGGTTGCAGGTTGTGGCATTAGGAAGGTTGAGAACCACTGTGTTAGATGAACAATGAGTGACACCTTCCTTTACCTAAGTCAATATTAAAGAAATATCACCATGAACATTCTAATTCCTCTTCAAATTTCCTTCCCAGGCAAGGAAGTTAGAAATAGAAGTAAAATGCCTTGTACAGAGGTGGGATTCAGCAGGTTCTGACCAGTTCTGGAGAACCAGTAGCGGAAATTTTGAGTAGTTCAGAGAACCAGTAAATACCACCTCTGACTGGCTCCACCCCATCTATTCTCTGCCTCCCGAGTCCCAGCTGATCAGGAGGAAATGGGGATTTTGCAGTAACCTTCCCCTGGAGTGAGGAGGGTTTGGAGATTTTACAGTATCCTTCCCCTGCTACGCCCACCAAGCCACACTATGCCCACCAAGTCAAACTCACAGAACCAGTAGTAAAAAAATTGAACCCCACCACTTACTTGTAAGGGTAAATCATATATGGTTGGAGTTTCTTTTCTTGTCCTCTGCTCCTCTCTGCAAGCTCCTCAGAACTAGGAGATCCTAGTAAAGTTCTAGTAAAGTCCAAGAGATCCTTTGTAAACAGCATGGAGCTTGTGTGAGCTAGTCAATCAAGAGGAATCAGAACATTTCCAAAAGTTAAGAACATGCCTAATGGAAAAACAACATTGGTTGCTATAGAATATTTATTTCTTGTTGAACATATAATTGATTGTAAATGGGATATATGATGTATTCCTTGATGTGCTTATCTAATATACTGTAGCAGATTGTTTTTGTACTTTTATTTTACTCTGAATTAGTGCTTTATTGCTTCAGTCAATGGCTGAAGCCAATTATGGACTCCATTATGAGTTACAAAATATTGTTTACTTCAGTTCATGCTCATTTTTAGAGAAACCACTGTAACAATCGTATTTGCCATCACTGTGGTAAACTGTTACGATTTTGATAAAAAAGGAAAAACAACATACATCCAAACATTATATAATATACATGGCAGTTTTTAAAGAGTAAACATGATTTAAAGAATACAATCAAAACTGGTCTTCTATATTTGTATATTTATTTACTACATTACATTTCTGCCTTTTACATAGAGCAGCACAATTGAAAAGAACAGGGCAATTTTTAAATGCCAGTTATTTATATTGGCATGGCTATAAAGGCAGGCACAAAGAAAGCAGCCATTGAAAAACAGGATGTGAGTTTCTAATTTGAAATAAAAGGCACCTTATAATTGGAACTAATTTATTTTAATTAACTTATAGTCATGTTATGATTAATGCTTATGCTGAGAATTTGTCGTGGATATTTCAATTCTCTCTCTCTCTCTCTCTCTCTCTCTCTCTCTCTCTCTCTCTCTCTCTCTCTCTCTCTCTCTCTCTCTCTCTCTCTCTCTCTCTCTCTCTGTGTGTGTGTGTGTGTGTGTGTACACTCATGCAAATGTATATATGCACAGGCACACAGATATGCACCCAAACAAAGCTCTGAGCTTGGGATTTTTCGGACCACAATTCTTCCTGAGTTGTGTATAACCCCTGAGTAGGAAGGGGTGCTATGCAGGTCAGGGAAGGCATGTGATGGATATAGTGCAGTTTAAGAAAGGTGCATGAGGGTGCCCAGCAGTACCGTGTGGGTTGCGGAAGTGTGTGGGAGGGAATGGCATGGGTCAGGAGTATTTGGGTGCACAAGAGGTGTTGTGCAGATCAAAGAAGGCATACAGGGGGGCAGCACAAATCAGGGAAGTGTGCAGTAGAGGGATGGCATAATCAAGGAAAAGTACACTGCAGTTCCTCCCTTCCCTTCCCTTCCCTGCCCTGCCCTACCCTGCCCTGCCCTGCCGTTAATTGGCTGCTGATGAGTGGTGGACAAAGTGAGAGAAACTCAAGGCTGGCTGGGAAACTGTCAATGAATGTTCAAAATGCAGATCATATGACCGCAGTAGCAGTAAAGCAGCAATCAGTAGCACTGAACCAATTGCAACTTTCCAAATTTCATTCCCCCAGGAGTCAAGGATCCCAGATGCTAAACACATTGTGAAATGTAGCCCATTGAGATACCTTGGTTCAAAAATTGTTGCCCTGAGATGCACTGTTATGGCCAGTTAAGGTTTATGGAAATCAGAGTTTAAGATACCCAGATGGATTGGATTGATAGATAATAGACATCCATCCATCTGTCCATCCTTGGAAAGATTGGTCCGAGATCCTCTATAATGCTTTATGGCTGCATGCAAAGTTGTTTTCTGCCTTCTTCTCTCTCTTGTCCATTTAGTTAATGAGGATCTAGCATGCTATAAATTGCTTCTCCTGAGGTCTCACCTAATGATCATGTCCCCCATCACAACCATATGTTTTAGATTGAGATGGTAGAAAGAAGAATAGCCTCAAATTACCCACAAGGTTCTATGGTTGATTGTAGCTTGGGTCACCATGTTCCCAGTGTAGTATCCAGGTCTATCTTTCTAGCCAGATAATAACTGAGATACTCTATGTTCAATTATGTGAAGGGCACACTCACACACACTGTGCTTCTCATCTCTAACAACTCGTCGTTTCTACAGCTTTCCCTTCAGACAGTTCTTTGCTTTAACTTGTCACCCACACAATATGCACATAGCAGCTGGATGAGCAGATGCTTCCTGGCTGAACTCTGTGTCTCATTCAAATATTAGGACACGATTTATTTATTTATTTATTTATTTATTTATTTATTTATTTATTTATTTATTTATTTATTTATTTATTTATTTATTTATTTATTTATTTATTTATTCATTCATTCATTCATTCATTCATTTTGTCAACACGTGTACAAGATAGCAGGTATTTGTATAAACACAACATAAGCAACGTAAGTACAGATAAATGAGGACAATAGCACAGTAAGACAGGGACGGTAGGCACAGTGGTGTGCTTATGCACGCCCCTTACAGACCTCTTAGGAATGGGGTGAGGTCAACTGTAGACAGTCTAATGTTAAAGTTTTTGGGGTTTGGGGAAGAAACCACACAGTCAGATCAGGCAGGTCATGTGTGGGTTTCTCCTCCGTCACACTTTTGACCTAACCTTGATTGTGATTAATTTGTGCTGGGGTGTTTGTTTTTTTGGCACAGTGTCATATACAGCCATTGTTTTTTGAGAATCATTCAGTAGCTTGATGAAAACAGGGTTTAGCTTCATGTAGGGGTAGACAGAGTATTGATTGGTATGCATTTCCTCAGAGTGAAGGCCGTAACAAATGGTATTTATGTCTATGTATCACTGATGTTTGTAAATCTTCTCAGCACTTCAGAGCACCTGTGAAAATTGCCCTAACCAAAAAACGTTTAAGCAAAGGAGTTTACTTGCTCAAGTTTCAGAGAGGATAGGAAAAATAAATGTGTGTACAGTACACACCGTCTATTATCTTGTGCCTGTCTTATGACAGGAAGTTAATTATTTGGTTAGTATTGATTGATTGAATTCTTTCCCATTTTTATTACCGGTTCTCATTCATTTTGATGAAAGAGAATTTGCTTTTTGAATTCTTTCAAAGGAAAAAAAAATAACATTTCAAGGAAAAAAAATAGAATTCTAATTACCTAAAGACTGCTCCCTTTCATGGATATTTAAAAAATATATGGTATGACATGAAGCAATAGCTGAGTGAAAGATTTTGTGTTATCTACGGATACAACATAAAGGTTGTTTTTTTCCCCACCCCTGGATTGTACTGGGAAGTAAATTATTTCATTACTGAGAGAAATTACGTAGAGCACATTAAGTCCAAACAACTTTTCTTTATGGGGAGTTGTAGTTCAATTTTATTTTTAATTGGAATTGAATGCTTTGGACTTTTTCAGATTCATAAATAAGATCCAGCCATAAAACTGGCACACTGAGATATATTAAAAGTCCCTTGAAAAATAACTGCAAAAAGCTGGCAGCATATATATTTAATTTTCTAAGAAATCTTGTTGCTGCTATTATTATTCCAGTTCTAATTATGTTAAGTAACCATATTAACTTTGTAGTTTAAGATTACAGTTACTTTGAGAATAGGCAATAAACTGGAGGAGGAGGAGGAGGAAGTTTTCATTTCGCCTAAGCCAAGATGAAAAATCATGGAGTTTATATTGATGATTGATTGATTGCTTTTTCGTGCTATTTTATTGGCCTCGTCAAGACGAAATATTTGTCTCCTTTAATAGCAAAAGACGGTTCTCTATTTGCCTGAAAATGTTTTAGCAAAGCCATATAACAATTTTAACTCGTTGCTGAAATATAAGGAAAATGTGCAGTCTGTTACAAGTACCACAAAGAAGGGGCAAGAAAGTTCTCTTCTTAAATGCTAATATTGGGCATTGGTCTTATGATGGTCACATTGATGGCCCATTGCATCTGTATTGCATACTCCATAGGTAAGGAATTGAGCAAAAGATTGGCAGGGGAAGAGGATTGTTTATTTTTTAATGAACCCCCCCCCCCCCAAAAAAAAAAAAAACTTCAGAGATTTTTGGATACATGGTGATGATTCAAAGATGTCGACTGTAGGGGGCACCAGTGCAATTTTCAAGAAATGTTGTAGCTTAGGACACTTTTGTTTTTTAAAGAAGTATGTTAGCCAATCAGAGATTTGTAGACGATAATTCAACACAGGGCAGTGGTGGTGGTGGAAGGTACTGTTATGGGCGAGTGAGTTTCAGCAACACAACATTGTGGAGCTCTGAGAGACATGCACACATGCACCCTGCACTCTGTTGGCTCCCCAGAGTTTGAAAACTCTTTGTAGACTGATCTGGAGATAGAAAAACTGATGCTGCTCCCCTTGAACCCAACTTCTCTCTCTCTCCTCTCTCTCTCTCTCTCTCTCTCTCTCTCTCTCTCCTCTCTCTCTCTCTCTCTCTCTCTCTCTCTCTCTCTCTCTCTCTCTCTCTCTCTCTCTCCCCCTACCTACCTCACCGTGTAATTATGACATCCCTTTAAAAGAAAAATACGAGTCACATATACTTGTGGAACTAGCACCATAATTTTATTTTAACTGTTAGGAGATAATTGGTCAATCTTGCTCCACTCTGGCATGCAATTAAACATTCTGACCTTGTTTTATGGTGCTTTGAGGAAGTTCAGCCTTTTTGCTGATATAATATTTATCTATCTATCTATCTATCTATCTATCTATCTATCTATCTATCTATCTATCTATCTATCTATCTATCTATCTTTATTTATTCATTCATTCATTCATTCATTCATTTTGTCAAAACATGTACAAGATAGCAGGTATGGTATAAACATAAACAAAAGCAAAGTAGGTACAGGTAAATTTGGACAATAGGACAGTAAGACAGGGACGGTAGGCACAATGGTGCGCTTATGCACGCCCCTTACAGACCTCTTAGGAATGGGGTGAGGTCAACGGTAGACAGTCTAAGGTTAAAGTTTTTGGGGTTTGGGGAAGAAACCACAGAGTCAGGTAGTGCATTCCAGGCATTGATCACTCTGTTGCTGAAGTCGTATTTTCTGCAGTCGAGTTTCGAGCGGTTTACATTGAGTTTGAATCTATTGTGGGCGCATGTGTTGTTGCAGTTGAAGCTGAAGTATTCATTGACAGGTAGGACATTGTGTCAGATGATTTTATGAATCATCTTATGAATTTTATGATCAAAGGCGATGTAGCTCTAAGCTGTCTAAGCCCAAAATTTCAAGTCTGGTGGAATAAGGTATTCTGTTGCGAGCAGAGGAGTGGAGGACTCTTCTTGTGAAATATTTTTGAACTCTCTCGATTGTATTGATATCCGATATGCAGTGCGGGTTCCAGACAGGTGAGCTGTATTCAATAATTGTTCCAGCTTCTAAGTGAAGGAGATAATGATCCATCATACCTGATAAAAGAGTTAACAAGGATATTTGAAGTTTAACTCTGGTGACAGTTTTTTTAATTTGTATGGTGTGTGTGTGTGTGTGTGTGTGTGTGTGTGTTGTTATAATTGTTGATTGGGAGCTGCCCAGAGTTCAATAAATTTATATAGCTGCCTGCTTTCAATAAAATAAATACCTTCAAGTCCCATGATTTGAATACAGGATCTAGAAGTTTTCCAAAGGGTTTATATATCCCTTCCTAGACCCCAAATCTAAGGAGTTGTAAATATGCCATAGCATATTTAATAAAGTTCGCATGCCGGTCTTAATCCTGCACAATTCCAATCATAAGTATTTAAATATGGCACCACTTTTCCTTCTGAGGTGATTATCTTTCTGACCAATTTGTGGAAAGTAAATTAACAATCCAAGTTGTTGTTGTTTTTTAAAAAATCAGACTGATGAAAACTTTCCTACTCAGCCGCATCCACTCATCCACTCAGACTTCCAATTGTAGCATATAAAGAAAAAAGCACTTCAAATTTGCATCTCAATGTTGAATATAAATCTGTTTGTCAGATTATTTGTGTTGTGACATCACAACACATGTTTTATTATTTACTGCCTGTAGATCCCTATGGGAACAAAATAAATAGGTCTATTAAAATGGGTGTATATAAGAGATTTTCTTTTTGTTTGTTTGTAAAAAAGAAGAGGTAGTCTAAAGAAAATTGCCTGGAAAACCTGGATACAAATCGATATAGAATAAAAAAAAAGCTTTAGTCAAGTGGAGTGGAATTAGGATGCAACTAATTGTGCTTGAAAAGAAATGTGACCATGAGAGAAACTGTATATGTCCATTGCCAAGTGAAATACAACCACTTTAGCAGCCAAAATAGCAGTAAAATGAAGTTTTAATATTACGAACAATAAGTTATGAGAACAATACATAGCTAACTCACATACCAAACAATGCTGTCTTTTTCTTATTCTTATTTCACTCACATAAAACTATTTTTACTCTAAAAATAGGAGATGCAGAAGAACTTCATTTGAGAGTAGTTAAGAAGGTTTCTTTGTGTATGTATTTTAGGCAGGAGAGAGAGAGAGAGAGAGAGAGAGAGAGAGAGAGAGAGAGAGAGAGAGAGAGAGAGAGAGAGAGAGAGAGAGAGAGAGAGAGAGAAAATCTTGACAAAATACTAACAGAATACAGAGTTAGACCTTGGAGATCCTAGTCTAACCCCCTACTCAGGCAGGAAACCCGGCCTATACTATTTCAGACAAATGCTTGCCAATCTCTTCTTAAAAACCTCCAGTGTGGAGCACCCACAACTTCTGGAGGCAAATCGTTCCACTGATTAATTGTTCTAACTGTCAGGAAATTTCTCCTTAGTTCTAGATCGGTTTTCTCCTTGATTAATTTCCATCAACTGCTTCTTGTTCTGCTCTCAGGCACTTTAGAGAATAGCTTGACCCCGTCTTCTTTCTGGCATCCCCTTAAATAATTGGAGCACCACTACCATGTCACCCTTAGTTCTTTTCATTAAACTAGACACACCCAATTCCGACAACTGGGAATTTTTGAATCCCACCTCTGCCTGAATGTCATACTTTTAAGATATTTGAATCATTAAATTTTGATTCTGTGCCATCCAGTTAGTATCAATTCTTAGTGGCCACATTTCTCTATCATGATCTGTCCCTAATTTTGTGTTTCAGGTCTTCCAATGGTGGAATTATCATTGTAATTGAATCCATTCACTCTGCCATAAGTTGCTCTCTTCTCTTTCTTTCCACCTTTTCTAATACTATGGACTTTTCCAGACAACTAGGTTTTCACATTAGACGTCCGAAGTATGATAATTTTAGCCTCATCCTTGGTCATTTAGTTAGAACTGAGTTCACTTATTTTGATGATCCATGTGTTTGCCTTCTTTGGCTGTCCATGATATTCTCAGAATAGCAATAGCAATAGCACTTAGACTTATATACTGCTTCATAGTGCTTTACAGCCCTCTCTAAGTGGTTTACAGAGTTCAGCATATTGCCCCCAACAATCTGGGTCCTCATTTTACCCACCTCGGAAGGATGGAAGGCTGAGTCAACCTTGAGCCTGGTGAGATTTGAACAGCTGAACTGCTGAACTGCAGTGCTGCATTTTAACCACTGTGCCACCTCGGCTCTTCTCCAACACCAGATTTCGAAAGTGCCAATACACTTTGTACCTAGCTTCTTCAAAGTCCAACTTTTGCTGTTATAGAGTGTCATAAAGAATACCACAATCTTCACCATTCTGATATTTGTAAGAACAGATAAATTCTGGCACTTAATACCTTTTCTAAGGCCTCCGTGGCTACTATACCAAGTGCTAGTCTGGGGATCATTAAGTAACACAGACTTTTTTTCCCTATAAGATCTCATTGAACTTTGCTCCCTCTAGCATCTCCAGCATGAGTGACAGCGTGATTAAACATCTAATGTAGTGCTCCAAAATTAAGCCTGAGCCAAAATGGGCCTACTAAAATAGCACAGTATGAAAGATTTCTATAGAAACAGAGATGTATACATTGCTTTCCTCTTATTCGGGCTCTGTTGTTATAACAGCTCACACAAGCACAGTGCCTTGCAACAACAGAACAAGAGCAGGTGACATCTAATTAAATTCTTGCAAGGTGAGGCAGTTACTCCTCTCTCTCTCTCTCTCTCTCTCTCTCTCTCTCTCTCTCTCTCTCTCTCTCTCTCTCTCTCTCTCTCTCTCTTTGTTACCGATAGCATAAGCAGCACATTGCTTCCCATAGGTAATTTTATGCATTGCCAATTAGTACAGTGAAAAAAAGTGATTGCTAACAGATCCTTAGGGCCCTAATTGGGACTTCAGCATGAATTCAGAATAACTATCCAGGAACTCAGCTTTTATCCAACTAAGAAAGAGAGATCTTTGTTGATTATTATTGGTAATCTGGCTATCACATTTTGCACTATGAATTGAGGTAAGTACTTGTGCCACATTCTTTTTTATTACTTGTGATGCAAAGTGAGATAGTCCTTAATTTTGCCACAATTTTCATGCACACACTTTTTTTAAAAAAAATCAAGTTTAAGTGTTAGGATGTTCAGGATTTTCAAACAGAAAAAATTACATTGTGAATTCTTTATCTTCTTATGTTTTATTTAGAAATATCAGGGCTGCATCTGTACAGATGCAGCTATTTATTCAATACCTGTCCAACTGATCCTATCTTCCCTGATCCCATTTATTCGAACAATGGATCTAGGAGGTGGGTTTTCAAGAAAGAGACAGGCAGACAGTCATCAAAATCTAGATCTTCCATTCTCTTCAGTGACTTGAGATCTTATTTGATGTGTCTGCAGGTTTTCCAAACTGAGGAAAACTTGCCACTGAGTAATGAGCTGAATGATAGACATTCAGACCCCTCCTGAAGAAGCCTTCCCTGGATCCAGCTGACTTGAAGAACTATCGTGCGGTCTCCAACTTACCTTTTTTAGGGAAAGTTGTGGAGAAGGTGGTGGCTACTCAGCTTCTGCGACTTTTGGATGAAACAGATCATCTAGATGCCTATCAGTCGGGTTTCAGGCGCGGCTACAGTACAGAAACTGCCTTGGTCGCTCTGATAGATGATCTCTGGCGGGCCCAGGATGGGGGAAATTCCTCCATCCTGGTGCTACTTGACCTCTCAGCGGCTTTCGATACCATCGACCATGGTATCCTTCTGCATCGTCTCAGCGAGTTGGGAGTGGGAGGCACCGTTTTACGGTGGTTCTCCTCTTATCTCGCTGATGGGATGCAGTCGGTGTTAACAGGAGGGCAGAGATCCTCCCCTAGGCCCCTGTTATGCGGAGTGCCTCAGGGGTCGGTTCTCTCACCCATCCTGTTTAACATTTACATGAAACCGCTGGGGGAGATCATCCGCAGACATGGGGTGCGTTTTCACCAGTACGCTGATGACACCCAGCTGTACATCACCACCCCATCTGATTTCAGTGTGGCAGTTGATGTAATGTGCCGGTGCCTGGACGACGTTAGGATCTGGATGGGGAGGAACAGACTCAGACTCAACCCCGACAAGACTGAGTGGCTTTGGATAGTGCCTCCTAAGGACTATGACAACTGTCCCTCCTTGGTTCTCGAGGGAGCGAAACTGACTCCCTCGGATCAGGTCTGCAACTTGGGAGTCCTCCTAGATCCACAGCTAAAATTGGAACATCATCTTACTGCTGTGGCTAGGGGGGCCTTTGCACAGGTTCGCCTGGTGCACCAGTTGTGGCCATACTTGGAGAAGGAGGCTCTACTCACGGTCACTCATGCCCTTGTCACCTCCCGCTTGGACTACTGCAACACGCTCTACATGGGGCTACCCTTGAAGAGTATCCGGAGACTCCAGTTGGTGCAAAATGCGGCTGCGCGTGCTGTGGTGGGTGTGCCAAGGTACACCCACGTGACACCTATACTCCGCCAGCTGCACTGGTTGCCCATCAGTCTCCGGGTCCAATTCAAGGTGTTGATCATCATCTTTAAAGCCCTTCATGGCTTAGGACCAGGCTATCTCTGGGACCGCATTCTGCCTCATACTTCCCTCCAACCGGTTAGGGCCCACAGAGTTGGCCTCCTCCAGCTCCCGTCAGCCAAGCAATGCCGGCTGGCGGGCCCTAGGGGGAGGGCCTTCTCTGTGGCGGGCCCCGCGCTCTGGAGCCAACTTCCTCCAGAGACCCGAACCATCCCCACCCTGCTGGCCTTCCGAAAAGCCGTTAAGACATGGCTTTTCTGCAGGCTGGGGGTAGAGCCTAATCCATCTGAGCTCTCCCCCGGGTATGTCTGGTTGTTGGATAGTTTTTAATATTGTAATTTTTAATTTTTATATTCTGATTTTAATCCAATTGTTTATTGGTTGTTCTTGTATTTTTTTTCTGTGCTGTACGCCGCCCTGAGTCCCTCGGGAGTTGGGCGGCATATAAGAAAACCAAATAAATAAATAAATAAATAAATTCACAAAACAGAATATTCCATTCCAATTAGATGGGTGCCATTCTTTTGCATTCTATTTTTCTTTACAATCATGCTCCCAGCTATGCTAACCAGATAGACACTAGATTCCTTCATGATGTGGGGGATCAACAAGACTGCAAGTTGCTGTATGAAAACCAGAACTAATCATTCACCATCCTCCTCCTGCTCTGTCCCTTAAAATCAATCTTGCCTAGCTTTTTGAGTATCTAACAAGCCAGTTTTGTCCAGGGGTTAAGGAATCAGTCTAGAAACTGGAAAACTGTGATTGCTAGTTCTCCATGAAAACCAACTAAGTGATTTTAGGCCAGTAAGTCACTCTCTCTCAACCCAACCCACCTCACCTCACATGGTTGCTGTGGATAAAAGGGGAAGAGGCAGGAGTATTGGGTGTCTTCATTGCCATGAATTATTTAAAAATAATAATAAAAGAAGGATATAAATAAATAAATCTCTATAGCAGAATGCTTCACTAATAAGTCTTAACCACAAGTTAATATATTTATTTATTTATTATTTATTAGTGACATTTATATACCGCCTCCCAGTGCAAGCGCTCTCTAAGCGGTTTACACCATTAAGCAATGTATATATTTACATTGCCCCCAACAATCTGGGTGCTCATTTTACCTACCTCGGAAGGATGGAAGGCTGAGTCAACCTTGAGCCGGTGAGATTTGAACCGTTGACCTGCGGATCACCGTCAGCTAAAGTGGCCTGCAGTACCCCACTCTAACCGCTGCGCCACCTCGGCTCTTACTAAATATAAATATAATATATTATATATTATATAATATAATATAAATATAACTCCATTCTATGACCTTAATTAGCATGGGTCAGCAAGCATGGATCAGAAAGAAGGCTGAGAAAATATCTACAGACCCCTCACATCCTGGACACAAAATCCTTCCCTCAGGATGCCACTATAGGGTATTGCATGCCAAAACAACTAGACACAAGGACATTTTTCCCCTCATGCCATCACTCTGCCGAACATCCAATTACCACAGTACTGTCATATATCTAAAGATATTAACCCATGTAGTACAGCTGTATTACTGTTTTCCTTCAGACACGATCGGACATTGGAAACCTTTACATATATTTGGTTCAGAGCATGTGTAGTGGTCAGAAATATAGATAGAATGGCAACACTGTGATTCCTAAAGAATGGCTGATTTTGGCAATACTGGGAGGAAATGTAAACTTTGGGAATGGATAATGGGAAGGCTGGCTCAAGTGTCAACAGCACAGTTATACTTCTAATTTAAAACTTAACATTTTCTCCCATTGCACATCAAGTGGAATTTGTAGATTAATCAGCTTGGCTTTCCCTCAAAAACAAATCAAGTTATGGGCTATGTACACCTAGCATTAATCCTAGAAGAATGATCATATGTTTGAACAATGAATTTTATTGACTAAAATAGTCTACAAAATGGATTTGCTTTCGGTATAAGTGTCAGATTAGAAGAGAGTGGTAAAATACTCATAGGACTACTTTATTCTATTGGCCTTTAAAAACAGCTGCCCAGGGGTGGGTTCTAACTTACCTCGCTGCTGGTTCACTTCATCCTGCGCCGCGTGGGCACATGCACATGCACAGTGGCAAAAAATCCAATTTTTTAAAAAGTCGAAAACAAGATGGCGACTGCATGCACAGTGCTGGAAACTCAGCTTCTGCGCATGTGCAGAAGAAAAAAAACCCAATTTTTTAAAATAAAAAAATAAAAAAATCCCCCCTCCCAAAAGCAGAAAACAAATTGGTGACTTCATGCACAGTGTCAGAAACTCAGCTTCTGTGCATGTGCAGGAAAAAAAATCTGGAAAAAATAAAAATAAAAAAAATAAAAAAAAAAGATGGCGGCGCTCACGGACCGGCACCGACCGAACTGGTTCTGTGACATCGTTGTGATGTCACCAGCAGGTCGCTACCAGTTCAGGCAAACCAGTCCGAACTGGGAGGAACCCACCTATGCAGCTGCCATTTGAGAAGAAAGACTTCTGACTTGAAAAGCAGAGTTAGATTTCTTTATGTTGAGTTTCTTTTGTTGAGTTATTCAGCATTAGACAATACGAGGACATGTTTCAGATGTCAGCTGTTTAAACGATAACATTTAACATGTCTTTACATGTCAGCTGCTGTCAAAGCAGTTGGTCACATCTTACTGCACTACAATCTCATCCATTGTCTGGGAAAGTTAGGTCAACCAGATAACTTCTGAATCTCTTTCCTATTATCAGAAGGGCATTCAAGTATAACACTCAATGTAACAAAATTCTGGGCTACAGCATGTAAACCCTGATACAAAAAAATAATAGCAGTTTCTTAAAATAGTAGCATAGTAAATCTGGTTATATGCAACTTTGACATTGTTGATATTTGATACTGTGTTGATGAGGTATTGCTGTCCACCATTACTTGAGCTGGCAGATAACTATATCAGCGTAATATTTATTGCTCCCACTGGAGATTCTTTATTACCCAAGGCATCATATCAACAAATGTTGTTGTTCTTATTTATATTGTAAAAGGGATTTTAAGGATCAGAATTGATTGATTCCCCCATTTTCATTACCCTCTCTTTCCACAAACATCACCAACTGGAAATAAACAACTCACAATTGATGATGATGTTATCCATTCAGTCATGTCTAACTCTTGGCAATTCTATGGGCCAGATCTCTCCACACTTTCTGATCTTGCACTGTTTCTTTGAGTTGTTCTATGCTCTGGCTGGTGTCAGCTTTGATGGTGTCCAGCCATGTTGAGAGATGAGAATAAATCTCATAGAGGCGATTTGGATCTTTGCTTGGAATTCAGACAGTTGGAAATAAAGCCGAGATTAAAAGTCTAATAGAAATATTTATTTCGGTACCAAAACAATAAATCCTGAATAATTACATCTTTGCTAAGAAAATGCAACCGTTCTGGTCAAGAGCCAAGTCAAAAGTGATTAATGGTGGTTTAGGAATGTGGACATGCGCACAAGATCATATCACGTGTTCTGCCTGTATTGGAATATACCATAATATTAGAATAGGGGTGTATCACCTTGCATAGACATACAACTGACAATATTCACTATGTGACAAGCCACCAGGTTCTTTGGCAGTCTTTTTTCCCCTTTTACTGCTAACTCTTCCCAACATAATTGCTTTCTCCAGTTACTTACAATTAACTTCCCTTATTGGGAGCTTAGATGAGTTTGGGAAAGAGGCCACATTTTATAAATGGTTAGACTGATAAGTTTAGTTGTCCATCAAAACCTGTTCTAGTTTTTACAATGGTTTTGGATGGATGTATTTGGGTAGGACGTAACTTATCACTTGATTTACACCTGTTGTCATTAGGCTGTTTTTGGACATAAATTTAGCATTATTTCTCAATAGTGCTATTTTCAGACTTTGGAATAGCAATATTCTGGAATCATGCTAAACTCTCAATCCATAGTCAAGTTTCTTTTGGACATAGGTTTAGCACAATTCCAGAAATGTGCTGAACTAGTATTTAAAAGCAACCTGAACAAGAGATATTATAGAAAGTTGCAAAAAGAAGCATTGTAGAGAAAACCAACTCTTTGTCTCCCCTACTTCATCATTTATTTATTTATTTCATTTATTTGGTCGCTTTTGCTACCTCCATCCATCAACTGCTAATGGGTTGATCCAGTTTTCTGAATCAGAGGTCAGCAGTTAAGGATTGACTTGTCAAAGGAAAGCTGTGGAGGGAAAGCTTGTTGTGAATTATGATAACTTGACCTTCCTTCTGCCTAAAGCTGAATACCTTGGAAGGCTGTGCAGACATTGAAGAATTAGTGTTAGTGTTAGGGTTAGTGTTAGTGTTAGATCAGTGCCCAGATCAGTAGGTGCTAGGTTGTTCCCATTGCTTAGGAACCACTTGATAGCAACACTGTACAAATGAACACTGAAATATAATCTGATTATATCATCGACATTGCCAATAAACCTTTCATTGATTCTAACTATAAAGCTTTTAGTATATGTACACCTGGGGTGGGATCTAACTTACTTCACTGCTGGTTCGCTTCCTCCCACGCTGTGTGGGTGTGCGCGTGTTTCACGCGCGTGTGTGCATGCGCACTGCTGAAAAATCAGCTTCTGCGTGTGCGCAGAAGCGAAAAACAAGATGGCGGCCACCAAGAGAGCCAGTTTGCGGGTGTGGCCAGCCGGCCATCGCTCCCGGTTCGGCGAGCGGGGAAATTCCCGCTACCGGTTCTAAAGAACTGGTCTGAACTAGGAGGAACCCACCTTTGATGTACACACAGCGTGTATGAACAAGAAAAAGAGTTAACATATTGGTTTGCAGAGTTTGGCATTAATTTTAATCCCAAACAAGACAGTTCTACAGGTGAAATATAATGATGGTTTTCCATTCTCTGAAGCCATGGAAAATTCAGGTGAAGGCGATACAAGCAAAAAATTCAATTCCCTTCTAAAACTGGTCTATTCTATTTAGTCCTTTAAATAAATTGTTCTTGTGGGAGTGAATCCCATATATTAATAATATTTTGCAACTAAAAGTCATTTCTATCTAAGCTTCCAAATAATACGCATAGAGCATCTTCCAGAAACCACAGGAAATGCCAATCATTTCAACATACAAATAAATTCTGGAAATTTGGCTGCAAGTTCCCAGTTCATAAGAGATTAAATTGGTTGGACAGGAATATTTTTTTTCTTTATTTAACATAAAAATGCATCAGGTAAATTTATAGGAGTGGACACATAGGTTTGAAAGAATGTTGCAGTGTTTGTTACCAAGAAACAGGATTTGTCTTTTAAGGCCATGCTGTAATTTTAGCAATTGAGCACCTTCTTTTTTAAATGGATTGTGTAATAACAGAGCAGCAGGCTATATTCTCTGTTATGGGTTCCTGAAGTCTATTTAGGCGAAACAAAAGACATGCAACAAACGATATAAAAAGGAACTAAATATATGTTTTGCTTACTGCATTATTACCTTTTAGTATATCTGGTATTTTATATTATTATATTATATTATATTATATTATATTATATTATATTATATTATATTATATTATATTATATTATATTATATTATATTATATTATATTATATTATATTATATTATATTATATTATATTATATTATATTATATTATATTATATTATATTATATTATAAGATTAGATGGCATGGCATGGCATGGCATGGCATGGCATGGCATGGCATGGCATGGCATGTATCATATCGTATTGTATCATATCATTATATTACATTGCATCACATTGCATTATTATATATATATAGCAACCTTGTCACCATGTTTCAAAGATGCCCTTTAAAAGTTCTGATCAATACATGGTAAAATTTATTTATTTATTAAATTTATATGCTTCATTTGCCAGGTCTAAAGAAAATATGTATGTAATTCATTAATTTACTTGTTGACTCTCGCACCAGGAAAGTTACTTGAAAAGCATAGAAAAAGAAATGATAAGAGTTATTCTTGTCTCCAGCTCATACCAATATCAATTTACATATAAAAACGCAACTAAGGCCTTTGGGTCATGACTGTTTCATGTGTAAGGGGAACATTTTATCCAAGGTATTTGGCTGCATTAGTTTATTTTGGAGCCAAAGGAAACTGTTAGAAGACTGCATTTGGGTTCTGTAACTATCTTAGGATTCTGGTTTGTCTCCTGGAAGAGTTAATGTGGCACAAGTAAACTTTTGAGAGCCAGTGAAAAGTGTTCAAACTTGTCTTTGTTTGACTTGTGGATTTCCCTCCCCCCTAAAAAAAAAATTAAATGCACAGATGCACACAAGGAAATACATTATAGCAGAGTGAAACAGCTTGATAGCTACAGTATATCTACTTTCTAACATGTGGTCGAGCATACTATTTCTAATAATTATAGCAGAGAGAAACTGAATAATGGATATTGGGGTGATTATAACTTTGATTATGAATTTAAAATGCACATGACCTATGGATTTAAGCATAAATGTAACTGTTTACCAATGTTCTCAAACTCTGTACATGCTGATGTTTTGCAAGTTTTTGGCACTTAGGGAAGAAGAAAGAGAAAAACATGAGAATATAAGATTTTTCTAATTTGCCCTTTTTTACTTTTATGCTTTCTCAGCTTTCACTGCTAGAAGAGGCAGGTTTCAAAGGTGCTCTTCTTTACATTGACCCTTGCAATTTACCAAAGTTTCAAAACCTGAGCAATAAAGCATTTATGGTGTCATTGAACAGTGGTGGTGATCCTTCGACACCTGGATATCCCAGTATTGGTGAGTACTTTTCTAAGAGTACTTTTTTTACATGGAATAAACAGTAAGCTCTTTATTGCAAAAATGGTTAGTTGAAAGCATAAAGCAAAAGTGATATAAGAGTTTTGCTCAGTAGTGGGTTCTAAAACCTGTTGCTACTGGTTGGCGCATGCGCAGAATCATTACGGGCGGGTGGGCGGAGCCTCCCACCACCGGCACTACCAGTTCGCAGAACCGGGCTGAACCGGGAGCAACCCACCGCTGGTTTTGCTGTCTGTAACTGTCTGTGTCAGTTGCCACCTTGTGCTCACTTGTGCTTCACTGCTATGTGGTGAAAGACTGCCATGAACTGTGGGGAGGGGGAATGAAGGGGGGAAAGCTTGGGGAAACGAAAGTAAGAGCTGTGCCTTCTCGAGATGCTGCTTCAAGGTCACCCAGCTGGAAGGAGGAAGGAGCTGTATACCAAACTGTGCGTGGACTGACTGTTATGACAACATCTTGAACCTGATTGGTTACACAAGGTGGGCAGCAAGAGACAGTTAAGGGTGGGAGGGTTAAGGGATTTTGGCATGCGATTCTCAGTTCTGGCTTTGTAATATTGCAATACACTTGATCTCTAATAATAATTATTATTATCCCCACCTTGCTGGCCTTCCGAAAAACCATTAAGACATGGCTCTTCCTGCAGGCGGGGTTTTGAGACAATTTTTCATCTTAGGCCTCCCCCACGTATGTATGGTTCTGCAGGTTTTTTAAAAAATTCTTTTAAATTGTTATTAATTTTTTTTATTGTTTAGTTGTTCTTAAAATGTTGTACGCCGCCCTGAGTCCCCAGGGAGCAGGGCGGCATATAAGAACACTAAAATAAATAAATAATAAATAAATAATAAATTATACCTTTCTCAACAAATGGAGCCAAGGATCATTTCTATTTAGAGGTTTAAGCTGTGGCAAGTCTGACAATCTGTGTTATTCCTTCATTCCTTCTCAAGGCCCTGTGTATCATAGTCATCGGCGAACTGTGAATGACATAAATCAGAATTGTTTAGGTTGCCCATTTAAGCATAATTTAGAGATATTTTGGCCTTTGCTTAAATGCAACTTGTTCTCTATGATTCCTGAAAGCAATCCTCTTTTTTTAAAGGCTTTATGTAAATCAGTTAAACAGAAATGTACATGAGTCCCAATTATATGTTCCATGTTCTGCCAATGAGAACTGTATAGAGCCGAGGTGGCGCAGTGGTTAAAAGCAGCACTGCGACCTTCAGCTGATTGCTAGTTCAGCAGTTCAGCTGTTCAGATCTCACCAGGCTCAAGGTTGACTCAGCCTTCCATCTTTCCAAGGTGGGTAAAATGAGGACCCAGATTGTTGGGGGCAATATGCTGAACTCTGTACACCACTTAGAGAGGGCTGTAAAGCACTATGAAGCGGTATATAAGTCTAAGTGCTATTGCTATATGAAAATATGTAGAAATGTATATGAAAACATATGGCAATGCAATCTTTGAAAATATAATGTAGATTGTAGCACAAATAGTATCAAACAAATTTGAGATTGGAAAATGATTCCCAACCCCCATTTTTTAAAGGTACCTAAGGACATACTGAAAGTTATGAAGACAATTTGGCCAGATATGTCTACTCCAATAAATAAATTATTTCCACACTGCCTTTTCCTTGGTACAAAACTGAGCGTCTGGATGTCCACTGTGGTTCCATATTGCTAGAAACAAAAGGCTGAAAAATAATATTTCTCTCCATTTCCCTCAGTTTCTGAAAGAATCTATCTGCTGCAGTTCAGATACATAAGACCCTGTCATACACTGTGCACTATGATAAGGCTTTGTTTTTGTGAAGCAAAACAATCTCTTTGTCTGTGGATTTCATGGCAGAGTTCTTTCTTGTCTAACTTTAGCTGCATGGAAAATGTTGTCATGGATTATCCTTGGATTGAGACTTCGAAAACATTTAATCATCTTTTTTACAGTTATATCTAATTGAAAAGGACAGGCAGCAAGTTATAATGTAGCCCTTTGCCACTAGAGATGGAAATATCACTTATAAATATTGATTGTTTTGCTGGTAAGTTATTGGCAAAATGCTTTATAGAAGAACTTGGTAGCGCTACTGTTAGATACAGATTAATAGAGTTGGAAGGGACTTTGTAGGTCATCTAGTCCAACCCCCCGCTCAAGCAGGAGTCCCTACACCATTTCAGACAAATGGCAGTCCAATCTCCTCTTGAAAGTTTCAAATGTTGGAGCTCTCACAACTTCCGCAGGAAAGCTGTTCCACTGGTTGATCGCTCTCACTGTCAGAAAGTTTATCCTTATTTCCAGGTTGAATCTCTCCTTGGTCAGTTTCCATCCATTATTCCTTGTCTGGCCTTCTGGTGCTTTGGCAAACAGCCTGACCCCCTCCTCTCTGTGGTAGCCCCTCAAGTATTGGAACACTGCTATCATGTCTCCCCGGGTCCTTCTCTTTGCTAGACTGGCCATGCCCAGTTCTTGCAACCGCTCTTCGTATGTTATAGTTTCTAGTCCCCTAATCATCCTGGTTACTCTCCTCTGCACTTTTTCTAGAGTCTCAATGTCTTTTTATAGTGTGGTGACCAAAACTGGATGCAGTAATCTAGGTGTGGTCTAACTAAGGCTTTATAGAGTGGTATTAGTTATGAGTCTAGTTATGAGTCTAGTTTATGATCTTGAGATGTCTGCAGGGAAGGGTCAAGGGAACAAATGATGGAACCATTCATGTGCCATCATGAGCCGTGGTGGCGCAGTGGTTAAAATGCAGTACTGCAGGGCTAACTCACTGCTCACTCCAGGAGTTCAATTCTGAGCGGTTCAAAGTTGACTCAGTCTTCCATCCTTCTGAGGTCGGACCCAGATTGTTGGGGGAAATATGCTGACTCTGTAAACCACTTAGAGAGGGCTGTAAAGCACTGTGGAGTGGTATATAAGTCTAAGTGCTATTGCTATCATGACTTAACATCTGCCATGCAAATACTGAATGTGCATAAAAAAGAAAAACAACTTGTAGTGTGATGGTGAGACACCTGATCCTCCTTGGACATAAGTATGTCTTTCAAAGAAATATTGAATGTTGGTATGGGTGGCAAATGGTATCTATGAAATGTGTCTTTAAGACTGGGAAATCAAGAGCTTCAGGCAGTTCAAATGACTATAAAGATTTATTGAAAGCTTAAGGTCTCTACAAGAATCTGAGCTACTAACTGTCAAGGGAAAAGAGTGGGAATTGAGAAAGCTGGACTTAGATCTCTTATGAGTGTGCAGAGACTCATGACTGATGACCCCTTCCTCAAAAATAGTAATATTAGCTGTTTTATTGTTCTTTTTAAGTATAGACTAAAATGTAGACTAATATATGGACCAGAACTTAAATGATTGACCCAATGTTGTACAGTTTTGAATGTTGCAACACAGGCATCAGCAACATAAACATAGCTAACTTCATAGGTGGATTCTATTGTGATACACAACAGGATTTTCTGCAACTTTAGTCTTGCATGTCCTTAAAATTATTCTAGAGTAGTGTTTCTCAACCATTGCAACTTTTAGATACTTTGAACTTCCAGAATTCTCCTGCCATCTTGGTTAACTGGGGAATTCTGGGAATTCAAGTTCACATATCTTAAAGTTGCCAAGGTTGAGAAACATTCTTGTAGTCGGATTGGAACCTCTGCCCAGAACATTACGTTAGTGATAGAAAAGGACAGCAGTAGAAAGATATTAGATTAGATTATTATTAGAGTTGGAAGGGACCTTGTAGGTCATCTAGTCCAACCCCCCGCTCAAGCAGGAGTCCCTACACCATTTCAGATAAATGGCAGTCCAATCTCCCTTTCTCAAAAGCAGAATATGCCTTTCCAAAGTGAAACTGGGTTGCATCTCATATGTTCTTTCCAATATATAATGCATAGGACATGCATTCATACCTGTTTAAAGTTACAATTTTAAAATTGTTCTTCAGACACTAACAATCTGAGTTATACAGCTGACTCTAATCTCTTAGATGAAAGTAAAGAAAACTTAGAAGAGCTCATTATGAAAGTCAAAAGGGAACGTGAATTTTCTGCGTTAATGCTAAATATGAAGAAGAGAAAGTTAATACTTTGCGAATTCACAGCTGATAGTGGTTAAAAGAAATAAAACTATTCCTATATATAATTTGCAGTGCACGTATTAATTATTAATGTATTTAAAGCTACATTTTTAAAATGTGTATTTTAAAACAGGCAGTTCAAATTAATAATTTGACGTATAGTATGCAGACAATGCCACTATTAATCAAAGTGAAGAAGACTTAAGACAGCACATTAAGAAAGTAAAATGAAAAGTGAAAATATTGAGAAAGACATTTCTTGGTGAATTTGTAGTTGATGGCAAATAATAATTTGTTGTCTTGGAGTAGATAAGAGGACAGGATTATGGAGGAATTGAGGACTTTAATCCTAAGGAGGAAGAGAATATCAAACTTGGAAAAGAGAGGTTCTTGGTGCTATTCGAGATGTCAGAACCGATGAAGCTTTTGTATTTGTATTTGTTTATTTGTCAAGCATATATGATTATAAGCAAAGTATAAACAGTAAAACATGATTGAATATATATGTAATAGTACAAGCATGAATAAGAGTAAAAGAGGTATGAATATATGGGTACATTAGGACACGAACGGTAGGCACGATTGTGCGCTTATGCACGCCCCTTATCTTTTTTCATATCTTCTCTTATATCTTCTCTCATCTTTTTGGATGAGAAGCAAAACACCTTCAAGGATAAACAAGGGAAGTCTAGTATGCTTTTTGAAAAAGCATCTTTGAGACAACCATGACCTGGATGCCTGAGAATCTCCATCGACAGAAAGAGAATAAATTTTAAAAGGTGGATATACCAGTTCAGAAATAGTATGGAAAAATCTTTGAGACTGCTGCATTTTGTCAGAGCAGACAAGTTGAGATGGAAGTCATTTTGAAATGCAGCCTCAGAAGCTAAGTTTGACTTGATGGCAACCTAACTAAACATCTCATTTGGGAAGTGTTTTTATTTTAATGTGCAGATGAACGTGGAAAAGATATGAAGCAGAAGTATGACTAAAGATACGTGAAAGAAGCAGAAATAAAATAAAAAAAACACCAGATGGATTCTCCTTGATGTTCTCTCGTTGTTTTCATACAGGTTTTTATTACCTGGATAGAAAACATCTTTAGTAGTTGAAGGGAATGGGGTTTGCTCTCTGTTTATTATTCCTTGATGGAGGTTTGTTTGTGTACAAGTCTAGAGCATAGAATCATAGAATAATGCTGGAGAACTGGCTGACACATAGGACTGGAAGGGACATGGGAGGTCTTCTAGTCTGACCTCCTGCTCAAAGCAGGTGGTTTTATACCAGCCCTATCAAATGGTTGTCCAGTCTGTTTTTCAAAACCTCCAGTAGTGGAGCACACACAACTCTGAGAGACGAGCTATTCCATTATTCTCACTGTCAGAAAATTCTTCCTTATATCTATCACCCTAACACTGTAACATGGAAACAACCAAGCTCTGACAATATCAAGGAGAATCCATCTGTTCCCCCCTCCCCCATTTGCATGCCCTCTGAAGTGTTTTGATGACCATATGTGGCACCAATACAAGAGAATACATTAGCTGAGGGTTAAGCTCCAAGCAAGCTTGTTTTTGTGCAGACATTTCATTACCCAACTAGGTAATATCATCAATGCTAGAAGGAAGTAGGGTTTGCTGAATGTTTATTGTTCCTTGGTCGAGCTTTGCTGAAATCTATAGATGAAGATTTAAGACCCTGGTATTATATTGAATGAGCCGAGGTGGCGCAGCGGTTAGAGGCAGTACTGCAGGCCACTTTAGCTGACTGTGATCCACAGGTCAGCGGTTCAAATCTCACCGGCTCAAGGTTGACTCAGCCTTCCATCCTTCCGAGGTCAGTAAAATGAGGACCCAGATTGTTGGGGGCAATATAAATATACATTGCTTACTGGTGTAAACCGCTTAGAGAGTGCTTGCACTGTGAGGTGGTATATAAATCTCACAAATAAATAAATAAAAAATAAAAAATAAAAAATAAAAAATAAAAAATAAAAAATTATTATTAAAAATTAAAAATTAAAAATTAAAAATTAAAAATTAAAAATTAAAAATTAAAAATTAAAAATTAAAAATTAAAAATTTAAAATTAAAAATTAAAAATTAAAAATTAAAAATTAAAAATTAAAAATTAAAAATAATTAAAATAATTAAAAATTAAAAATTAAAAATTAAAAATAATTAAAAATTAAAAATTAAAAATTAAAAATTAAAAATTATTAAAAATTAAAAATTAAAAATTAAAAATTAAAAATTAAAAAATATTGATGCAGTGCACAAAAGCCTAGGTTACAGAGTGAAAAGTGTTTCACACTTTGTGCTCTTTTCTCTATCTTACAGCATCTTTTTGCCTTCTAGCTCTACAAGGGCGGGGGAGGACGACATTGAGTATCAAACTGTGAAATTGTAACAAGGTACCATCAAGAACATTTGTTGCAGTGGTGTATCCAGACCCTGAAAATCTTTTCTTGAACTGTCACTAAATCAGTTGAAGGGACAGTACTGTGACACGACATGACTGGAATGGCATAAGGAAAGCAAGCAAACCAGGAGTATTTGCCTCCTCGTCATGGATGGGTGTTAACTATTCACAGCATGAAATGCCGTGACAGCTCAGTGGGATGGAATTGAGCAATTTCTCAGCATCTCAGACTACCTGACCTAGTGTTTCTAGTATTGCCCTGAGGAGTGACAGAAGTAAATGTAGCATTCTCCAGCTTAATTCTTGCTTATTTCACAGTGACGTTTGAAAAATGGGTTGCTGTTTATCGGTTTGCTCAACTCCACAATGCTTTATGCGCCCTCTATGAAAAGTAAAGTTAATTGGAAATGCTTACAGAACACCTGTGAAATGTTGGTTCAAGGCCTAGGTCTGATGTGCTGACTTTCTCATGAAAGCTTGTGAAGGGACTCCATAGATTTCAGGTAGAATTTTTGCAGGAAGGAAAATTAAAGGGAAGGGGACAACATGCTTTGGTATGGTGGACCTGCAAGCAACCATGTGAAAAAATGTAGTTTATTTCTGTCAGGCCCCACAAACCATGTACGACACATGGCGTTCTGAGTACTTTCTTCATTGTTGTTTGCCTACAGACAGAATCTTGCCAGACTAAACTGCTATCTATAATAATTATAGATATTCTATGTGAAATGCTAGGGAGATACTGCCTCTTTGCTCTCTGAGAAGGAGTTTCTGCCTAATGGGACTTTAGACTATATTCCACCATAATATCAAGACACACATGGGTATACATTACTTATATACACATCTAGATGTATTGGGTTGTTGTTTATTGTTACTATGATTTCATTGGGGGATTTTAATCTCATCATTTGTTTTAACCTTACCATGGAGGTTTTAACTGTTTTAATTCTGTAAGCTACCAAGAATCATTGGATTGCAATCAACCAGTCAAAGTAATGTTTGAACTTTATCATTATACCTGAAGCAAATGTTATCAGACCTTAAAAAACATTTAATTGTTTTAGAAAATGAGGAAAATCCCAAATTAGGTCTAATATAGTTTCGATTAATGTGATAATTTAATTAGGTATAAAATTCTTTTTTTTAATTTTTTAGCAGGATGAATCAAAGCTTGTACCTGAAAATAGGCAAGTAGTATAGCAAGAAAAATTGTTTTTGTTCATCCTATGTCACTTAAGAGTCCTCTGCTACTTCATAAAAATAAATGATACAAAAATTGCATATGGATGTGTACACACACACGGAGAGGGAGAGAGAGAGAGAGAGAGAGAGAGAGAGAGAGAGGGAGGGAGAGAGGGAGGGAGAGAGGGAGGGAGAGGGAGGGAGGGGAGAGAGAGAGAGAGAGAGAGAGAGAGAGAGAGAGAGAGAGAGAGAGAGAGAGAGAGAGAGAGAGAGAGAGAGAGAGAGAGAGAGAGAGAGATGCCTGTTTTGGCAGCTTGCTATCTTCCCATTCACTTGGTCTGCTTCTGGCAAGGAATTGTTTAGCTTCACATGAATACTATAGTTCCATTTTTATTATTTAAACTAAAATCTTTCATCTGATAGGAAAATGACTTGGTAAATGAAGATATGGAGAAAAGCTGTATCCAGACTGCCAGACTCCCTAGTATGTAAATAGCAAAACATCTGTGCTATGAGAAGAACTCTACTCCTAAGATAAGCCACTTGGTAATAGCATTTCTATCTCCGCATTTGGAAAAGGACAGAAAAATGAGGAAATTCTCAAGCAGCTTTGAAGATGTGGAAACTCTTATCAGTTTTTAAAATGCTAAATATGCAGCAGTCTCAATCCAAGATATAGCTCATCCTCTTGCCAAAGTTTCTAATAAAATACACTATTGAAGAAATAATCTAATGAAAATGGGAAGAGGATGCGCTAAGCCAGGGGTGTCAAACTCGTGGCCCACGGGCCAGATGCATCATGTGCTGACCACACCCACCCCTGTTTTACCGAAGGGGGAAAAGTTGTGATACGTCACGTTGACGACAATGTGATGCCGCGAGTTTGACACCCCTGCTCTAAGCAAAATAACAAGTTTGCCTCTTCTATCAGCCCTATTCATTGGAAAAGTGAGAATTATTCATTCCAGATTCCAGAGCCATAACAAGTCTCAGGACTTCATTAAGATATAAGTTGATGAAATTCAAGGCTGGGCATAAGTGTTCATGTGACATTATTTATATCATAATGAAACCAGAGAAATGGAATGGATAAGTCATCTTATCCAAGGAATAAATAATTAAATAATTAAATATAGAATTATATTATTATGGTTGCATCAATGGATACAAATTACATAATTTGTGTTCTTTATGTGATAATGTCAAAACATGCATGGCATCAGCATAGGTATTAGGTTGGATTTTCTTTTTTGCAACCCTTTAATCCAGCGGTTCTCAACCTGGGGGTCACGACCCCTTTGGGGATTGAACGACCCTTTCACAGGGGTGGGGAGACTTTGCCCAGACGCTGCCATTTGGGTTCTTTTACCATCTGCGCATGTGCAGAACGCTTTGCGCATGTGCAGAGGGAAAAAGAACCCAAATGGTGGCGGCGGGGCGGAGGTTGCGGCAGCTGGCACGGTGGGGCGCGATGGGGGCACGGGGGCGGGGTGCAGGTTGCGGCATTAGGAAGGTTGAGAACCACTGCTTTAATCCCTTTTATTCAGGTGGAGTCAGGGCAACTGATTGGAGCTGAGTATTTACCGGCCAGGTGCCCTTCCTGACACCTACATGGAGTTCACAGCACATGCAGTATTTTCTCTTTGCACCCTGATAGAAAAATATCTGCCTCTGCCTAGGGTTGAACTTTCAACCTTCCAAGGCGGAGATGAGAGTTTTCATTTCCTCCGGGTCCCGTCAGCCAAACAATGACGGCTGGCGGGGCCTAGGGGGAGGGCTTTCTCTGTAGGGGCCCCTGTTCTCTGGAACCAACTATCCCCAGGGATTTGAATTATCCCCACCTTGCTGGCTTTCCAAAAAGCCATTAAGACATGGCTCTTCCTGCAGGCGGGGTGATTTTGAGTGGGTGATTTCCCCCATGTATGCATGGTTTTGTATGTCTTTGTTAAACTCTTTTTAAATTGTTTTTTAATAATTTTATTGTTTAGTTGTTCCTTAAAATGTTGTACGCTGCCCTGAGTCCTCAGGGAGTAGGCTGGCATAGAAGAACACTAAATAAATAAATAAATAAATAAATAAATAAATAAATTTCTAGGCTACTGCACCACTCAGCATAGCTATTAGTTATTCATTTGAAATACCTATTCTGCCTGTTGTTGTTTTTTTGTACAGGAGCTCTTGAGTGGTATATTTACTGCTCCTTCCTCTTATATTTCCAAACAATAGCCTTGTCAAGTAGATTTGCTTGACAAGGTAGTAACAGTCCATAAGAGGACACTTTTAGTCTAACATAAAAAACCTTAGAAAGGAGCTCAACACTCATCCTAACCCATGGGGGGGCGGGGGAGATATATCTTAAGACAATTTTAAAATGCTTTTAAACCTTATGACAGATTTCCAACAATGCTTAACTATATTACATCCACCTCCAATAGGCTTGGAAAATAAGAAGAGTTGGGTTCTTACTCAGTAATGGAAGCTTACAAAACTGTAACCAGAGGTGAAATCCAGCAGGTTCTGACAGGTTCTGGAGAACCAGTAGCGGAAATTTTGAGTAGTTCGGAGAACCGGCAAATACCACCTGTGGCTGGCCCCAGAGATTTTGCAATATCCTTTCCCTGGAGTGGGGAGGTAGTGGGGATTTTGCAGTATCCTTTCCCTGGAGTGGGGCGGGAATGGAGATTTTGCAATATCCTTCCCCCAGGAGTGGGGAGGTAGTGGGGATTTTGCAGTATCCTTTCCCTGGAGTGGGGCGGGAATGGAGATTTTGCAGTATCCTTCCCCTGCCATGCCCATCAAGCCACGCCCACCAAGCCACACCATGCCCATCAGTAGTAAAAAAAATTGGATTTCACCACTGCTATAGACATAAGTATAATCACCAGGAGTTGACTCAACTCAGGATTAGCATTACCTTCAATATTGCTTTTTAATTGAGGATAGTCAATTATTCTGCAAAATTTGAGTAGATCATGTGCAATTTACATAAGCACACATACGGTGATTTAAATGTACATCCACTTCCTTTTAAAGTAATAAGGCTGTTAATTTGTTTTTGACATATCCTGCTTCTCGTTAAAGATTGTCTTTTGTGCTTGATGTTTTATGATCCTTTATTCTTTTAAGGGACTGAACTGTACAATCAGAATTTCCTGCAAATTCCACCTGGTTGTTTTACTAAGTTTTGAAATGGGGTGATTTTAAACCTTTTTAGTTCAGTTTAGTTTTATCCTTTTTGTTGGCTGTTTTATATTTATAGTTTCTTTTCTTTTGTTTGTAAACTGCCCAGAGTCATTGAGGAGTGGGGCAGCATCCAAATGGGAATAAATAAATATTGTATATCAGTTTAATCATGCATGTGCTCTGTGACATCAGATCTTCTTTGGTGAATGATTTTGAATTTCCAAATATTTCTATAGATTTTATTGGTGTACTGTTTCACGGCCAATATGTAACACAAAAGTTGGATTTTAGAAGCTGCATCCTTTTCATGCACCATTTATCATTATTATTTATGGTGTGCCCTACATTCAGCCAGATGGATTTGTCATTTTTTTTAAACTATCATGTTCTTCCCAAGCATCTGAGATAGGCACATGCTGTTGTATGATGATTTTAAAGATTTTGTCGCAGGATGTAATAATGTTCCAAGTAAATCTGCCTTTTGCAATTGACTGATGCTGATTTTGTCAATGCCTATGGTGTTTAAGTGATGCTTCAGTTGTTTTGGTATTGTATCCAAGGGACTTATTACTTTTGGTATTACCGTTGCTTTCTTTTGCCACGATGTAGAAAGGATGTTGAGACTCTGGAAAGAGTGCAGAGAAGAGCAACAAAGATGATTAGGGGACTGGAGGCTAAAACATATGAAGAACGGTTGCAGGAACTGGGTATGTCTAGTTTAATGAAAAGAAGGACTAGGGGAGACATAATAGCAGTGTTCCAATATCTCAGGGGTTGCCACAAAGAAGAGAGAGTCAAGCTATTCTCCAAAGCACCTGAGAGCAGAACAAGAAGCAATGGGTGGAAACTAAACAAGGAGAGAAGCAACTTAGAGCTAAGGAGAAATTTCCTGACAGTTAGAACAATTAATCCGTGGAACAGCTTGCCTCCAAAAGTTGTGAATGCTCCAACACTGGAAGTTTTTAAGAAGATGTTGGATAACCATTTGTCTGAAGTGGTGTAAGGTTTCCTGCCTATGCAGGGGGTTGGACTAGAAGACCTCCAAGGTCCCTTCCAACTCTGTTATTATTACCGATATTATTAATGTTAATTGTTCAATTTCCATTTGCAGGTCTTTGTATTTGATTATCTTCTCCAGTTCTTTCTCTTCTATTCTGCTATGTCCAGGTATTGCCACATCCACTAGAGAGTCTTTTTTGTCATTCTTATTGGCAGTTGTTGAGTGTGGAGTATTGCCACATACACTAGATAGTCTTTTTTGTCATTCTTATTGGCAGTTGTTGAGTGTGGAGTATTCTGAGATGGGTGCTTGTCTGTTGAATTCTAAAATCCTAGAGCACTCTAGCGTCTTCATTTTCTATGGCTTTCTCTATTTTATGGTCCATTGAGTTCTTGCTTGCAGGCAAGTGGTATTTCTTGCAGATTCCTGTCAATCAGATCTTCCAGTGCACCATTGTTGCTACTTTGTCATGCCGTTGTTTGTAGGCAGTCTGTCCACTATTCCTTCAACTTCTTTGCAGAGGAGATATTTGCTCTTAGATAGACAACAATGTAAAATTACAGCTTCCAGGTTTTTTGCTGCTGTTGGATCTTCATATGTACCGAGTTCTTCCCAAGGACCTAGGATGTCATAATGTATGACTCTGGATCAGGGGTGAAATGCTACCGGTTCAGCCTGGTTCGGGCGTACCGGTAGCGGCGGCTGCTGGTAGTTTTGAGAACTGGTTGTGGCACCGTTGCGAGGCTCCGCCCACCCACCTGGACGTCACCATTTTCTTTTTTTAACCCTCTGCGCATGTGCAAAGCCTTCTGCACATGCACAGAGGGTGAAAAAGCGTGCACAATGGTGGTGCGCGCACATGCAAAGCGTGCACTTCCCAACTGGTAGGGAAGGTAAGTAGATTTCACTGCTGCTCTGGATAGCAAGAAAATGAGAGAAAGCGGATCACCAGCATTCAGAAGGCAAATTTGGAATAACAATAAAACATCCTATTGGGGTTAACAACAACTTTGTCCCCCAATACCTGGAAAACCAGTCAGGTTTTCAATGACTGTCTGAATGTCATTGCTCATATTTCTGAGTGATGCTTTTCCCGAGGGCAGGAACTGTGATAGGGAAGCTATGCTTTTGGAGGCTGTTCAATGACACTGCCCAGGGAACTTAAGGCACCCATGTTGTCTAATCTCACTGGGCAGCCAGAAGCAAATGGAGACAGGAGATCCCTCAAATAGTCTGACTCTATGCCAGGTTCAGTAAATCGCTTTCTGGGTCATAGCATTTAGTCCTCTGTGGTTCGTTATATTATTAGACCAATTCCAAAAGCTCCCAGTTCTTTTGTTAGAGTCCTGTCAATCAGATCCATCCATATTTCCTAGCTTCCCTTCACATTCCCTCTAGACATCCATACCGTATTTTCTCATTTTATCTGTCTAAAACCCAATTAAATAGATATTCCCCTTGAGTTTCCACGGGCTTACACGAAGCAAATAGATTTCAATGGCACTTATTCATGTGGGGGGTGGTGGAAATAACCTTCAGGAAAGTAAAACTGGAATGGGGATCCTAGAAGGAGCCTATGTATGTTTGTTTCCAATTTCTTTTATTTTCGACTGTATCAATGCTTTTTTTCCCTTCAGACCAGAGGTGGGTTCCTGCCAGTTCGGATCGGTTCTATAGAACCGGTAGTGGAAATTTCTCCCTGCTTGCCAAACCGGCAGCGATGACAAGCTGGACATGCCCTCGAACCGGCTCTCTCGGTGGCGCCATAGGCGGCACCATCTTGTTTTTCGCTTCTGCGAACGCACAGAAGCTGTTTTTTGCTTCTGCGCATGCAAAGAAGCTGGGTTTTTAGCACTCCGCATGTGCGCACATGCGCAAAGCACATGAGGAAGCAAACTGGCAGTGAGGTAAGCCAAAGCCCATCCCTGTTTCAGACCGTATGAAGTTATTATGTGGATGCTAAATAGCGATGGCAATAGCACTTAGACTTATATACCGCTTCATAGTGCTTTACAGCACTATGTAAAGAGGTTTACAGAGTCAGCATATTGCCCAGAGTCAGCATATTGCCCAAATATTGCCCAAACAATTTGGGTCCTCATTTTACTCACCTCGGAAGGATGGAAGGCTGAGTCAACCTTGAGCCTGGTGAGATTTAAACTGCCAAATTGCAGGCAGCCGGCAATCAGCAGAAGTAGCCTAAATAGATATGTGTGTACTGTTATGTGCCATTCCAGAGAAAATATACAAGCTGCCTGGAACCTAGGATATTTTCTTCATACCCTCACCTACATATCCTTAATACTTCAGTATCTTGAATATGTAAGCTTATTACACTGCTCTGCCATAAGCAAAGAAAGGGAGACTGTGTGCGTGTGTGTATGTGTGTGTTTGATATATTATACAAGGATGAAGGTACTTGCTTACTGAAGTGTATTTATCATGCTGGAAACACACTCTCACAGGCTCTTTACTTGATGTGAAGCATTTGTCTCTTAACTCTGAGTGGTACTTTTATAGACTGAGAATGGATCAGAAAGGGGAGTTGAAAGATACATGAATACTGGAAATTAGAGATGACTATTATATGTACACGAAATGCCCGTTGCTGGAGAGATAATGCCTTTATTTATTTCATTTATTTATTAACCAAATTTAGATAGCAATAGCAAACACTAGCACTTAGATTTATATACCACTTTACACTGTTTTACAGCACTCTCTAGGCGGTTTACAGAGTCAGCCTATTGCCCCCAACAGTTTGGGTCCTCATTTTACCCACCTCAAAAGGATGGAAGGCTGAGTCAACTTTGAGCCTGGTGAGATTCCATCTGCCAAATTGCAGTCAGCCGGCAGTCAGCAGAAGTAGCCTGCAATACTGCACTCTAACCACTGCGCCACCACGGCTCTATAGCAATAATGTTTAGACTTATATACCACCCCGTAGTGCTTGACAGCACTGTGAGTGGTGTGATGGCCTAGTGGTGATGTTGCTCACCTCCCACTTGGAAGTTGGGAGTTCAATCCTAGGTAGCGGCAGATATGTCTCTCCTAGGGCTCAAAGAAAAAATATATGTGACAAAGTCCGCCTGGCATCTAGCCAGTAAATGCTCAACTCCATCCAGTCACCCTACCCCGAATAAGAGATTACAGGGTTGTAAAAAGGGAATGCTTTTAGCACTCTCTGGGTGGTTTATAATGTCAGCATCATTTGCATATTGCTGCCAACAATCTGGGTCTTCATTTTATCAACCTTCAAAAGATGGAAGGCTGAGTTAACCTTGAGCCCCAACAGCATCAAACTCCAGACTGTGGACAGAGTTTTCCTGCAGTACTGTACTTATTCATAATTGCCACCAGGGCTCCTTAATCCCACTGACCCATGGCAGCAACAACAGAATCAAACAAGCCGCTTGATCAGCTCCAAATGGTGTCCCAAAGCCCTTGACAAAGCCACGTTTTCAAGGTCTTCCTTGCAGAAAACCGACAAGGTGAGAACCAACTTTAACTCTGGGAAAAGGTTGTTCCAAACAGTATGAGCCACCATAGAAAAAGCCCCTTTCCTAGGTCTCACCGGATGTAGTTGTCAGGGTTGCAAGTAACACTCCCCAACGAAAGAAAACTCCAAGGCTGGAAGTTCCTCAAAGTGCCATTTTATTAGAGATGTCATATTGGCACATCAGGGAAAACCCGAATCTGAAAGCTTCCGGTTTTCCACACCCAAAAGAAAGGTCAAGTCCTGCCCCAGCACCAGAGGTGGGTTCCACTTAACTTCACCACGGTTCGCATTGTGATGTTTCACACACAGGCCTACTCTCACGCGATTTGGCTTCCGTGCATGCTCAGAAGCAGGAATTAGCCCGAAACACAGCTGAGGAGGTCATCAGCTGTGCTTCGGGTGAAGAAATAAAGGTCAGAATTCACCCACGGGTGGGCGGGAGGGCCCTTTTTCAAGCCGCGGAAGGGGAAAAATTTGCACAAACTTAAAAAAAGATGGTGGCACGCACGGAATGGCACCGACAGTGACGTCACCGGCGGATCGCTATGGGTTCTGGTGATCCGGTCCGAACAGGGAGGAACCCACGCCTGCCCAGCACCCACATGTCCATCACATGGTCCAATCAAAACTCCGTCCCAACTGGAGATGCCTCCCAGGCACGCACCACCTCCAGGTGCAGGGCAGAATAACCTTGACTCTCGGAGAAAGGAATGTTATTTTGACTATAGTTCCTCACTCACACAATCCCCCCTCCCAGTTTCCCACAGCACTAAATGTGGCAGGCCTGAAGATCCAATGCTCAAGATGGTTTCCAGGCCTTTCAGTACTTTCTTGACAGATTCAGCCTCTACAAAGGAATGTGTGGATTGATAAGCTATAAGTTTTATCCTACTTCATTGTGTAATCAGTTAAGAAATGTGAGTTTCTTTTTTACTTTATTTATTTATTCGAAGTTCTTCTATGCCGCCCTACTCCCTCAGGACTCAGGGCGGCGTACAACATTTTAGGGAACATCAAATAAATGTTAAAAACAATTTAAAACTATTTTAAAACAACAAACATATCATATATACATGGGGGAGACGTCAGATGGAAGGTCGTCTCAACATCACCCCGCCTGCAGGAAGAGCCATGTCTTGATGGCTTTTCAGAAGGCCAGCAGGGTGGAGATGATTCGGATCTCCGGGGGAGTTGGTTCCAGAGAGCAGGGGCCCCTACAGAGAAGGCCTCCCCCTAGGCCCCGCCAGTTGACACTGTTTGGCTGACGGGACCTGGAGGAGGCCCACTCTGTGGGACCTGACCGGTCGAAGGGAGGTATGAGGTAGAATGCGGTCCCGGAGATAGCCTGGTCCTAAGCCATGTAGGGCTTTAAAGATGATGTTCAGCACCTTGAATTGTACCTGGAGACCAATGGGCAACCAATGCAGCTGGTGGAGTATAGGTGTTATGTGGGTGTATCTTGAAACACCCACCACAGCACGCGCAGCTGCATTTTGCACCAGTTGAAGTCTCCGAATACTCTTCAGGGGCAGCCCCATGTGGAGCGCATCGCAGTAGTCCAGTCGAGAGGTGACAAGGGCATGAGTGACCGTGAGTAGAGCCTTCTTCTCCAAGTATGGTCGGAATTGGTGCACCAGGTGAACCTGTGCAAAAGCCCCCCTAGCCACACCTGCAAGGTGTTGGTCTAATTTTAGCTGTGGATCTAGGAGGACTCCCAAATTGCGAACCCGTTCTGAGGGAATTAATTTTTTTCCCTCAAGAACCAAGGAGGGACAGTCGATATAGTCCTTCGGGGGCAATATCCAGAGCCACTCGGGGGCAATATCCGGAAGCCAGTTCTTCCTGCGGAGTGCTTATGTGATGATATATGAATAGAGACCATATGATGCATTTCTGATGCAGGTTAAGTCTTATTCATATGAAGCATAGAAGAGCCAAAAGTTAGGAAGGAAGGCTTAGGTGTGTGCAAAACTAGAATCAAGTAAAACAACGAAGAAACAGAATTGAAGAATAGGTTCAGGGTGGGCCTAATTAGAAAAGTCTAAGGGTTCCTGATGTTCATTCAGGAAGATCCTGAGGGTTGAAATGCTTGAGGGTCAAAACATTAAACCATAAATTATATGCAATGAATCAATGTTATGTCATAGTGTACTTTAAAGAAAAAAAAATCTCTGCTTCAAAGACGGGAAGGAAATGTAAAGCTTAACTCAAGATAAATGCAAAAGAAGTTTGAAGGATTCAAGAATAAATGAATAAGTGCTGAAATACTTGCATTGACCACAAACTGTGCACAATATGAAAAAAGGAAAAAAAATATAGTTAATGACAAGCGTTTGTCAAGTGCTCATTCATATAAATTCATTAACAGGCACTACAATATCACCTAGTTAATTCAGCAATTATTTGGGATGCTAGTGAGCTCCTCTGAGCTGAGGTTGAGATACAAACAAGGGGAGGCTCATAAAATTGACCTCGGAGTGACACATGAGATATGGAGTCCCCAGATTCTTCTTTGACTCATATCAAAAGTTTGGGTTTAAAGGATTCGTGCAGAGGTGGGTTCCTGCCTCTGATTGCCGGTGCGGCTAATAGCTGTTCTTTGGCGCAGAGCCGAAGACGCTGCTGCTGTTCGCGGATCCAGAGCCTTCCCCGGGCGCTTTCCCCGCCTGCATGGAAGCCACCAATTGCGTTCTTTTGCCCTCTGCGCATGCGGAACGCTTTGCGCATGTGCAGAGGGCAAAAGAACGCAATTGGCGGCATCCATGCGGGCGGGGAAAGCGCCCGGGGAAGGCTCTGGATCCGCGAACGGCAGCAGCGTCTTCGGCTCTGCGCCGAAGAACAGCTATTAGCCGCACCGGCAATCAGAGGCAGGATCCCACCTCTGATCTCGTGCAATTTCTAACCTACTGCAAAGCTAACCTCAAAAAGCTCGCCCATCTCTACAAAATGTGGTAAAAAAAAATTGGGGCTCTACTCATTGTAATGGCGATACAAAAATAGTAAAAATTGCTTCTCAAATTCCATATGCCACTCTTCCTCAGGCTGCATACATTTTATGACATCTTTATGAACTTCTGAAGTCTTTATTATTTCTTTTAAGAAACCTTCGATGTACCATAAAGTTCAAAGTCTGGTTTTATAGACATTGTGTAGGTAGGTCCTCGAGAAGTGTGGTTCATAGATGGAGACTACTAAACCCTTGTGAGCACATCTGTATGTGAAGCAGAAGAAAGTATTGGAAGCAAGTGTTTAAAAGTCAGGGGGCTGATTGTTTAAGCAATTAAATGCATAATTAGATTTATAACTCAACCTTTGCTGATGTGTATTCTGAATCAGCCAAGCAAGAACCTATAGCTCAGCTTGATATCTACTCCAAAGTACTACTAGCTACCCTTAAAATTCATGTAATTTGATACTTTTTTAATTTTTAATTTATTTATTTTTATTTGGCAAGCATATATGATTACAAGCAAAGTATAAACATGAATTTTGTTTATACTTTGCTTGTAATTATATATGCTTGCCAAATAAAAATTATATATATATATATATTTAGGATTTTTTGCTGATAAATGAAAATAAAGGGAGACTATTATAGATCTATTTCGAGCTTATTTTGCTCTTGTCAGATAGCCATACCCCTTACTGGGATTTGAACCCGGGCCGGCTGCCTTGCAGGGCAGCAACTTATCCATTAGGCCATAGGCTCTGTTCCCAATCAGCTCTTTCACCAGGAAAGGGTTATATATGTTTTTCTGTCGTGTTATCCTGGTGTACCCAAATATGGGAGAGAAAGCATCACAGCTTCCATTTTTGCCTTTCAGCCCCTCACTGGGACCGTCCAGGCTGTTTTTTACATAGCCGACACACTAATCTATATGTGTAGGATTTTTTGCTGATAAATGAAAATAAAGGGAGACTATATATAGTGTGTGTGGGGGGGGCTTCTGTGTGGGGGCCCCTGTTCTCTGGAACCAACTACCCCCAGAGATCCGAATTATCCCCATCTTGCTGGCCTTCCGAAAAGCCATTAAGACATGGCTTTCCTGCAGGTGGGGTGATTTGAAACAATTTCACATCTTAGGTCTCCCCCATGTATGTATGGTTTTGTATGTTTTTAAAAATTATTTTTAAAACTGTTATTAAATTATTATATTGTTTAGTTGTTCTTTAAATGTTGTATACCGCCCTGAGTCCCCAGGGAGTAGGGCGGCATATAAGAACACTAAAATAAATAAATAAATAAATAATATATAGGACAGGAACGCTAGGCACAATTGTGCGCTTATGCACGCCCCTTACAGACCTCTTAGGAATGGGGTGAGGTCGATGGTAGTTAATCTAAGGTTAAAGTTTTTGAGGTTTTGGGGAAGAAACTACTGAGTCAGGTAAAGTGTTCCAGGCATTGACCACTCTGTTGTTGAAGTTGAATTTTTTGGAATCAAGTTTGGAGGGAGAGGGAGAGGGAGAGGGAGAGGGAGAGGAGAGGGAGGGAGAGGGAGGGAGGGAGGGAGAGAGAGAGAGAGAGAAAGGGAGAGAGAGAGAGAAAGGGAGAGAGAGGGGGGTACACATTGGGTGGCCCATCCCATTCTTACTAGCCAGAGAATACCATTGAAGGTGTTTTCTTTGTTCTTTCCTTTTGTTTTTCATTTGCTTATTGAAGCTTTAATTACTGTTTTTATGGTATAGTTTCAATACAGTACTGCTCTGCAAGCTGCCCAGGATAACAGCCTTGTTTCAACATATTTCCCCATGTTTCTTCTTCTTTGGGAGATCCCATGGAAAGCTATTGCTTCCTGATCTTTCTTTTAGAGAGAGACCCTTTAGAAGAAGGAACATCTATCACCTTTGTTGGCTGCCACCAGAAGTATTTGCAGGCTCCCATACATCTATGACAATGACTAAAGCAGCATCACCCATCGTACAGATATCTATCCTGCTGTAAGAGGTCATATCTGTCAAACAGATGAAGCAAGATAGCTTTGCTTGCTAGAGAGGCTTGCTGGCTTCTGATAAATCCAATAACTTTCTGTTGTTTCAAAGGCTTAGAAGAAGACTGCGTTGCAGAAGGTATTCTCTGTCACTTCTTACTTTTCCCCGTGACAGCAATGCAGATGTGCTTTCTGTAAAAAAAAAAAAGGCTGATCCAGTAATAGCAATATATTTTTTAAGAAAAATAAAAAGGTAAAACGTGATGGTTAAGAGAAGTCAAATAGTCTAAAAGTAAATGATGAATTAAAATGCAGGTTAGAGAAAAAGTTTTTAGGAGGGCTCCTTATGAAGATGCCAATTAATTAATTAATTAATTAATTAATTAATTAATTAATTAATTAATTAATTAATTAATTAATTAATTAATTAATTAATTAATTAATTAATTAATTAATTAATTAATTACCTGCCCTCTACACTTGTCCCTCATCATGATGCATTACAAAGAGACATATTTTGTTGTGTGTGGCTCCTTTTGTCCTTTGTACTTCTCTGACTCCATCCACGATGATACTTCTAGCTTCCATGTTTTGCTTGATTATTTATTTAGATGTATATTTATTTATATATCGCATTTAGAGACTGCCCATCTCCATCACAAAGCGACTCTTTTTTTATTAAATTAAGTTAAATTCTAACATTTCTGACTGAGACTTTGTCCTGCCTTGCCCTGTTTTGGAGGACGGCATCTTGAATGCAACATGAAGGTCTAATGCTAGCTTCTGTAGTATGTTGTTACAGGTAATCCTTGACTTATGACCGGTCACTTAACAACCTTCTGAATTTATGACTTGGTTTTGAAGGTTGCCCCCACCCCACATCTGTGGTCCCATGATCTCACTTCAGTTGCTCGGCAACGAGACTGCAGTTACATCCATTTGCCGCACCCGACAGTCACGTGACCATGGTTTATGATGGTTTTGCTGAAAACTGGAAGTTACTTCCATTTTTTTTCACACAACCACACCACAACAAACAACGATGACTGCCGTCTTCACTTTATGCCCATCGCACAAAAGCTGACCCAATTTACGACCATCATGACGTATGACTGCAATGTGCAAGCTCCGTTACAGTCGTATGTTGAGGACTACCTGTATTATATTGGGAAAGAAAAAAAGAAATGAGCCCCTCTAGAGGCAGTTTTGCTTGATGTGATGCTGTTCTCTAACACAGTGTTTCCCAACCTTGGCAACTTGAAGATATCTGGACTTCAACTCCCAGAATTCCCCAGCCAGCGAATGCTGGCTGGGGAATTCTGGGAGTTGAAGTCCAGATATCTTCAAGTTGCCAAGGTTGGGAAACACTGCTCTAACAGAGAATAGTTGCTAATTTGCATGCAGGTAAGGGAGTCATCCTGGCCAGTTGTAGCTAGTCTTGACGTACGAGTGAATGCATGGTGGAATTTGGCTTGAATTTCTCAAGTCTTTTTCCACAAGAAAGAAAGCTTCTCCCCCCCCCCTCCTCTTTTAAACATTTTCTGGTAACACTTGAGCTCAATCTATTATTGAAGGAGGCTGGTTTTATTTTTCTTTTATGCAAGTTTTCTGCACTTTGAAACCTCCCTGTGTGTATTTCCCGTCTGAAAGCCCCATGGAAACAGTGCTCACACAAAGACTTCCTTGGAGTTAATTGATGTGTGGAAGGGAACGAGTGTGAAATCAGCATGTTGATATGGATATCCCTTGGCTACTTCGTAAGTCAATGAGTACAAGAACGCCACAAGAATTTCTCCTTTGAACACAATTTCAAAAGCGAATGATCTTTTATCACATTGAATGACAAATGAATGGTGGGGGGGGGAAGGAGCAGACTTTGGGGGCTGCAAAGATGTCTGTTCGAACATAAGAGCTTGTGGTTATGCTTTAAATGGAGTCGGTGCCGAGTTTGTTCTGAGGGGTCTTTGGTGCTCTCTGAGCTTGGTTGTTTTCTTGCAGACATTTTGTTACCAAACTAGATAACATCATCAGAGCACCGATGGTGTTACCTCACTCGGTAATGAAACATCTGAATAATGAAAGAGCACTGATGTTGTGACTAGCTAGGCAATGAAACATCTGCAAGAAAACAAACAAGCTCAGAGAGCACCAAGGACCCTTCATTTCAACCCTGAATTACAAATATTCTCCTTTATGAGTTTGTTCTTTCAGTTTCTGTGTTTTCCTTCTTCTGTCATATTTTCTTCATTTGGTATGCACATGAGTTAACCATAACAAGATCTTGCTGGGTGTAGCACTCTGCTCCAATAAAGGAAAAAGCAGGAGATGTTGCCTCTTACCATAATTACATGAGCACACAACAGATACAAACTCAAAGTGAACCGCTCCAAACTTGACTGTAGAAAATACGACTTTAGCAACAGAGTGGTAAATGCCTGGAACTCACTACCTGACTCTGTGGTTTCGTCACCAAACCCCCAAAACTTTACCCTTAGACTGTCCACCATTGACCTCACCCGATTCCTAAGAGGTCAGTAAGGGACGTGCATAAGTGCACCAGCGTGCCTACCGTCCCTGTCCTAATGTTCCCTCTTATCAGTACCCATCTTATGTATATAAACAATGTTATATCTATGTATATTACCAACACGTACTTGACAAAAATAAATAAATAAATAAAAATAAATAAAATAATTGCAGATCTCTGGTCCTATGGAGTACCTCCCGCACACTCCCCCCACAACTCTTTTGTCTCAGATGACCAATCTGGGATTTAGAAAATCTCCAAGCCTTTCAAATGGCCCATGATTTTCCTGTTCCAACTGGCAGGCCCTTTTCTCATCAATGGCCATATCATTGCAATAGCAATAGCACTTAATTTAATTTAATTTAATTATTTAATTTAATTTAATGGATTTCTATGCCGCCCAACTCCCTGGGGACTCTGGGTGGCTCACAACATGTTAGATTCCATTACAAATATAAAATACAATAATTAAAATATATAACAAATATAAAATACAATAATTAAAATAAAAATACAAAAGTTAAAAAGAGTATCTCATATTACAATCATGGGGGGAGACCCATATTTAATCTAGTTGGTCTCACTTTCACCCCGCCTGCCGGAAGAGCCAAGTTTTTATTGCTTTCCGGAAGGCCAGTAGGGTGGGGATGGTCCTGATCTCTGGGGGAAGCTGGTTCCACAGGGAGGGAGCTCCCACAGAGAAGGCCCTCCCCCTCGGCCCCGCCAGCCGACATTGTTTGGTCGACGGGACCTGGAGGAGGTCGACTCTGTGGGCCCTGACCGGTCGTAGGGAGGTATGCGGCAGGATGCGGTCCCGAAGGTAACCTGGCCCTGAGCCATGTAGGGCTTTAAAGGTAACGACCAACACCTTAAATTGGATCCGGAGACTAATGGGCAACCAATGCAGCTGGCGGAGGATCGGTGTTACGTGGGTGCATCTGGGTACACCCACCACAGCTCGCGCAGCTGCATTTTGCACCAATTGCAGTCGCCGGACACTCTTCAAGGGTAGCCCCATGTAGAGCGCATTGCAGTAATCCAGCCGTGAGGTGATAAGGGCATGAGTGACTGTGAGAAGTGCCTCCTTCTCCAAGTAGGGTCGCAATTGGTGCACAAGACGTACTTGTGCAAAGGTCCCCCTAGCCACAGCTGAAAGACTTAGACATATACTGCTTCATAGTGCTTTACAGCCCTCTCTAATTGGTTTACAAAGTCAGCATCTTGCCCCCAACAATCTGGGTCCTCGTTTTACCGACCTCGGAAGGATGGAAGGCTGAGTCAACCTTGAGCCTGGTGAGATTCGATCTGCCAAACTGGTGGCAGCCGGTGATCAGCAGAAGTACTGCACCCTAACCACTGCGCTACCGTGGCTCATCATGCTCTGCAGGGCTTCCTAGTCACGTCTGCTATACTTTCTAGCAGAAGATGAGGTGGTACTTGATGCTTCACTGAAATTGGAAAACTTTTGCGTGAGTTCAGCTGTTTCCTGTCTGCATTGTGGTGACAATATAGAAAATATCTTGCATTCTTATTGTTACTCATTGTGATGGCTGCCATTTGCCAGAGATCTTGAGGGTTAGGATTGGGGTTAGGCTATTCCAGTGAGAATGTGGAGTTTGTTTTAGGAAACTTTAGACAGTCAATGTTAATTTGGCTGCTACTGTCCAGCAAGGTATCATGCCAAGACCAATCTATCCATGTAACAGGATAAAATGACTTCTAGCCCCAGTAAATGTGTGTGTGTGTGCCTGTGTGTGTGCCTGAGTGTATAGGTGATTGATGACAAGAGGAATTGATGGACACAGTTGTAGCATGGAATGGGGTTTATTTAATTTAGATTTATTTTTATTTTATTTTATTTAGAGTGGGTGAGAAATCAATTTGGTTTTCCGGGCATTGTGAAGCTACCAGGTTCATATTTCCCAAATCATGTGGATTGGGAAAGTATGATTTAAAATGTTTGCATCTGTCATGGAATGTTGCCTGGATTCCCAAGAGGGAAGGATTGCATTCCAGAGAATCAAGAGGCAACACAGTTTAGATAATCTGTATGAGAGAAAGACTGTGAATATTCCCTCTTCCCTATTAGTTACCAAAGTATATGCTTTATAGGGCTGGTAGCCTGCTTTAGCTTATTTTTATTTATTTTATTTGTCAACACATGTACAAGATAACAGGTATGGTATAAACATAAACAAAAGCAAAGTAGGTATAGGTAAATTTGGACAATAGGACAATAGGACAGGGATGGTAGGCACGATGGTGTGCTTATGCACGCCCCTTACAGACCTCTTAGGAATGGGGTGAGGTCGATTGTAGACAGTCTAAGGTTAAAGTTTTTGGGGTTTGGGGAAGAAACCACAGAGTCAGGTGGTGCATTCCAGGCATTGATCACTCTGTTGCTGAAGTCGTATTTTCTGCAGTTGAGTTTGGAGCGCTTTACATTTAGTTTGAATCTATTACATGCTCGTGTATTGTTGCGGTTGAAGCTGAAGTATTCATTGACAGGTAGGACATTGTGGCAGATGATTTTATGAACTACATTTAGATCAGATCGAATGCGACGTAGCTCTAAGTTATCTAAGCCCAAAATTTCAAGTCTGGTGGAATAAGGTAAGAATTTTGGCAGGATTCTGTCTATAGGTGAAGAACAATAAAGAAATGTGCTTAGAAGTATCACAATGTGTTCTGCTTGGTTTTGGAAGCCTGACAGCATTTCAGGAAAAAAAATGTGTACATTGGGGAGATTAGAAGAAAACTAGGTGACGTGAAATGGAAATTGACAATCATCCCCTTGTCAATTACCCCTCTAGCATAATTAGGTCCTATGTTCTAGACAGGATGATGTCTTGAACTGGCACTTTTCCCTTATCCAAAAAAAGAGATGTCAGTCCATCATTTGCTCTTTACAAAAGAACTGAATCAATTGCCTTTGGATTTTTAAAACTAGAAAACATCACTTGTATATCCAAAGGCCAGATGGAGATGGCAGAATGAAAAAAGAAAAGAAAAGAAAGGTGTTATTTTTCTTTTTTCAGGAGAACATCAAAATTGATTCGGTGAATCATAAATCATATCCCAATTGGCCATCTCACTGAAGGACTGGCCTCTCAGCAGCCAGTGTTGCCACTGTGACTATTCTTATCGACATCTATCTTTTTCAAAGTGCTGACAATGAATCGCCACTGAATTGTACTCTAAGTGGAATTTAGATGGTCTGTTCTGGTAGGCTAGCATGAGGAGGTGCCAAAATACACCTTTCTAATTTCTGTCCTTGTCCACACATGAATTGGCAGAAGGTAACAATTACGAACAAGCTAAAAAAATGTTCAGGTGAGATACTAAAAATACTTCGACTAATATCTGAGATAGTTATATGTATGTGACTTTCCACGAATGTCCAAAGCAGTGCATTCATGTCAGAGTAATATTTTCAAGACTTTTTCTAGTCTCAAGGCAAGATTAGAATTCAACAGCCTTGTGTGTGTGTTTAACCATTATACAAAACTGGCTCTGGATTTGGGGACAAAAGCTTGGAAACCAGGCAGAAAATGGATAGATAAATCAGTCAAAATAGATGCAAAGTCAACGAAATATATTTGAAACCAGAATCTAAATACAGACATTGGCTTTCTAAGCAGTCAGGTTGCTTGACGATGGAACAACGGCTGGCACATGAGTAACTAGTTGATAAATATGTTTAAAGACAAGGAAATCCCTGAGAGCCAGTTTTGTACAATGGTTAAAACACACCAGGGATCAGAAGGCTGTTGAATTCTAATCTTGCCTTACACATGAAGCCAGTTAGGTGACTTTGGGTCAATTACTTTTAACCCTAAGAAGGAGGCAATGGCTTCTGAAAATCGTGCCAAGAAAACGGCAGGGACTTGTCTAGGCAATCACCAGGAATCAAGACTGGTTCAACAGCATACAAAAAGAAAGAAGAAAAAATCTCTGTGAAGCAGAAATCTGTCTTCCACCCACATCTGCAAGCAATAGCAATAGCAATAGCAATAGCAATAGCAATAGCACTTAGACTTATATACCGCTTCATAGTGCTTCACAGCCCTCTCTAAGCGGTTTACAGAGTTCAGCATATTGCCCCCAACAATCTGGGTCCTCATTTTACCGACCTCAGAAGGATGGAAGGCTGAGTCAACCTTGAGCCGATGAGATCTGAACAGCTGAACTGCTGAACTGCAGTGCTGTATTTTAACCACTGTGCCACCTCGGCTCACTACAACCAAGCTCAGAGAACACCAAGAACACCACAATAAGAATTTTTCACATGCACGTGTGTGATGTCCTTTTTGTTGATTAATACATTGATGAAGAACTAAATAGATTGCCTCTTTCTTAGGTAAGAAATAAATGTTGTAAAATAAGAAGAGATAGGATCACAGATGAATCGATTCTGAATGAAAGTGGACTGAGTACAAAGCTAACTGACCAATAGGAAAGAAGACGATGTTCCTGTGCTTTGGTTAGATCAAGATAATGAATGAGCATTGAATTCAAACAAATATATAAAAGAAGTATGAGCGGATAGAGAGGAAAAGAAAGACTTCCATGGTCGTATAGAGTTGATGAGAACCTGAAAAACACAGTGTTTATTGAGCAAGTGGTCATGTGTGAAATACAGTGAGGAGACATTATTTGATGGTTTAGAACACAGCTGATATCAGGTGATGGCTCTATGGATTAATGCTGTCATTAATGGGACTGAAAGAGGAATTAAGGCACAAAGAGGAATTAGCACCTTGGTATCGGACCAACATTCATTTAGAATGGATAATATTCATTTAACTGCTAATGACTTTAAACATGGTAATGTTACAATTGCTTCCATCATTGATTTTCTGGGACACAATAATGTGTCCTTAGCTATTGAATCTGCTATGGCTGGTGATAGCGTCGTTGATTTCGAGAGGCTGAGACTCATCCAAATGAAATCCCGGCAGAAATGCCATTTCTTAAATAGGATGATCTGACTGGCCCAGCTTCAGAAGTGGGGAATAAAACCGCTTCGCTGAACAGTGGAGTTTGGTGTGCATTGCATGGCACCAAACTGAAAATTCAGATGTTATCTTCCTTATACTTTGATTTGAATATTCCCTAATCATTTATTACATTTGATCAATCAACCATTGTTATTTGTAAACCATGCCTTATAAGCTTGCCTTATTGCTTAGGTATGGCTGCCATTTCTGGTGTCCAAAAAACTAGAGAAATCTTAATGGCAAGAGACAGCTAATGTTTTCTATACCTTGTGATTGTCCAGATTATAGTAGTTCCAAGTGGTGGCCCTACTTTTTACACTCATAGAATACTACCGGTATCAGGACCCAACCAATTTTGTTGTATACATGATGTACAATGACAATAAAAACTATTACGTATTATTATTATTATTATTATTATTATTATTATTATTATTATTATTATTATTATTATTATTATTATTATTATTATTATTATTATTATTATTATTATTATTATTATTTATTCACAAAAAATGTAATACACAGCAAACGAGATTTATATGCTGGATTTCGTATCACTATATCACAAGTCGAACACTTCCCAAGCGTCTAGGACTGTGTGATGTATTTTCGTATGATGCGCGCAGATCCAAGTATGGTGGCCTTTTGCAACTGACAGATCGTGATTTTGTCAATGTTTATTGTTTTCAAATGCCGGTTAAGGTCTTTTGGCACAGCACCCAGTGTGCCGATTACCACTGGGACCACCTGTACTGGTTTATGCCAGAGTCGTTGTAATTCGATTTTAAGGTCCTGATATCGGTTAAGTTTTTCTTGTTGTTTTTCATCAATTCGACTGTCACCTGGTATGGCGACATCAATGATCCACACTTTTTTATTTTCCACAATTGTGAGGTCTGGCGTATTATGTTCCAAAACCTTGTCAGTCTGAATTTGAAAGTCCCAAAGTATTTTGGCATGTTTGTTTTCAACTACTTTCTCAGGTTTATGATCCCACCAGTTCTTTACCACTGGTAGGTGGTAGTTGTGGCACAGGTTCCAATGAAGCATCTGGGCCACATAGTTGTGCCTCTGTTTGTAGTCCGTCTGTGCGATTTTCTTGCAGCCGCTGAGGATATGATCAATTGTTTCATCAGCTTCCTTGCAAAGTCTGCATTTTGGGTCATCAGCTGATTTTTCAATCTTGGCTTTGATTGCATTTGTTCTAATTGCTTGCTCCTGGGCTGCAAGAATCAAGCCTTCTGTCTCCTTCTTCAGTGTTCCATTAGTGAGCCATAACCAGATCTTCTCCTTATCAACTTTTCCTTCAATCTTGTCGAGGAACTGCCCATGCAAGGCTTTATTGCGCCAACTGTCGGCTCTAGTTTGCATTGCAGTTTTTATTATTATTATTATTATTATTATTATTATTATTATTATTATTATTATTATTATTATTATTATTATTATTATTATTGTTGTTGTTGTTGTTGTTGTTGTTGTTGTTGTTGTTGTTGTTGTTGTTTTTATTTATTTATTTATTTATTTATTTATTTATTTATTTACTTATTTATTTACTTATTTATTTATTACTTGTATTTATATGCCGCTCAACTCCGCAGGGACTCTGAGCGGCTAACAACAATACAAATAACATCAATATAAAAACATTTGAAAACAGAATTAAAATATAATATAACAATGTATAAAATAATCAATCAAATCAATCATTCAATCCTTTCCTTTCAGGGGCCAACATCGATAGTCAATGTTGTTGTTGTTGTTGTTGTTGTTGTTGTTGTTGTAATCTAGACACGTTAAATCAATAACCAAGTACAGTATGTTATGTGAATCCAGCTACTGAGTAACCCAAGGATTCATAGCTACAGTATAATACTATAGACTTCTTTAGCGTATAGGATTTGCGTACTGCCATTGACTGGTTTAAGGTATCAAGACTGAAGCCGAACAAAAATGAAGAATTAAAGATTATCTATAGAAATGTAGAAAGCTTCCAAGAGGATTTTTCTTTCCAATGAAAGAAAATCAGCTTGCAAATGTGCTCAGAAAATCTTTCTGCCTGCTTGAAGTTGTTGGCTGAGTTTTGTATTGTGTTTCAAATCAAACCAAACATGTATTACATCCATAATGTCAACAGATGAGAGAGGGATCTGGTGGCAACACCTGTCATTCCATAGGCTCTAAAGTTGATCTGGCTGACTGCAAAATGAAATAGGTCTGTTGCTGGCCAAAAATCGTTCTTGGAGTCTGTATTTTGTTTAGCTGCTCTTCCTGAAAAGAATGGAAGGTCTCAAACTGCCATGCTGCTTTGCATTAAGCCCAAAAGTAAGGGCCGTGCATAAGCGCACCATTGTGCCTACCGTCCCTGTCCTACTGTCCTATTGTCCAAATTTACCTATACCTACTTTGCTTTTGTTTATGTTTATACCAGGGGTAGGTTCCTACCGGTGTGGTCCAGTGCGCAGCTCCGGTAGGGACCCGCCAATTATGAAATTTGCGCGCGACTGCTCCGGTGCAGTCTTCACCGGACAGTTGCGCACGTCGCCAACTTTTTAAAAGAATTTTTCAGCTTTTTTGCTTCTGTGCATGCGCAGAAGCAAAATCTCGCCAAAATCTCACAAGGGGACGCGCGCGAGAGAGAGATTTTGGCGAGATTTTGCTTCCATGCATACGCAGAAGCAAAATCTCACCAAAATCGTGCGAGGGCGCACGCGCGCACGAAATGTGGAGACGCGCGCACAGCGCACCGGTATCGGTAAGTAAGCAACCCACCCCTGGTTTATACCATACCTGTTATTTTGTACACGTTTTGACAAATAAAATAAATAAATAAAATAAAAGTAAATAAAAATTTACAGCAATGTTGGTGTAACAGGATATGTATATGGCCACTGAGTGTAGCCATATACAGGATATGTATATGGCCACTGAGTGTAGTTCCCACTTGCACACACATATGCAATTGTTACTGTGGCTCTTCAGTCACCTTTACAGCATATCAATGCAGAGACTCCACTGCTACATTCAAAATACAGGTAGTCCTGTATGGGTGGACTTACAACAGTTCATTTAGTGACTATTAAAAGTTACAATGGCACTTTAAAAAGTGACTTATGATCATTTTTCACACGTATGACCGTTGCAGCATGCCCATGGTCATGTGATTTACATTCAGATGCTTGACAACTGACTCACATTTATGATGTTTGCAGTGTCCCGGAGTCATGTGGTCCCCTTTTGTGACAAGCAAAGTCAACGGGGAAGCCAGATTCACTTAACAACCGTGTTACTAATTTAAGAATTGCAGTGATTCACTTAACAAATGTGGCAAGAAAACTCGTAAAATGAGGCAAAACTCACTTAACAAATTTATCACTTAGCAACATAATTTTGGGGCTAAATTGTGGTCGTAATTTGAGGACTACCTGTACAAAAGAAGCAGGTAGATGTATATTCCTTGTCTTATTCATTATGGGTGGAGCTAGATTAAGGCGAATAGGCTAGTTCCTTGCTAATGGCTGCATTTCAGAACTTTGAACACCATCCAACAAAATGTTTGTAATAGCTTGTTTCACTTTCTTGCTGTGGAATATTTTAATGCTAGTAAATATAGTATGACGTCCTTAATCTGGAAAATAATCAGTACAACATATGGATTCCCCCCCAAAAAGTTACTGTTTCATACCTATAGACAGAATCTTGCCAGATTGAAGGCCTCTACTAGCTGCATCTACAATATACCAGTGAACTATTCAGGGGAGATTATCTTCCACCTCTTTCTCTCACACATAATACTGAGTTGCCCTGTATTCCTCTTAAATGCACCCCTCTCTTCTGAAATTTAATTTAATTTAATTTAATTTATTGTTCTTATAAGATGCCCAATCCCGTAGGACTCAGGGCAGCGTACAACATAGTAAAGAACAATCAAACAATACAATAAAAACAGTTTAAAAAATTACAAAAGTTAAAACCAGTCATCCATGGGGGAATTAAGATCTATTTCACCCCGCCTGCAGGAAGACCCATGTTTTCACGGCTTTGCGGAAGGCCAGCAGGGTGGGGATAATCCGGATCTCAGGTGGGAGTTGGTTCCAGAGAGATGGAGCTCCCACAGAGAAGGCTTTCCCCTGCGGTCCCACCAACCGGCATTGCTTGGTTGATGGGACCTGGAGGAGACCAACTCTGTGGGACCTAAATGGTCGTAGGGAAGTATGTGGTAGGATGCGGTCCTGGAGGTAACCTGGCCCTGGCCCCATGTAGGGCTTTAAAGGTTAAAACCAACACTTTAAATTGCGTCCAGAGACTAATGGGCAGCCAATGCAGCTGGTGGAGAATAGGTGTAACACGGGTGTATCTAGGAACACCCACCACAGCTCGCGCAGCTGCATTTTGCACCAATTGCAGTCTCCGGATACTCTTTAAGGGTAGCCCCATGTAGAGCGCATATCCACCTCCTCACTACTTTCCATCCCACATTTATCTGAGTTTACATTTCAGACTTATTCATGTGCAAATATAAGGAGAACGCGGTCAATTGGGGCAAAATAACCAAGCATATTACCCTTATCTGCCCATTAGCTACTAAGCAGGTTGCCCGTTGAAGTAGAAACAACCAGAGTCCCAAAGGCACACCCTTCTTTGGTTGATATAAACAAAATGTTATTTTTTATTGCAAAAATTGTGACAACTGTATTAATTTTTTATAAGTTCTGCCCCGGGTGGGCAGTCCAGAGGGAGCAGACAAAACCATTTTTATGAATAAAAAGACATTGCCCTTTAATTCCAAAGAAAAATAATATAATTCTTTGAGAATATAAGCTAGAAGCCTGAAGCCAAATGCCAAAGCAAAATGAGCTCTTCTGCTTGGGTAGGATTTGATAAGTTAATGTATCTCAGGTGCCCTTTAAAATTTATCAGATATCTACCAGGACTGAAAATCCTCTATTCTCTTCTATTCTCTACTATCTGAAAGCCCTGTGACCTTTAAAATACGGAGTGTATACAAAAATAAAAATAAAGGAAAACAAAGAAATTGTTCAATCTATTTCAGCTGGCTTTATGAAAGGCATAGCTATGACTGTTTTTGATGCAGAGAGTACTAATGATGGCTATCAAATTAATTATGCACCTGACTTTATTAGCATTTTCCTTATGCAAAGTCTAAACAGATTCTTACATTTTTAACTTAAGATCAGAAAATGATTGGTTAGAAGTGCTTGCTTTGTTATATGTCTGGAATATCCAATGAATTATTAGAATATTTTTGGTACTTTAAAAATGAAATTTTATTATATTTTTAAAAAAAGCAATTTATGCTTCCACAAAAGACAATTTAGAAACATTACACTTTTTCCCCGTTGTAATGATTGTAAAATCAGATCAGTAGTCTGTCAGGTAGAATGGCTAATGATTGTTACAGCCTCTTATTCCATCTCTCCACTAGATTTATATAATTTTCTAGCATCATGTAGCCATCATCACAGCAATTTAAAGCTTGCCTTCATTATTGTTATATCAGCCAAACAATAGCAATAGCACTTAGACTTATATACTTCTTCATAGTGCTTTACATAGGGCCCTCTGTAAGTGGTTTACAGAATCAGCATATTGCCCCCAACAATCTGGGTTCTCATTTTATCAACCTTGGAAGGATGGAAGGCTGAGTCAACTTTGAGCCATTAAGGATCAAACTCCTGGCAGTGAGCTGAATTAGCCTGCAATACTCAGAGGTGGGTTCCTCCCAGTTCACACTGGTTCACCCAAACCGCTAGCAAACTGCTAGTGACGACACGGAGCCGGTTCTGTTGGTGCCGGTCCGTGGACGCCGCCATCATTTTTTGGGGAATTTTTTATTTTTATTTTTTGGAATTTTTGCTGATTTTTTTTCTTCTGCGCATACGCAGAAGCCGAGTTCCCGGCACTGCACATGCACCACCATCTTGTTTCCGGCTTTTTGGGGGGGGGTTGAGAATTTTTGGCACTGTGCATGTGCCCGCACAGCCACGCGGCGCGCAATGCGTGCGCAGCCATGCGGCACAGGAGGAAGCGAACTGGTGGCAAGTTAAGTTAGAATCCACCCCTGGCACTACTGCATTCTAACCACTGCACCACTAGTGGGGCACCCAAAAGTGCTTTTCCAAATGGCAATTGGACTTTCTTGGTTTTTCCTTGAAAAGGTTTTACATCTCATCTAAGGAGCTGCTTCAGTTCAGTTCTTCTTCAGTCTCCATAGACAGATAGTGGGGCAATGTCAATGGTTCAAATAATAATCATGCAGACATTTTGCATTTATTTATTCAAATTGCTAGTCACCCAACTCCAATGGACTGAGCAGTAAGTATGAAAGACTTTACAGATTGAATTGTGATTTTACTGATTTACATGTAATGCAGAGATTATAATGGTTTTAGCCATTGGTGATGGAACTGATGGACGAGGGCCATTTCATGAGGAAATATCTCGATAATTTTATCACTTTTAAGCTTTTTTAGGCCAATGAGTTTATTTGTTGCAGCCCTTTTTTGATTCCCATTCTCTCTCCCTCTCCCTTGTAGGTGCTCCAACACTGGAGGTTTTTAAGAGCAAATTGGACAACCATTTGTCTGAAATGGCATAGGGCTTCCTGCTTGAGCAGGAGGTTGGACTAGAAGACCTCCAAGGTCCCTTCCAACTCTGTTATTCTGCTATTGTGTTCTTCTTCTTTCTTTCTCTCTCTCTCTGCCAGGTTAACTTCTGGTCTGGTAGCCTTGTGGTAATGAGTAAAAAATATTTACTAGTTAACTTTCAACCTGTTGTTTAGATTTGTAATAATTCTTCTCCCAAGGACAGGTAGTCCTCAACTTATAACCACAATTGAGCCCAAACCTTTGGTTGCTAAGTGAGGCAGTTATTAAGTGAATTTTGCCTCATTTTATCAAGCCGAAGCCATCATTCGTTGGGAGCCTCAGCTTGTCACACTTATGCTTAGAATGTATTCTTGCTATGGGAAGCTGGGAGGGGTGGCTGCATGAGGGGTGTAGATGTAGCCACAACACATTCCTTCTAGATCAGTGGTTCCCAACCTTTTTGTGATCGAGTACCACTTGGAGGTCCCGTACAGTCGACGCGTACCACCTGGTTCCAGAGAAACTAAATTCAATCAGATATCACTTTATTTCCATAATTGTACAAGTAGAACACGCAAACCAACTACGAAAACAACAACTCAATACGAGGGCATAAGTATACAAAATAAGTATACAAAATAATAATAAAAATAGTAACATACACACTGAGATGCAGTAATGAATATCAAAGGGTAACTTGAGTCAAAAGAACATAGTGCTAACAATAACAGAGTGAGATTAACCTTAGCTCGAGAGCTTGCTACGACACGCACCTTCTCGCAAGGGTTCTACTGCGCGACTGCTGAGAGTTCAGAACAGTCACCATTCCTTTTTTGGCCCCGTGCATCCAGCAACTGGATTCTCGGGCCGCTGGGACCAGGTGGGTGGCGTGTGGCAACAGTTGCAAATCGTTGCCAGATTATCTTGTGTTAGGCAGTAAACATTTTTGTGAAGTAAAAAATAACTAACTAAAAATCGTTCATGACCCCGAAAGTGTTCACGTACCACCTGGAAGGCCTTCGCGTACCACTAGTGGTACACGTACCACAGGTTGGGAACCACTGTTCTAGATTCTCAAGGTCATCCTTTGTTCTGCACCTGCCCAGAACCAGATGGGAGTATTGGACACACTGGCAGAAGATGAGTGAGCAACGTGATGGACTTGGGGGTGTGGGACAAGGGGAATTAACTTTAAACTGGGTGGGGAATCCTTTGTAACTTTAGATTTGGGTTTCCCATAGATGTGCCAACATGGCTCCATTAATAAATTGGAACTTTGAGGAATACTTTGCCTTGGACTCTGATTTAAGTTTGGATGCTATTTGGAACCCTGACACATTTTATAACCTTGCTTGCCACAGTTTTTAAATGAATCATTGGAGTTGTTAAGTTAGTAACTCGGTTGTTAAGTGAATCTGGTTTCCCCATTAGCTTGTCCGAAAATCGCAAAAGGTGATCACATGATCCCAGGACACTGCAACCATCAATAATATGAACCGGTTGCCAAGCATCTGAATTTTGATCACGTCACCATGGGGATGCTGCAATGTCCATAAGTGTGAAAAATGACTGTCAATCATTTTTTCACTGCCCTTGTAACTTTGAGGAGTCATTAAATGAACTGTTGCAAGTCAAGGACTACATGTAGCATCTATCTGTCCCCCCCCCCCAGCTTAAAGTTACCATCCCTGGTGAGTTTTGAGTCTAGGAAAATAAAGTATGCTAATACTTTAATTTATTCTCTACCGATTTGGAGTGGGCCCCTTTTTCTTGTTAGCATAAAACTATCAAGCAGCAAACCTGCTTTTTCATTCTTCTTTCACTTTCAACAAGAGATTCCTTAAGTCTTCCTACATTCCAGTCTGGCTGGTATCAGTAATTTGCCTGAGGATGTTGATATTTCTTCCAGCAGTTGAAATTCCATATTTTTTTTGCAGTCCAGCATTTATTATTATATAGGTTGAATACCAATTAAACAAGGTGGTGATTTACAACTTAGGGGCACTCCTATTCCGATTTTTGACTATTCAATTACTCCATCTTCCATTCTAACTATTATCTCCCGACTTCTTACAATTTTTCAGTGCAGAGCTAAGGTCTATCCATAATTTATTGTATCTGCACAGTCCAAAGCCTTTACATAATAAATACAAGAAAAAGCAAACATGAGAATTCCCTTGTCTTTTCATTATCCCTTAGATTTTAGCAATGCGAAATGGAGTGCCCTTACTTCTTTTGAATCTAGTTTGTACATCTGGCAGGTCTTGTTCTGTATATCGCTGAAGTCTGCACTTTAAACTTTGAACATTATAGCACTTATAGCAATAGCACTTAGACTTATATACCGCTTCATAGTGCTTTACAGCCCTCTCTAAGCGGTTTACAGAGTTCAGCATATTGACCCCAACAATCTGGGTCCTCATTTTACCCACCTCAGAAGGATGGAAGGCTGAGTCAGCCTTGAGCCGGTGAGATTTGAACAGCTGAACTGCTGAACTGCAGTGCTGCACTTTAACCACTGCGCCACCTCGGCTCTTAATTATCTTACTGGTATATGAAGTATATGCAGATGTTTGATTGAGCATTCTTCATCACTGTCCTCACTGAAGGTATTTTAGTGCCACTGTCCTTGGTACTGAAATATAAACTGATTGTTTCTACTCTTGGCCACTACTGAATTTCCCATACTTGCTCAAAAGCCACACTTACATTTCTTCCAGTATTTAATCAACTCCTGGTACCTTTTGCTTTATGCCTTCACCTATTTTCAGCGTATCAGCAGACATTTTTCTTGCTTTATGCATTGCAGGATATTTTTGTTGGATTCATCTTTAACCATGACACAAATTTCAGTTCATAGTTCTTCATCCAATCCATTACATCTATTCTTTTCCGCTCACCACCTAATCACAAGAAATATTGCTGACTTGTATCTTGTTGGTCTGATGATTTTATTTATTTTCTTTAGTTTAATCTGTCACGTTGTAAGAAGACATTTTGTGTAGTCAGCACAAGGTCTTGTTCTTGCTGAGCTAATAGAGCTTTGACATTGTTGCTTGCAGGGTACAGTATATAAGTCAATCTGATATCTGAAACTAAAGAAAAACTTAAATGAAATTCAAAAGCATCTTGAGAATGAGATAAAAGTATTGAAGCATATTTTTGTGACTGTAGAATTGTAACTTTCAGAAAATTGACAGATTCGACATAGTATTAATAATAATACTAATGTGGTGGAATATGGGCCAAGGATTCAGGAGGGAGGGACCAGTGGTGAAATCTATTTTTTTTTCCTTACCGGTTCTGTGGGCGTGGCTTGGTGGGGTCATGTGACTGGGTGGGCATGGCTATGTAGTCATGTGGGACTGGGGGATCAAAAGACAGAAACTCACTTTAACAATGTCCTGCTGGAGCAGGGTTGGACTAGATGACCTCCAGGTCCCTTCCAGCTCTGGATTATCCTCTGAAGCTGCGTCTAGTGCCAGGATTGTAGTCTTTCCTTGCTCTCCTTTCTCCCTCCCTCCCTCCCTCCATCTTCCTTCCTTCCTTCCTTCCTTCCTTCCTTCCTTCCTTCCTTCCTTCCTTCCTTCCTTCCTTCCTTCTTTCTCTCTTTCTTTCTCTCTCTCTCTTTCTTTCTTTCTGTCTTCCTACCTTCCTTCCTACCATCTTTCTTTCTTTCTTTCTTTCTTTCTTTCTTTCTTTCTTTCTTTCTTTCTTTCTTTCTTTCTTTCTTTCTTTCTTTCTTTCTTTCTTTCTTTCTTTCTTCTTTCTTCCTTCCTTTCTTTCCTTTCTTTCCTTTCTTTCTGTCTTTCTTGCTTCCTACCATCTTTCTTTCTTTCTTTCTTTCTTTCTTTCTTTCTTTCTTTCTTTCTTTCTTTCTTTCTTTCTTTCTTTCTTTCTTTCTTTCTTTCTTTCTTTCTTTCCATCCCCACCCCCCGTTTTTGGCCTAGCCCACTGGGAGCAAAAACGGACACCCACCCCCCCACCCATTTTTGGCCTACACCCCCTGTTTTAGCAGGTTTCAGGGGGGGGGGAGTTCTGAAGATCAGCTGTGTGACACACAATCATTGGAACTTTTTTTTAGTGTTTTTTACTGCTGGTTCTGCGAACCTGCGAACATGTAGCATTTTTTACTACCAGTTCAGGCAAACCGGCCCGAACTGGTAGCATCTTACCCCTGGGAGGGACCCTTTCCCAGGGAGCAAAGAGACAATCTTTGGTATGCAGAAAGGGAGTGAAGCAGTTTCCCCAAGCAGTTGATAGGATATATCTACTTGTTATCCATATAATTACTTTAGTCAGGGAAGTTTTCTCTCTATAGGCCAGCAACAATAAAGATTTATTTTTTTCAATCTGAGCAAGTTGTCTATGGAGATTTTCAATCATCCAGGTCATGGTTGTCCCAAAGTGCTTTTCCAAAAAGCAATTGGACTTTCTTGGGGGGTTTTCCCCCCTTTGAAAATGTTTTACTTCTCATCCAGAGGACAGACTCAAAATCCAGAGGGACCTTGACAGACTCAAACACTGGGCCCAAATCAATAAAATGAAATTTAACACCGAGAAAAGTAAAATTCTACACCTAGGTAAGAAGAATCAAAAATACACATACAAACTGGGCGAAACCACACTCAATAGCAGCGATTGCGAGAGGGATCTCGAAGTCCTGGTAGACAGCCAACTAAATATGAGCCAGCAGTGTGCAGCAGCAGCCAAAAAGGCCAACGCAGTCCTGAGCTGCATAAATAGAGGGATACAATCAAGGACAAGAGAGGTACTAGTACCACTCTATAAAGCCTTGGTCAGACCACACCTAGAGTACTGCATCCAGTTTTGGTCACCACACTACAAAAAAGACATTGAAACTCTAGAGAAAGTGCAGAAGAGAGCAACCAGGATGATAAAGGGTCTGGAAAATAAAACATACGAAGAGCGGTTGCAGGAACTGAGCTTGGCCAGTCTGGCGAAGAGAAGGACCAGGGGTGACATGATAGCAATATTCCAATACCTGAGGGGCTGCCACAGAGAGGAGGGGGTCAGGCTGTTCTCTATGGCACCAGAATTCCAAACAAGGAACAATGGATGGAAGCTGACCAAGGAGAGATTCGACCTGGAAGTGAGGAGAAACTTTCTGACAGTGAGAGCCATCAACCAGTGGAACAGCTTGCCAGCGGAGGTTGTGAGAGCCCCAACACTTGCGACCTTCAAGGAGAGACTGGACTGCCATCTGTCTCAAATGGTGTAGGAACTCCTGTTTGAGCAGGGGGTTGGACTAGATGACCTACAAGGTCCCTTCCAATTCTAATAATAAATCTAAAAAATCTAAAATCATCCAAGAAGCTTTGAAAAAGCTTCTTGGAGGAGAAGTGAAATGTTTTCAAGGAAAAAAAAGCAAGCAAGTCCAGCTGTCTTTTGGAAAAGCATCTTTGGGCCTGAGCAGGTTGGTTAGGTGGACTGTGTATATGTCCTGCAGGAAGGTTTCATTCCTCATTTTTTGACCTAATTTGGATAGGCTCTTTAGGTGAGTAGGCAGAAAGTCATTGGGATGAAAATGTTCCAATTCCTAAAACCTTGACCCTAGTGTTGCCTCCCTGGTGAACATGTGAAATAGTATTCATCTTCCAGGGGAAGTATTTTCCTACACAGAGCTCTTCCTTGGTATCTGTACCTACAATACATCCCCTGATCTATCATATTATCTCCTGCTATTAATTTCTATTCCCTTAAGCTGTATAAACACTTCAAAGAGCAAGATGTATCTCTAGTGATCAGCTGCCAATGCTAAGCAACAGTTCTAAGAGCAGCCATATGTATGAGGCTTGGAAGATTAGCAATTGTCAATGGTCTAAATCTCTTGGTTACCTGTCTATTATTGGATTAAATTATGCTGCTATGATGAGTGCTCTGCAGTTTATCTAATTTTGTGATGAATCGTATGAGCCGAGGTGGCGCAGCGGTTAGAGGCAGTACTGCAGGCCACTTTAGCTGACTGTGATCCGCTGGTCAGCGGTTCAAATCTCACCGGCTCAAGGTTGACTCAGCCTTCCATCCTTCCGAGGTAGGTAAAATGAGGACCCAGATTGTTGGGGGCAATATAAATATACATTGCTTACTGGTGTAAACCGCTTAGAGAGTGCTTGCACTGTGAGGCGGTATATAAATCTCACAAATAAATAAATAAATAAATCCACTTTCTGCCATATTGCTCCCAAGCTTTTCTCTTGGTCTGACAGTTGTGATTTGCCTTGTCTACCCAGTGATTGTGGAAGAGCCTTCTTCATTTAGGATGTCAGCACCAGAGGAGGAAAGCAATTTAGTGGAATAAAGAGCTGCTATGCTCTCTAGGACAAAGACATATAATTTTGATAAAAGCGGAAGATGGTCCAGAGAAATTCTCTGGGATAAAAATAAACATATCCCCGGGGATTCTTTTAGAAATATTTTATGAATCCTGATGGGATGAATCTCTTTCTTTATTGTCCCTCTGGAACTGAAATGGCTGAAGAGCAAACTGTTTGCCAAGTAGTTGATGTGCAAAATTCCAATATATTTTCTGCAAAATACCTGTTTATGTTCTTTTCGGAGCTCAGTTATTAAAGTGACTCAGGACAAGGATTGTTGCAACTCCTTTGATCTAGTCCTTTCAAGTTGTTTTTATGCTTTGAGAAAAAGAGTCCCTGCTACCACTTTGCTCACCATGAGAGGAAGGAACAGAAAACTCCTTTTTCAAATTGGATTGCACTTACAGCTCAAATAGGATTGTTCGTTTTGTTTCAAATCCTTGTCAGGTTGTTCATTGCACTCCATTTCTTCCTATTACAGCATTAACCTGAAACTTATATGATCACATTTTTAAAAAGAAAATATTACTTTTGATGGTTTATTTATGAAGTGGCTATTTACAAGGATTTCACCCATAAATAGACATAGCTGGCTCACTTGGGACCTGTTTGTTAATTCTAAAAGATGGCGTAATAGCACTTAGCAATAGCACTTAGATTTATATACCACTTCACAGTGCTTTACAGCCTTCTCTAAGCAGTTTACAGAGGCAGCATATTGCCCCCAACAATCTGGGGTCCTCATTTTACCCACCTCAGAAGGATGGGGATGTCAGGGTTCCGACGGATGCCCTAATTAAATCATGAGCCTCGAGCCAAGCTTCAAAAGAAATCCAGTCATTTATTAGGAGCTCCATGTCGGCAGGTACCCAAATGAAGCCAACTCTGACCCCATGTAATTTACGGCCCTAATCATGACCCTGTTTCCTCCCGCCCCACCCCAGGGTGTGTCATCAATCACATTCACCAAAAATGGAACAATTTCGCCGGCTGTAGAGTTCACTCCCCTTCGGCCGCTGTGAGGTAACCCTAAGATACAGCCTTGAGAAAGATATGTGTGGAATGTGCTCCTGCCTTTGGCTGCCATGTTGCTTCTTTGGTTTTCCCATCCCCCTGCCTATGGCAACTCGAGAGCAGGCCAGGGATACTTTATGAGTTGACGGGAAGGCTGAGTCAACCTTGAGCCTGGTGAGATTTGAACTGCCAAATTGCAGGCAGTCAACAGAAGTATTTATTTATTTATTTATTTATTTATTTATTTATTTATTTATTTATTTGTTTGTTTGTTTGTTTGTTTGTTTGTTTGTTTGTTTGTTTGTTTGTTTGTTTATTTTAGTGTTCTTATATGCCGCCCTACTCCCTGCAGTACTGCACTCTAACCTCTGCACCACCGTGGCTCATATCAATTAATATCAATTAAGGTATTACACCACCGTAATTGACAAAATTAATAATTATTATACATATTCATTCCAAACTAATACATTGTCTATGCCTTTTACTTAAAATGCACAGTACACAAATTGACACATAAGACAGATCATGAGCCAAGAAGAAATTCTATCACTCAGCAAAGAGTGAAAACCAGGAATATTTTCAAAACTACAATTGTGCAATGTTTTTATCAGCACTAATTAAGCTGATCCAAATAACCTTCCAAGTTCTGGTTTCTTTGCAGCTTGTAACTTGAGCTAAAAATCAAGGATGGAGAAGAAGCAGAAGCATTAGAAAATCAGACCAAATGTTTTTAGCCTAGATGTTTGCTGCTAAGAGTAGATATGAAGATGTGGAAAGAAATTAATAATTGTATAATTTTAATTCCAAATTAGATGTATTCCTATACTATCTCTGACTTTTCTTTTGATCATTAACATGATCTATAAATAACTGAAACTAGAAAAAGCTATGTTGCAAAGTCAATACAATTTTGCAAAGATTGCTAAACCATTTCCTCCTCTGGTAATTAATGATCAGGCTAAATTAATTAAACAACACAAATAATAATAATAATAAACATGGAAAATTCTTTCACAAAACAGAGTTTCTCTAAGTACACAAAGATAACACCCAGAGTCAGCACATAGGCATACACCAAAATAAGATAAGGACATTAAAACCAGAGCTCCATCAAATTAAGCATTACAAATAGAATAGAATAGAATAGAATTCTTTATTAGCCAAGTGTGATTGGACACACAAGGAATTTGTCTTTGGTGCATATGCTCTCAGTGTACATAAAAAGACAAGATACATTTGTCAACAATCATGAGGTACAACACTTAATGATTGCATTGGGTACAAATAAGCAATCAGGAAACAATCAATATTAATATAAATCGTAAGGATACAAGCAACAAGTTACAGTCATACAGTCATAAGTGGGAGGAGATGGGTGATAGGAACAATGAAAAGACTAACAGTAATGAAGCCTTAGTGAATAGTTTGACAGTGATGAGGGAATTATTTGTTTAGCAGAGTGATGGCGTTCGGGAAAGAACTGTCCTTATGTCTAATTGTCTTGGTGTGCATTGTTTTGTGTTGTTTTGAGGGTAGGAGTGTTGTATAGCGTTGTTTTGAGGGTAGGAGTTGAAACAATTTATGTCCAGGATGCGAGGAGTCAGTAAATATTTTCACGGCCCTCTTTTTGACTCGTGCAGTATTCAGGTCCTCACTGGAAGGCAGGTTGGCAGTGATTGTTTTTTCTGCAGTTCTGATTATCCTCTGAAGTTTGTGTCTCTCTTGTTGGGTTGCAGAACCAAACCAGACAGTTATAGAGGTGCAGATGACAGACTCAATAATTCCTCTGTAGAATTGTATCAGCAGCTCCTTGGCAGTTTGAGCTTTCTGAGTTGGCGCAGAAAGAACATTCTTTGTTGTGCTTTTTTGATGACGTTTTTGATGTTAGGTGTCCATTTTAGATCTTGCGATATGATAGAACCTAGAAATTTGAAGGTCTCTACTGTTGATACTGTGTTGTCTAGTATTGTAAGAGGCAGTAGAATGGGAGGGTTTCTCCTAAAGTCTACCACCATTTCTACGGCTTTGAGTGTGTTCAAAGAGCACATACATATACCACAACATACCACTTTCCCTATAAATACTACCAGCCTCTGTACCTCAATTTGTAGCTCCCTTTGAGTGTTTTTATGCTCTTTAATAACATCTTCCTCTTAAAGCTGTTGAGTCTGATATCATTTTGAAATAGTCCTGGCTTGGATTTGGATTCGAAGAATCCTTCTGACAGAGTTTATAGACTGAATGTGTTTGGCCTAGTAGGCTCTGCAATATGGTGTATGGTTATCCCAAGCCACTGAGTCAAAGAAGCAATGGTAAACTGTCCAGTTTTGAAATGCAAACTTTGGCCGAGCCATGAAAATGCAAGAATCCATCTATATTTCCATGAATGCAGAAGCCAAAAAGGGAATCACAGTGTGGTTTAATGCCTAATTTTTTTTTTACCGGGAATTCTTCTTCTTGTGCCATATCCATCATCGAAAATTGATGATCATGTTGGCAATCCTATTTTTATCAACAGCCGAATGAAAAAGTGCTGCTGAGATTTGTCCAAACCAGTCCCTTAGATTTTGAAACCATGATGTTCTTCTTCTGCCTGGACCTTGTTTGCCTTCAATTTTTCCCTGGAGGATTAAGTGAAGGATGCTGTATTTTTCCAGGTGTCACATCACGTGTCCAAAATATTCTAACTTTCATTTTTTTAATGGTTTTGATGATTTCCCTTGGCTTTCCCAGGCAGCTTATCATCTCCTCATTTCTGACTTTTTGCCAGGAATGGATTGAGGTATTCCAACATGCAACATCTGACAAGTGTATAGACTCAAAGGCATTCTGAAGGCCATGTACTGTCTTGTCCAGTCTGCCCAAAACAAATTGATTGTGACTCTTGAAAGAGACAGGGAATTGAATAAAGTAAGAAAGCAGAGTCAAACAAAAGAAAAATCTGATCAGGCTCCAATTTTCAGGGCAAATAATTCTCTAAATGTGATGAAAGTAGCAGGTCACACTTTCAAATTCCAACTTAGAATATCACAAATGCTTGGCAAGAGAACAAATGTTTCAATAGTTGTCCTGGCAGTTGTGAAGCCCAATCTTATCTTTCTTCCTCTCTCTCCCCCTCTCCCCCTCTCTTCCCTCCCCTCTCTCTCCCCTCTCTACCTCTTCCTCTCTCTCTCTTTCTCTTTACTATAAAGATTACTTGGTTACTTTTAATGAAGGAGTGTGTGGCTTGATTCCTTTGAAGATATCTTCATATAATATTTTCTTAAAGCTATGATTGAAACAGGGAGGTATGCTTCATGATGATTGATTATGTGCCACCACATTGGTGTCGACTCTGAGCAACCCTATAGATAAATTTTCTACATAACCTTCTCAATCTGCTCTTTCAGGTCTTCCACAAAATGTACCCATTGGTGCTGTAATTGAGTCCACCCACTGGACATTGATCTTCCTCCTCTTTTGTCTCTTTCACCTTTCCCAACATTATAAACTTTTTCAGAGAACTACGTATCGTATTATGTGTAAAACATGCCACCCCCAAATTATAATTTGAGCCTGGCATTCTGTGACTTCATTGAGAACTCTGAGTTAACCTGTTCAATTATCCATTTGTTTTCTTGGCTATTCATGGTGTTTTCTGGAGTGTTTATGGAGTGTTTATTCAGGAGTGTCTATTTTCAGGAATTTCCTCCCACAGTGAAATTCAAAAACATCAGTAGCCTTTCTATCTCCAGAGGAGTGCTGGCCCAAACTCACCTACCTGGCTTTTGGCTAAGGCAGGATGAGAACTAAAGGTCTCCGGTTTCTAGTCTTAATCATTACACCAACATCGCTTTTACTACCACAGTAAATATTTTACTCTTCTTAAGAACAGTACAACTTTAATTCGGTGACTAATTTGAGAGCAATTTGGGCTTTACTCTGCAATATCCTTTTGATTTTAATGGCTTGCCTATTTTTATTTTTTTACTTTTTTGCATTTGAAAGTTGTAACTGTTAAGGAGTTATTGTGCTCTTAAGCACATACACAGCGAAATGTGTTGTAGTAATGGTGTTGCAGTTTGATATGAATGCTATTCAGTCAATAAACAGAATATCTTTAATATGTACAAAATAGTAGCAAAGTTAAATAGGAAGTCCAAGTCATACACAGTTATTCATTCAATGCGAAGTTTCTTCTTCTTGTCTATCTTTGTTTTAACTCACAAACAAAGATCACAGCTATCACTTAATTCTATACTATCACTCTTCACAGCAATTCCACACAGCCATAAAGTAATCTACTCATCAGTAAAGCAGCAGAGAGTCTTCAATCTGGAACACCACTCACCACACTAAACCACACTAAACCACCAACCACATTGAGCATACTCTCTTGCTTGCTTATATAGTAATCATCCACAATGCATTTAAAACAATATACACATAACAATGATTTGTGGCTTAATCATATATTAACACACCCAATCGTTTGAACAGGGTTCTAACAGTAACAATGCTTTTTTGTATTTCTGGCTGTGTTGCCCAACATACTATTTTCTTTCTCCTTTTTTTAATCAATTCTGACATCAAATTATTACTAAATAGATAAATGGCAGTTAGCATAAATCCACAAGGAAAAAAATAATCATATTTAGAGCTGACTTGCTCATCTTTCATTTCTAGTCATTTGTTTCCTTATTAAATGTGCCTTACCTTCAAAGTCTATGTTGTTAACTTATCATTTTCTATCTTTTTCAAATCTCAAAACAAAGTCAAGGTCATTCCAAAGGATTGGAATGGGACAACGGTAACTCCACTACTATTCAGTATTGATAAATAACAATCCAGGTGGTCCTCGACTTGCAACAGTTCATTTAGTGACCATTTGAAGTTACAAAGGCACTGAAAAAAGTGACTTAGGATGAATTTTCCACTTATGGCTGTTGCAGCATCGCCATGGTTACGTGAATTACATTTGGATGCTTGACAGCTGGTTCGTATTAATGACAGTTGTAGTGTCCAAAGGGTCATGTGGTCATCTTTTGTGACCTTCTGAGAAGCAAAGCCAATGAGGAAGCCAGATTCACTTAACAACCATGCTACTAATTTAACAACTGTAGTGATTCACCTAACAAACAACTGTGGCAAGAAAAGCTGTAAAATGGGGCAAAATTCACTTAACAAATCTCTCACTTAGCAACATACATTCTGGGCTCAATTGTGGTTGTACGTTGAGGATTACCTGTATCTATTTCACATTTTAATTTTTTTCTTCCTTTTTTAAACCCCTGTCTTCACAAATACTACAAGAGACATGCAGTAAAAAATCTACATTGCAATTGAAATCAAGCATATTTGATTTTGTCTTCTCTTCAAATTAATTTATTTGAATTAATTTAGTACCTGAGTAAACATTATTTACTCAGGTACAGTTAGCAGTGACCTTCCGTCAGTTTCAGTCTGTTCAGTTTTGCTGGACCAAAGGTATATTCAGGTACAGACAGCCTTTAGCTACTAAGTCATTAAGTGAGTTCATTCCTGGCTGGAAATTTCTCTTGCCACAACAACAATTCTCATTCCTGTTGGCTTTTGAAATAGCTAGAAAGCAGAAGAGAATTTTGATGAAATTCTCCTAGCTAGCCTAGGATGGCTTTGTCCATACTGAATTACATAAAGTGATAAAACACTGCATGACACATTAGAAGACACAGCACCACCGGATAAGTTTCCATTATCTTCTGAGAACTGGAGTACTCAAGGTACTCGTCAATGCCATCTACCCTTCTCTGCCTGCTGTAATGTAAAAACTACAACTCTTAAGCTGGTAGTATCCACATTTGACCATTCTTTTTCAATTGATGAAAGCAGATTTGTGAAAGAGATTCAATTCCAAATAGCTAAATAAGAAGCAGTAGAGTAGAGTAGAGTAGAGTAGAGTTGATGGATAGGAATTTTCCTATCAAAGAGGTGATATAGAATCTTGCTTCTTTGAAGTCATTCGTACTTAGAAAATAAAACTGAGATTCAATTCTAATTAACAAAATATTTATTTCAGTACAAAAGTAAGAAAAGAATATAAACCTTAAATAAGCTACATTTTCTCAGCTAAGAATTCACGTCTGCCTCGGGCGAGGCTCCAGGAGAAGAAGGTAGGAGGAGACAAACTCCTGGAATGCACACATGCGCAATAAAACATATCACATGTCTGCTTGATTAGAAAATACAGTAAACCTAGAAATAGTAGAGATACTCAACTGGCAAATATTCACATCGTGACAAGAGTAGAGTAGAGTAGAGTAGAGTAGAGTAGAGTAGAGTAGAGTAGAGTAGAGTAGAGTAGAGTAGAGTAGAGTAGAGTAGAGTAGAGTAGAGTAGAATAGAGTAACAGAGTTGGAAGGGACCTTGGAGGTCTTCTAGTCCAATCCCCTGCTCAAGCAGCAGACCCTATACCATTTCAAACAAATGGTTGTCCATTTGTGGTTATAATGGTTTGTTGGTAAGTTTCTGAGACTGTTTTCTACTAGTTCTCCTTCATTATTTTTGGCTTCTTGCTGAATCCTAAGGATGGTTCTCATGAGAGAACTCCCATTTTTCCCATAGCATTTGGACTGTCACCTCCAAAGGAAAGTCATTTGAAAAATGTGAAGCACCAGTGCTCAATATCTCTACCCACAGATACAGCTGAGAGTTGTTTGCTTCTCACTATGGAGGTTCTAAGAAGCCTACACTGGAGATTACTAAGCTCATGGTTGTATAGAAAGGGTTGTTACATTTTCAAAAACAAGAGGACAGCTACCGTATTTTTTGGAGTATAAGACACACCTTTTTCCTCCCTAAAAGTGGCTGAAAATTTGGGTGCGTCTTATACTTCGAATGTAGCTTTTTTCCCAGCCCTAACAAGGTGCTAACAGATCTTCCCAGCTCTTACCTTGCAGGCTTTTTCATTGTTACTCTCTCCAAAGAATGTTTTTCCAGCCCTAAGTCTTTGCAGAATTTTTTTTTCATTGCTCTACTTACTCCGAATAAGTTTTTTTTCTAGCCCTAACCAGGTGCTAACGATCTTCCCAGCTCTTACTGGCTTGCATGCTCTTTCATTGTTACTCTCTCAGAAGAAGGTTTTTTTAAGTCCTAACCAGGGGATAAAATAATGTGCTGAAGCTGACCAGACTAAGGACGCTAGCCAGATGAATACCTGGTAGGCATATTGTTTTCTCCTATTTTTCTCCCCCAAAACTAAGGTGCGTCTTATATTCCGGTGCGTCTTATACTCCGAAAAATACAGTACTTCTCCTGATAGGGCAATTTGGTAGAACTTTTAGCCAAAAGACTAGGATCTAGACATGTAACACTGAGCCTTCAACTAAAAAAGGGTATAATTCTGGATTTACTCTAAAAATTCTGCTTTGCAGCATATGGGTACGCAAGTATCACACCATCTTCAATACTTTAAAGAAGTTGCATCTTTTCATTGGCTTGTTCTCCATGATCCACAAAAACACACAACTACTTTAACGTGTTGTAGACAAATAATACCTGTTGCAAAGCATCTTTTGGAGGTCAAAAATGAAACACTCCACAGCCATACAAGATACATATTTTGAAGTTACTTTTTCCCCTTAATAAATTATAGAGGTATGAACAAAGAAGAAACAATCCTTTAGAAATTGTACTGTGCAGAGGAACGAATTCTTATTTCTCCCAGGTATTCTGAAGCAAAACAATTCTTTATATAAGTAGAAAATGTAAAAAAGGACAAATTCTTTTTGAGTGAGAAGCTCTTTCCTAAAGGTTCAGGCTTTATGGGAAGGGAAGAATTTTCTTTAAGATATGTTGGAAAGCAGAAAAAGCCATTCTTATATTGTATAATTTATGGAGGAGCATGGAAGGATCAATAGCTGCATGTTAATCTTTCAACTTTAGCTCAGAAATGCTCCAGAATGTGCAAAAGCTTCCTCAGAACAACCATGTGATCCTGGAAACAAGACATGGGTACTTTAATTATCTGCAAGCAGGTGCTTTGTTTATGGTCCAGAAAATTCCACAATCCCAACTATCAGAGACAATAGCTGATAAGATAGATAAATAGATAGACAAATGGTTGATAAGAATCTAGCACTAGCGCTTAGCACTTAGACTTATATACCGCTTCACAATGCTTTTACAGCTCTCTCTAAGTGGTGTACAGAGTCAGCATATTGGCCCCAACAATCTGGGTCCTCATTTTACCCACCTCAGAAGGATGGAAGGCTGAGTCAATCTTGAGCCTGATGAGATTCGACCTGCCAAACTGCTGACAGGTGGTGATCAGCAGAAGTTGTCACGCAGTGATTTTATGTTGCCTGTTACATGTATATGCAGGGAGATGCATCCCTATCAAATATAATGGTTTATTTCTGAGCACGTGATTAATATGTTCCTAGTACGCATGTGTACATTCCTTTCTTTTGATTTTTTCCTTTTTGTTCTCTGCTTCTGACGAAGCAACACCTATGTTTATAGCCAGTATGTGATTTTTATTATTTTTGTAACGAAATAAATATTTTATACATTAGAATTATAATGCGGTTTATTTTGGCAATGTCAGAGTTCCAGGAAAAGATTCATTTCGCCTCTGATAAGAGTAATTCTTATCTCAACAGAAGTAGCCTGCAGTACTGCATTCTAACCACTGCACCATTTGTGGGGACACTGAAAATGGCCACATCCGGAAGGTAGCCACGTGGCCCAGGGATGTGTGTCCTATCAAAGTTTGTTGCAGAAAATTAAATCCAGAAAGCACACACAGGCAGACTGAGCCAGCAGGATTCATTTAAATAAGAAATGTCTTTATATACAAGAATAACCGATGAGTATTTACAATACCAATGTAGATTCTTCTTCAAGCAGTTACAAGTAAACACACAGGCAGCAGAGAACAGTTAGTTTCATTTCAGCAGAGTTCAGAGTGGACAAGAGAGTACAGAGAGGGCCACGCCCAGTTTCGATTCTCTGCGCAGACTCAGATGTGTTTAGCTCCCATTGGCTGACTTAGTTGCTATGCCTATTCATTGGCTGACCTTGTTACCATTGGCTCTCCCAGTTCATGAATATTCTATCATGTCTTTGTGCAAAAGTAGATTGGACTAAGAGTACTGGTGGGAAAATCTTCTGCTGGGATCATAGTGACAAGCTTGGTTTGTTTGTTGTTCATAGAAGGAAGGTAATAGAAGAGAATTTTTATTTTTTTTCCTATTAGGCATTTTAAAGAATGATTGTAGACTAGGAGAAACAAACCGCAAACATAAAAACAAAAGAATAAAAAATTAAATATAAATAGTATTTTAGTAAAATCAAAGTAGTAATCAATGGATCGAAAACACAGTAATTGCAATTTTCATAATTTATAGATTAAATATATCACTTAAAGATCGGTGTTAATATAAGCTTTGAGCCAAGAATACCTAGGAATATGGACAAAACAGTATAAATCACTGACTGAAATCCTTTTTCTTCCTCCACCTCTTTCTAATTTATATGTCATTCAACTCCCAACAACTCTTTAAAAAACTGCTAAGTCTCTCTCTCTCCCCCCACTCTCTCTCCCTTTATTTATCTATCAGTAGAAAATGATGGATACAACATAGAGAAGAATTAATTACCAGTAAGTCTTTAATGGGCTAAATTAGGGCATTAACGCTCTAAAACATTGACTGCCACAGCAAAGTACAGATAAGGGCCCATTTTAATCTATGCTAATCTCCTACTGAAACCACATGACTAAGAGGGATCATTCTAGGATCAAAGACTCATGTGCAATTTGCAAATTAACTTCTCCCAAGGGAAAAGTTAGGGAACCTAGAAAAAAGATCCTGGCACATTTTATGCATCCTTTACCAGGGCTGCAGACGACATTGGTTGAGATGATGGATATTTGGACACACTTTTTCTAAATACATATAGCATGTTTCCCTGAAAATAAGACCAGGTCTTATTTTCTTTTGACTCCCTAAATAAGCACTTGGCCTTATTTTGGAGGAGGCCTTATTTCCTCCCCCCCATGTACCAGTAGGAGGTGGGAGGGGCAAGTGGCCCCTTGCTCCAGCTTCCCGAAGGGTCGCAGCAGGCCATCCCACCGCCCACAAAGCAGCTGCTTCGCCGGTGCAGCTTAGGAGCTGGAAATCAAGTACCGATAGGCAAAGAAAGGATTTGGAGGAACCGAGGGCATCTGGGTGTTGGTGGGTGGGGCAAGCATTTCTGCCCAGAAAAACCTCGTTTTTGATGGCCGACGCTGAAAGGCAGAGAAAGAGCTATCGGGAAGAAGCCAGTCATTCCGGGAGTTGGGAATACACTTTCTCCCCTGCCCCACCCTCCACCTGCCACCCCCCCTCGATAAAGGGGGCGGGTGGCTAAGCGAGGGGCAGGAAGCCCAGCTATGCCCAGTGAGGGGGGGAAGAGACGGCAAGAGGAGCCCCGTCTCGCTCCACGTGCCCCAATGAAAGGTAACAGCAGCCTGCTTTCCTTCCTCACCCTCTCTGGCGCTGGAAGCCAACTGACAGGCACACACTCAGTCGCTCATTCATCCCTCTCTCTCTCTCTCTCTCTCTCCCTCGCCGACGGAGATCAGCAGGCCAGATTCAGTGAGCTGAACACGCCGCTGCTGCCGTCTTGGAGGAGAAGAACATGAGAAATGGGCTCTCTAGCAGCACCTCCTCTCCCTCTTTTCTTCCCAGGCAGTGGCAGTGCATACCGGTTCACCGAATCTGGCCTGCTGATCTCAGCCGGCAGCAGCTGTGGCAATGGCTCTGACCCGATCCTGGCCGGCAATGCTGCGGGCAAGAACCAGCCACGCCAATGCTGCTTCATGGCTATGCAGAGAAAGCCTGCACTGGCCACTGCTTGGAACTCCAGCGCTGTCCCCCTCCCCCCAGTCCCAGGTCAACAGGTTGCTCAAGCTGGAACTCATGGCCTGGTGCTGATCCCCATGTCGCCTGCCCTGCATGTTTGCTCAGTAGGGATTTGGGGACTAGCTAGGCTGGCTGAGTGTGCACAAAACGGCGAGCTGGAAAATGGGGCTCGGGGGGGTGTCGAGCCCAGCTGGCTTCATGCGGGAGGGGAGATGCTGTGAGGGAGCCGATTTGCCTGGTGCCTACAAGGTTGCCTGGTGCCGTGGGCAGGGCTAGGGCTGGCAAGAGTGTGCCAGAAACATCTCCAGGCGTCTGGAGAGACAGAACTCCTGGCCCTCACTGGATCAGCTGATCCGTGGGCCGCTGTTAAGGGGCCGAGCAGCCATGAGGTGACTGGGGAAAGGAAGGGCTGCCTCCTGTCCTGGCCATGCCCACCCCTTCACTAGAGGGTAGGGCATATATTAGGCTTCCCCCCCCCCAAAAAAAAATCGGGCTAGGCCTTACTTTTTGAATGGGTTGTATTTTGGGGAAAACACGGTATTTGTATGCAGATTTCACATATATTTGTGTGTGTGTATATATATGTGTGTGTGCGTGTGTGTAACATTTTTTGCTGATAAATGAAAATAAAGGGAGACTATTATAGATCTATTTCAAGCTAATTTGCTCTTGTCAGATAGCCATACCCTTAGTGGAAATTGAACCTGGGCAGTCTGCTTGTAAGCGAGCAGTTTAACCTCTAGGCCACAAGGTTTTCTTCCCTATCAGCTCTTCATCAGGAAAGGGTTATATATGTTTATTCTGTCGAGACATCCTGGTGTATGGAAGGAAACATCACAGCTTCCTTTTGCCTTTCGGCCCCTCCTGGGACCATCCAAGCAGTTTTCTATAGTCGACAAACTATATTGTCTATATGTGTAACTTTTTTGCTGATAAATGAAAATAAAGGGAGACTATTATAGATCTATTTCGAGCTATTTTGCTCTCGTCAGATAGCCATACCCTTAGTGGGAATTGAACCTGGGCAGTCTGCTTGTAAGGCAGCAGTAAGGCAACACACACACACACACACACACACACACACACACACACACACACACACACACACACACAGTATATGTAACACATTTTTACTGATAATGAAAATGAAGGGAGACTAGTATAGAGCTATTTAGCTCTCATCAGCTAGCCATACTCTTACTGGGATTTGAACCTGGGCAGCCTGCCTTGTAAGGCAGTACCTTTAACCTCTAAGCCACAGGCTCTCCTCCTGTATCAGCTTGCACCAGGGAAGGGTTATATGTTTTTTCTGTCGAAAAATACACACACACACACACATCTCTTTATCTCTATATCTATATCTCTATCTTCATATCTATATCTCTATCTTCATATCCATATCTATATCCATATCCATATCCCCTGTCATGCTGGGTGCCTCAGGGTTCGGTCCTCTCGCCCATCCTGTTTAACATTTACATGAAACCATGGGGGAGATCATCTGTAGACACGGGGTGAGTTTTCCTCAGTACGCTGATGACACCCAGCTGTACATCACCACCCCGTCTCAATTCAGTGAGGCAGTTGATGTAATGTGCCAGTGCCTGGACGACATTAGGACCTGGATGGGGAGGAACAGACTCAGACTCAACCCAGACAAGACTGAGTGGCTTTGGATATTGCCTCCTAAGGACCATGACAACTGTCCCTCCTTGGTTCTCGAGGGAGGGAAATTAACTCCCTCAGATCAGGTCCGCAATTTGGGGGTCCTCCTAGATCCACAGCTAAAATTGGATCATCATCTTACTGCTGTGGCTAGGGGGCTTTTGCACAGTTTCGCCTGGTGCACCAATTGTGGCCATACTTGGAGAAGGAGGCTCTACTCACGGTCACTCATGCCCTTGTCACCTCCCGATTGGATTATTGCAATGCGCTCTACATGGGGCTACCCCTTGAAGAGTATCCGGAGACTTCAGTTGGTGCAAAATGCGGCTGCGCGTGCTGTGGTGGGTGTGCCAAGGTACACCCACGTTACACCTACATCCGCCAGCTGCATTGGTTGCCCATCGGTCTCCGGGTACAATTCAAGGTGTTGATCATCATCTTTAAAGCCCTTCATGGCTTGGGACCAGGCTATCTTCGGGACCGTATTTTGCCTCATACTTCCCTTCGACCGGTTAGGGCCCATAGAGTTGGTCTCCTCCAGGTCCCGTCAGCCAAACAATGCCAGCTGGCGGGCCCTAGGGGGAGGGCCTTCTCTGTGGGGGGCCCCGTGCTCTGGAACCAACTTCCCCCAGAGACCCGAACTATACCCACCCTGCTGGCCTTCCGAAAAGCCGTCAAGACATGGCTTTTCCTGCAGGCAGGGGTTTGAGACTAGTCCATTTGAGCTCTCCCCCAGGTATGTCTGGTTGATGGATATTTTTTAAATATTTAATTTTTTAACTTTTTAACTTGGTTTTTAATTAATGTTTATTTTCTAGTGTTCTTGTATATTGCTGTACGCCGCCCTGAGTCCCTCGGGAGTAGGGCGGCATATAAGAACAAACAAACAAACAAACAAACAAACAAACAAACAAACAAACAAACAAATAAATAAATAAATAAATAAATAAATAAATAAATAAATAAATAAATAAATAAATAAATATCCATATCCATATCCATATCCATATCTATATCTATATCTGCATGTGGGTTGTGTATGTGTCTGTGTCTGTGTATTTGTATGTACATTTTTGTGAGCCATATCACAAAATTCTGATACAAGTGATCTGTAGATCTTCAATAATTATGGAATGTAAGAGCTGCAAGTATCTTTGGATGTCATCTAGTCCAATCCCTCTGTCCTTTGCAGGAATTCCTAAGAAATAGACATCTACCCCTGTTTAAATGCCATCAACAAAGGAAGTCCCAAGGCGCTCTTTTCTCTTGCACAAAACATTTAGAGGAAGCTATTAGCAAATTGAGATAACACTAGCAAAACACTCTTCCTCGGAATGTTAAAACAACTATATCTGTTTTCAGATCTAATCAATCATTACTGAAGTCATTAGCACAGTCATGATTTTTGCAAAGATATCATGGCTGCTTCAGGGGCTGTCTTTGGTTATCTACACAGGCCAGCAATACTTATGATGGGAATGCTGTATAAGCCACAATGTCATCCTAAAGAAAATACTGTATCTGCTTTAACATTTGCAGGGGAGACTGTTTGCTGATTGTAATATACTTTGTGAAACACCCTCTGAAAGGTTTGCTTTGTTCTGCTAATTTAATGGGATAAAGGCGCATGGAACACTGTTACCTTCCCACAGAAGTGGTGCCTATTAATCTACTTGCATTTGCATGCTTTTGAACTGCTAGGTGGGCAGGAGCTGGGGCAAGTAACAGCAATTCACCCTGTTGCGCAGCACTCGAGTCTCAAACCCTACAGATAGAATTTCTTCTCTGTCATTAGAATGAACGGATAAATGTCTGAAGCTGATTGTTCTTTTGGTCTCATGAAGAAAAGAACAAATAGCAGGCTGTGGGACAAAATTGCAGACACCTTTGCTGTTTTTGCCACCACCCATTTAAGCTTCTCCATCAGTGTTAGCACAGCAGAGTTGCCAATAAAGCCACAATATTTACAGAGTGTGGGAGGAGTAGGGAGGAGGCATATGTGTTGGAGCTCTTCAGCCACCAGCAAATAAAAATGTGCAGCAGTTAAAAAGAAGAAGATATTTTCCCCGTCAGAGAAAAGAAGAGGAGAAGGGAGAGGAGGAAGAGGAGGAAGAGAAAGCTGTATAGTGGTGGTGGTGGTGGTGATGGTGGTGGTGGTGGTAGTAGTAGTACTAGTAGTACTAGTAGTAGTAGTAGTAGTAGTAGTAGTAGTAGTAGTAGTAGTTGTATTCTGACTTGTTTATGCTTTCTGTAAGCCGCCCAGAGTCCCTCGGGAGTTGGGCGGCATAGAAGTACGAACAAATAAATAAATAGTAGTAGTAGTACCACCACCAGTAGCAGCATCCCACTGAGGCAAAACATAATGTGAAAAGCCCAATAATTCTACAGTATATGCTGGCCATTATTAGAAACAAAAAAAAAAAATAGAATTTTTTCTACTTGCATTTTTACATGCGTTCGAACTGCTAGGTTGGCAGAAGCTGGGACAAGTAACGGTAGCTCACTCCGTTATGCGGCACTAGGGATTCGAACCGCTAAACTGCCCTTATTATATCATCCTTTATATCATCCATCATATATCATCCCTTATAGGAAGGTATAAAGAAACCACTTATTCCACGGTCCAATGGCTTTGTATGTATCTGGAGTCTAGGTCAATGTAATTGAGCGTAGTTTTGAAAAGAATCTGGGATGCTCTTCCAAAAATGTTGCCAAGAAAACTGCAAGGGCTTAACCATTTGGTCACCAGAAGTTAAGAGTTACATGAAAAGACAGAGCATAGCTATGAAAATGCTGAAAATCGTAGCAGCATACAGAAAATAGGCCCCCTGTAATTTCATTTCCCCCCTTAACTTTCATTTTAAACTATGGCATGGATTAGAAGACCATCCATAAGTAATATTCAGTGTGTTCTTCAAGAACAATGGATTTGGAGATGACACAGTGCCACCTCCTTTGTATGTGATGGCTGACTTGGCTTCCTACATCTGAAGCACTGCAAAAAGCAATTTCATTGTGAATATCCTGAGAGATATTTATGTGGAGCTGACTTGCCAATTCCCTTATTTCTGAAATCTGAGAAAAGAGCAGCTTGCCTTCCGTGGCTATCATAGCTAAAGGTCATGTGAATTATACTTGTGTGGCAAGAAATAACTCAGTGACTTTAGTTGCTTTTTCTTTATCACAATAAATATAGTTACATTTCCTATGTTCTTTTTTTTCAGCTTATTAAATGCATGCTAGCTGCTCGGCTGTGAAGTTCTCGAAACTGTTGCTAACTCAATGTTATTATTTTGCAATATACGTCTTGTGTTTGGAAAGAGACGCATAACATTAACAATTGTTTTATTTTTAGGTTGCCATTTTGTAGTCGCTCTGTTTTTGGTGGAAATGAAGTGCAATAAAATACCTATAATACTGTATCTGCATAACAAGGTCAATAAAAATGTGTGTGTGTGTATAGGGGAAATAGCACATTGTTATAACTTTAGATTAGCATTTGATTGTTAAGAATTCTGCTGCAAGAAACTTAATTATGTTTAATGCTGATTGTATCAGAGTTCTTGAATGGGAAAAACTGAAAAATTAATGCATCTAATTTATTCTGTAAACTTTTCAATGTAGACTTTATAAAAATGATTATTTTGGTAGCTATTCAATTGCACATATTATACAGCAGCTTTTAAAGATTACTCCCCCAGAGCCCTGTAAATTTTAATTACTTTGATGCTTTATTGAAGGTGCTTTGCCCACAAAAATTTCTATAGGACAGGGATGGCTAACCTTTTCCGGACCGAGTGCCCAAAGCGCACATGCACGCACAAATGCACGTGTGCGCATGCCCGAACCACCAAAATGCAATGCATTTTGGGTGAAATTGGTTAAGAACAATTCATAGTCATAGATTTTCTCCTTTTCATCCAATTTGGTCTATTTGTAATGCCAACAGCATGAGGTGTGAACAAACAGAAGAAGAACAAGGGTTAAGGGCTACATTTCAGATTAGAAGAGGCACTTAATTGATCTACCACTAATAGACTAATAGACTTTTAAGAATTCTGTGTACCATCACCAATCATTTTGATTAATTTGCGGGTCTAAGTCTTATTGAAAATCATTGCTCGCTGAAACAGCTTTCTTAGTAAAGAGATGACTCAGTTACTTTACACTTGATATTTTTCATCTCATTTTCTAATATTAGGTTAAGGATGCTTTGGATTAATTAATATAACTTAATTTCCTGAGCTCTTTCCCACTTGAAAAGAGACTGTATTGAGGAGACACAAAATGCAGGCTGAATTCTCATGACACCAATTCATTTTGCAAAACAGTGTAGCATTTGCATAATTAAGTGGGCACATTTGAAGTAGTTTTTTTTTAAAGCTGTAATTTACACTCTGGGTTCAGGCAACTTGCCTAACTAGATCATCTAAAGATATTGGAGATGCATGCACCTACCATGTTAAGCATAGTCAGTGATGACATACCTTCATGTGCAACTTAATGTATTAATCACTTTGTTCCTTTGTTTCACCTATGTGTGAATTGTGTGCCTATATAAATTTGTTAAATAAATCCAGGGATGGGATGGGATGGGATGGGATGGGATGGGATGGGATGGGATGGAATGGAATGGAATAGAATAGAATAGAATAGAATAGAATAGAATAGAATAGAATAGAATAGAATAGAATAGAATAGAATAGAATAGAATAGAATAGAATAGAATATGGAATGGAATGGAATGGAATGGAATGGAATGGAATAGAATAGAATAGAATAGAATAGAATAGAATAGAATAGAATAGAATAGAATAGAATAGAATAGAATATGGAATGGAATGGAATGGAATGGAATGGAATGGAATGGAATGGAATGGAATAGAATAGAATAGAATATGGAATGGAATGGAATGGAATGGAATGGAATGGAATGGAATGGAATGGAATGGAATAGAATAGAATAGAATAGAATAGAATAGAATAGAATAGAATAGAATAGAATAGAATAGAAAATGGAATGGAATAGAATAGAATAGAATAGAATAGAATAGAATAGAATAGAATAGAATAGAATAGAATAGAATAGAATAGAATAATAATAGAGTTGGAAGGGACCTTGGAGGTGTTCTAGTCCAACCCCCTGCTTAGGCAGGAAACCCTATACCATTTCAGACAAATGGTTGTCCAATCTCTTCTTAAAAATTTCCAGTCTTGGAGTACTCACAACTTCTGAAAAGGCAAGGCTTTCCACAGATTAATTGTTCTACCTGTCAGGAAATTTATCCTTATTTTACATACATACATAAATAAAATCAAGGTCAGGAGTCAGGGCATACAGAGTCTAGGTGAGCAGATGCTGAGACCAATAGAAAGGGTTGAATTCACTGTTGTCTTAGGGTAGCACTGGTGTTACGTATTAAAGAGGAACCTTCATAATGCCCTCATCCTGTTTGCCTCTCTGCACAGTGAGCCCTTGTGCTGGGAAAACAATGGCAGCTCGGATTCCTTGACTTTAGAGACCAATAACAGCTGCTCCTGTTGATTACCGAGCAGTCCCACCTCAACTGGCTACAGATCCTGAGGTGGCACTTTGTCCAACAACTCTGAAGGAGCAGTTGTAGGTTCCTACCGGTGTGGCCCACTCTACAGTACCAGTAGCGGCCAGCAGATGGTGCTATTTGAGTGCGGCGGCACCGATGTCGAATTTTTGGGCTTTTTTGCTTCTGCGCATGCGCGGAAGCAAAATTGCGTGAGGGGGCACGTGCGAATAGCAAGCGCGCGCGCACACCAAACGTGGCGATGCGCGCACAGAGCTCTGATAGCGAGGTAAGAGAGCAACCCGCCCCTGTGAAGGAGGCTGCTCATTGTTGGTCTCTTCATCTGAGCTTGCCATGATAGCGGTGAAGGTGGGGAACCATGGAACATACCGCAATCCATGTCATATCAGAAGTACCTACATATACTTCTCCCAGATATTGGAGGAGGAAAGATGGCAGAGATTACGATAGACTACGAGGTCTCCACCTGCTGCATGCTGAAAACTCAGGAAACCCAAAGAAAAAGGTGATGGAAGCTACAGTATATAATTCCTCAATAAAGAAAATATAATAAGAAGGAAAATGGAACTTTTGCATTGTTAGGCTATAATGAGTCTGGAGTATTTTTAGAGTGCCCTGTACACATATAAGCACACAAACACCAGCTTGTTACTGTTTCTCAAGGCAGTTCAGCTAATTACTCAATAGAAATAAAGCTCTTCTCCCTTTCCTTTCCTGTTTGAGTAGCCACTCTGAGATTAAGAGAAACTAGTAGGCAGGCATCCAAAAACCTGTTCTCCTCCCCCTGAATTCTTGCATCACTAATGGAACCTATCAATGTTGTTGTCAGTTTCTTCACCCAGCATGTTCTGTCCCTCAAGCAGGAGAGAAGCCGAGCGTGACATTTCAGGCAGTGTAACAATGCCGCACATCACGTACCATTTTGTCCTTTGTTAAGACAGGCCAGATGATCAATTTGTCATTGGGCAGAAAATAGCTAGGAAAGGACAGCACAGTGAAGGGTATGATGGCAATAAGCAGAAGAAAAATATCTATATTCTTACTGTCTTCTTCATGCATTTTAAAACGCCATACATGTAGCGTTCAATTTTTGGGTTTGTGCAAAGCATTGAATCATAATCTAACCAAAGAGTCTGAGCCTCCACAATGTAGTAAGGTACAAATATCAAGTTTAACACTAAACAAAAGTGGGAATGCTGTGCAAATAGAACTGTTAGGACTTAGCCTAAACTGGGTAAAAGTGTTCTGTGGAAATAGCCAAGTACTTTATACAGTAGCCTGATAACTGATTTTGCACTGGCATATTTCTATTTTTGCTGATGTCAGAACCTATGAGAGAGATACTGTTAAAGTACGCCTATGTGCTAGAAATAGTAACAGTGGTTTGCAACTAGATGGCAGCAGAGAGATAGAGATAAAGAACTCTCTGCTGCCATCTCAAGATCATCTTGATTTTATCAGGTCGGATATAATAACCCTACTATATTTGTTTTTTGTCAGGGCAACCTGGTCTACCCAATTATGGGATGGAGCATACTGTTTCCGTTTTCATCTTTCAGCCCCAATCCAGGAGTCTTTGTCAGTAAAAACATAAATTTAACACAACCCTACTATATGCTTTGCTTAAATAATAATATTAAAATTTTTAAAACTGTATAATATTTATTTATTTATTTATTTATTTATTTATTTATTTATTTATTTATTTATTTATTTATTTATTTATTTATTTATTTATTTATTTATTTATTTATTTATTTATTATTCTTATATGCCACCCTACTCCCTGGGAACTCAGAGCGGCATACAACAGAATATAATGTGGATCATTTACATGGAATCTTTTATCCATGTGTTTCCTAGACTTCAAGCAGGTGGTAAAAGAGCAGGACAAAAGTGGAAAATTTCTTTTATTTAGATGATGTATGGAAAAATAGGTCTTTTTTACTTCAGAAAAGTTCCACCTGTGGCATCAAACAACCATTCCCATTAATATCTCTGTTAATGCAATGGTAGATTACCAAAGGCAGAGCAGTACAGAAGAGCATCAAAATATATTATACCTGAATAATGAGTTCTGACCACTGTAACAATTATGAATTCTTGTGTTATATGATAATATTAGAATATGTTTATTCTTTATACATTGAATAGATTTTGTATTGACCAAGTGTGATTGGACACACAGGGAATTTGTCTCCAGAGCATAAGCTCTGGTGCATATATATAATAATAATAATAATAATAATAATAATAATAATAATAATAATAATAATAATAATAATAATAATAATAATAATAATAATAATAATAATAATAATATATATATATATATATATATATATATATATATATATATATATATATATTTATATATATATATATATTTATATATATATATATATATGTGTGTGTGTGTGTGTGTGTGTGTGTGTATTTGTATATAGATAGATAGATAGATAGATAGATAGATAGATAGATAGATAGATAGATAGATAGATAGATAGATAGATAGATAGATATATTTGTCTCCAGAGCATAAGCTCCGGTGCATATATATATAATTATATATATAATTATATATAATATATATAATTTCCATAACATGCCAAGGAAGTTCTATATTAAACATATCCATGAAGTCATAGGAACGAAGCATGATTGAAAATAATGTTTGATTATTTGTGTACTTGAATACTCCCTTGCATTTTCCTGGAGTCAGTTTTAAAGTTCTGTATAGCTTTGTTTTGTATAGCTTATTTCAGTAACAGCTAACCCTAACCCCCAAATTTTAAATTTTATAAGAATATAAAATAGAAAAAAAATGAAAAAGTGAAAAAAAAGGGGTAGAGGAAATGCAGAACTGGGAATGCAGAAAAAATATAGAAAATAATAATTTCCAACTTTCTTGTGTATAATTTCCAACTTTCTTTGTTACACTTTGTGTTACAAGTATAAAATACAATATAATTGTTTGCTGTAATATTAACCATAACACACAGTACTCCTGTAGTCCTCAACAATTCTAATCGTCAAATCCCAAAGTTAAAATTTCGTTTCTTTCATGTTGAAATCGAGAATGAATATTCATATTAACATTTGTGACAAGGGTGGATGATAAATCTTAACCCTAAAACAATTTCATCATGTCTTAACATAAACAGCTTTTCCTTTTCTTTCAAGGTGCTAAGGAGGAATCTAATTACAGCAAGATAAGTAGTTACTTGGAAATTTGTGAGAGAAGTAGATTGAATATATTTCAAACTGACCATAATGATTCCAATTAATTTCACACAATACTTTATTATGTTCAATAATAACAGTCCGTAGGGGGCGGGGACCCACACAAATTGCATTAACTGTCAGCTTTTGTCATTCAGAATTATTGTAGGCCAGTAGTGGGTTCTAAAGCCCGTTACTACCAGTTCGCATGCACAGAAGCTTCTGTGCATGCGCAGAAGCATCCCGGACGGGTAGGCGGAGCCTCCTGCCACCAGCGCTACTGGTTTGCAGAACCGGGCCGAACCGGGAGCAACCCACCGCTGTTGTAGGCCAAGGACTTTAGGTTCATAATTGTGTTTGTTCTGATTAGTATTAAATGAAAACTTTTTTTCCTATTTAGTTTGGAAAGAAGGAAAGATTTTAGGCTGATTTTTGCTAAGTTAGATGATACAGTTTTTTTTTTAATAAGTGGATTCACAAATAGCATCTGATCACAAGAGAATGCAACAGGAACTGAAGCTAATTGAGAGTAAACTTTATACAATTTATTTTAAAAGGAAAATATTCCATTACATTTAATTTCCCCCATGCCTAAGATTTATAACTCCACCATTACTAATCCCAGTTCTTATTTCAATTTATCTGTATTTCAAAGGACTGTGCATTAGGAAAAATGGTAAAACAAAATTTGCTCATGTTTTTATAAAATGGGAAGTAATTTCTACAAGATTATGTTTGTTCTTGAAAACACGGTGCTGCACTATATAAACTCAGACTGAGAGAATTTGTTCTGTCCCTCTAAGCCTACCGAACAGGAATCAGAGAGAAATTTAAGTATGAAATTTAGTTCCTATTCGAAGTTGAACCTAAGTTAAAAGTTAAAGTTAAAATCTGGTATTTTAAAACAAATAGCAGAATTGAAACTTAGCATGTATATATTTATTCTTTTTTTTTAAATAATGCACATACTATGAAAAATTGTTTGCAAACATGGATTACGTCAGATAAAATTCCAACAGAAAGGCGTGTTCTAAGAAAATGGGCTCCAAATTAGAATTTTTAGGAAGGATGTCTAAGAAAATTATCTCTGGTTCAGCAAACAGTATATCTGCTGCTAAGTATATTTACAAAATATGTGGAGAAACTGAACATAAGGGAAAAGATCCATCAAAACCGGCTAGGTTGCTATACATACCTTCATCTCATTTACCTTGTTTGCATAGTCTTATTCCACCCCCCTCTTCCTATATAAAATAGCATCAGATTGGAACTAAAAGTGCCCCGCTAATAAAAATCATTTTTAAGAAAAAGAAAACGAAGAATAGCAATAGCAATAGCATTTAGGCTTATATACCACTTCAGGGTGCTTTACAGCCCTCTCTAAGCAGTTTACAGAGTCAGCATATTTCCCTCAACAATCTGGGTCCTCATTTTACCGACCTCGGAAGGATGGAAGGCTGAGTCAACCTTGAGCCTGGTGAGATTTAAACTGCCAAATTGCAGGCAGCCGGCAGGCAGCAGAAGTAGCTGCTGACCACATTCTGTGGTCAGCTGTGCCACCACGGCTCTGAGGAACTGAGGAAAGCTGTTTTGGAGCAAACAGCACAATTTATGTAAACTTCCTGGGTGGTATTAAAACCAGACTTTACATGGGGAATCTCCAGGAATCTAGAACATAGACAAAAAAATAACTGACTAGCGATGATCATTGTTGAATGAATATCACATTCTTGAGGGCATCTAGGTTTCTCCCAATCTTCAATTTCTGTCAGCCTCCACACTGCTTGCTTGCTTCAGCTGCCATAGAAATGGGAGGAGGGGGAGGTCTAGGTATTTGGGAGGAGGCAGAAGCGGTGCTGGAGATGTCTCCTCATGTGACTGATTAGAGGGTTAGGGAGGAAAGTTCTCAGCATATGGTGTGTAGCTGAATAGACATGTTTATAGCCGGCTCAAGGTCAACGGTTTTTGCAGACCAGATGCGAAGTCTCCACCTGAAGATGTTCCCACATGGTGTCGGGGGGGGCACTGGGATTGGACGGCCAGCCCGGGTCTTTGGGGGGAGGGATTTGGGATTACTTTCTATATGCATTTTACGCGCATTTTGCCTCAGATCTTGCTTTCAACTTGTTGCTATCAGTTCTTATTGAGTAAAAGTACCTTTCTCTAACATCATGGAGTTGGAGTCTTTCTTTCCTGGATTTTGAGCGGAGGTACATCTAACAATTTCCATTATCCTTGTAAACACAAATGTGAATAAAAACATCACATGCCTTCAGATTTTCCATTCTAAACCACATACTGGCTTAATCTAGACCAATGCCTATTGGCTTAGTCCTGTTGTTACTAATTACTCTAATATATATATTTATGTGTTCTCACCATTAGATGTACAACCACCATTTCAAGCAAATGAACAAAAGATCAGCTTGTATAAATGGATAGATCAAAGCAATTCTGTGACCAGTGAGATTCATATATCTATCTTGATCAGATTAATAGTTTAACTATACCTAGAAATTTTAAAGTTTTTATTAGTATAGAAAGCTTCTGGGATTTTGTTCCATCTCAAAGTAGAGGAACAGATTAGGGTTATTGTGTATGGAACATGGACATCTAGACAATCACTAGATAGCAGAAGAGAGATACCAACATCTTTCTCAAACACTTTGCTCCTGTATAATGGTTATCAATATTTTTTTTCAGCCTAGATAAATTAACTCTAAAACAGAACCCCTTCACCTCCAGTTCATATTTGTTATTTGTTTTGATCCATTTAAAAACCTTATTTGTCTATAGACATTCTTTCATTGATTATCTTAACATACACAAATAAATAAGCAAAGAAACAACAACCATGCAATTTATGTCAACCTGGAACTAATATGGTTTCCATTGCTTATAAAATAAACAGTGTATTAAAAGAACAAAACTTATAAAAAGAAATGGGGGGGAGAGAAATGCACAAATATCTCTTTCTCCTTACTAACAATCTGACTGACTGACTGGCAGGCAGGCAGGCAGGCAAGGTGGTGGGTGGTCTTCTGGAGATATTTAATCTTCCGGTTCGCCCGGTTTACCGTTTTTCGCATTCCGGGGCTTCAGGAAGCTTCCCTGAACCCTCCGGAGTGCAAAAAAGAGCCCACCGGCAAACCGGAAGTGCGCTCGCATACCCTCCACTATGGCTCCGCGTGCCACCTATGGCACACGTGCCATAGGTTTGCCATCACGGCCCTATACCATTTCAGACAAATGGTTGTCCAATCTCTTCTTAAAAACTTCCAGTGTTGGAGCACCCACAACTTATGGAGGCAAGTTGTTCCACTGATTAATTGTTCTGTCAGGAAATTTTTCCTTAGTTCTCGGTTGGTTCTCTTCTTGATTAGTTTCCATCCATTGCTTCTTATCCTGCATTCAGGTGCTTTGGAGAATAGCTTGACTCCCTCTTCTTTGTGGTAATCCCTTAGATATTGGAACACTGCTATCATGTCACCCCTAGTCCCTTTTTCATTAAACTAGACATGCCCAATTCCAGCAACTGTTCTTTATATGTTTTAGTCTCCAGTCCCCTAATCATCTTTGTTGCTCTTCTCTGCACTCTTTTAGAGTCGCAACATATTTTTTTACATTGTGGTGACCAAAACTGGGTGCAGTATTCCAAGTGTGGCCATACCAAGGCATTATAAAGTGGTATTAACACTTCACGTGATCTTGATTCTATCCCTCCGTTTATGCAGCCTAGAACTGTGTTGGCTTTTTTTGGCAGCTGCAGCACACTGCTAGTTCATATTTAAGTGATTGTCCACTAGGACTTCAAGATCCCTCTCACAATTATTACTATTATTGAGCCAGGTAGCACCTATACTATACCTGTGCATTTGCTTTTTGTTGCATAAATGTAGAACCTTACTTTTTTCACTACTGAATTTTATTTTGTTAGATAGGGCCCAATGTTCAAGTCTGTCAAGATCATTCTGTATCTTAAATCTATTTTCTGGAGTGTTGACTATTCCTGCCAACTTGGTGTCATCTGCAAATTTGATGAGTTCCCCATCTTCCCCCTCATCTAAATCATTGAAGATATTGAAGAGACCTGGGCCTACTTCTTTCCATACAGATACAGTTCCATTGAAGAATACATATTGAGTGTGGTTGGTCAGCCAGTTATGAATCTGCCTGGTCTAACCCAGTACTTCTTACCAAGTACTAGGTTGTGGTCTACTTTATCAAATGCCTTACTGAAGTCCAAGTGAATTACCGGTATATGAATAGCATACATTTCCTATCCAATCCAGTATTGAATTCTAATATGGTGGTATTGATCAACTATTTGACTACAGCTTCCTGAATCAGGAAGAATTGAATACACACAATTCAAGAAGAACATTTAAAAAAAGTATTTAACCACAGAGATCAGACATAGCAGATATTGGGCATTGTACCTTTAAAAGAGACTGAATTCTCCCATTGCACAAAGCCAAAATTAAGCAAAACTACAATATGGCTTAATGAGTAAATGCAGCCATTGTTCGTAGTGGAGCATGATGTACAAACCAGCTAAAGAGAGATTCTTGACAGGTTATGTTTATTGTACTAGGTTCAGAAAAAATCTTACAGTTCAAAGTATAGTCCAGTTACTGTCGTGCAATTTTTGAACACCTCCACAAAGAGTCTTCCTCAAACTACCACCTCCATAAATTGCTGTTATCTAAAAGCATCAGAGAAATAAGAAGCAACTTTCAGAACTAATTGATTTTTTTCAGGAATTCCAAACAGAACATACAGAAAACAAAGTCTAAAAAAGCAGGATTCAAGCAACTCTCCTCCAAGTGTAAAATTATAGATACAAATACCTACATAAAATGCAGAGATATTTTTTCTATTATTGGTGTTTATCATCCCTAGTACCAGTCTTTTTGAAATTCATGCTTGTAGAAGTGTCTAATATGCTAAGCAAAAACTGTTCATTTAAGGCACAAATTATGAAATTAGACAGCAGTTGGCATAATCTATCCTTTACATAGGCAACATCAGCACTTCCCAATTTATTTCATTTTTACAGTTCTAATCTATTGTAGATCATATTCCTCATTCGGGAATTAGGTCTACTCTACTGTTTTCAGTTGCAACAGTTTAATTCTTCCATTTACTCATTTGTTATTTTCTTTATTTAGTGGGAAAGGTCTTGATTAGTATACTTCCAGGTGAAAATCATGCAGACAAGATATAATGCTAAATCATTTGCTTTATAATGCAGGATTCCTAACTTCACTTTTTTTATAGCTACAAGATAGAATGGTAGCTACAGTATATGTAGGGAATTATAGTTACATTTAATCCTTTGTCTGCTACCAATTTTTCCTTGGTTTTTTTCCCCCTTTCTGTTGTTTCTAGTAAATCATTATCTGTCTATAGTCAGATTGGCACCAGCATAATCCTAAATTCAGGGGTGGGCTTCAAAATTTTTAGCAATGGGTTCTCTGCCCAGTTGCTGGGTGGGTGGGGGCATGGTGGGTATGGCCTAGTCCACCTCCTGCATCACAGTGGGAGGGCCTGTTTTTGCCCTCCCCGGACTCTGGAGATTTCCTCAAGCCTCCGGGAGGGTAAAAATGGCCTCCCCCAGGCTCCGGAGGCCCTCCGGAAGCTGGAAATGGGCCCGTTTCTAGCCTTCTGGAGCCTCTGCGCAGGCCCTGCACTTACCTGGCATCCAAAACGGGTCGCGTGGAGACTCCTGGAAGGGGCAGGGTGGGATGGGCGAAGCCAGTCAGGAGTGGGATTTTGGGGATCGCTGAATCTTCACTAGAGGATCACCCAAACCCAGGCGAACCCGGAGCAGCCCACCCCTGCCTAAATTCAATGAAAAGTAAGGGTATAGGAAATATCAGTTATCTAAAAATAATCCCTTGAAATCAGTTCCCAGATCCTCAAAGATTTGCTTTGACGAAGAAGACATATTTCCTAGTGTATGGTTTATCTCTAACTTTATTCTGAGTTTCCAGCGAAATACATTTGGGGGGTTGGGATTGAACTATTTTGTTGCTTAGCGTACAATTATGGTGCTTGATTTTTCTTAAAAGCCACTCCAACAAACCTGCATTTATTTGCTACCAAATGCGTGATATTTAGCTAGCATTTAGTTTGCAAAAGATTGATACAAGTGCTTTATTTCCACTTTTTACTGCCATCTGCTGAGCATCCCCTTAGAGAAATTAACTTCATTCCATATTGTAAGTGTGAATGTCAAATTCACCATGTATGCAAAGCATACAGAAAAAGATATTCCCCCTTGAATATCACAATGGTTCCTTTTCAGGAATAAGTATACATTTAATAATATGTTACAGGGATGAAAGCAAAAGTTATATGGAAAACACTTGAATAAACAAAGCTAAGAAAGACAATCATACCAACTCTCTCCTAAAAGAGCAATTAATTTTAGCAATCATATCTCAGGAGGACTTGATACGTAAGAACTCTATATATGCCAAATTGAAATAAACATTGCATTTTTTACTCCAGGATAGTCCCATTGGATTATTCAATGCATTCAATTAAGAACTGAGCATAACATTTTCAAAAGATACAGTATGTTAGGAAGGGGTATCTTATTGTGTTTTCTGTAGATCGTCATATGAGTTTTCCATTCATTCAGTAGAAACACCATAACAAACTTAGATCCTGACTTTATTTATTTTATTTTGTATTTATTAAATGTCTACATTATCCATCTTGCCTAAATGACTCTGGGCAGTTTACAATAATGTAATAAAGCCCTATAGATCAGGGGTGTCAAACTTGATTTCATTGAGGGCCGCATCAGTGTTGTGTTTGACCTCGAGGGGCTGGGGTGGGCGTGGCCAGGGTGGGTGTGACCATCTTGATATCACTTGTATCGGGGAGGCCTGTGGTGGCCCAAGCATTCTGCCAGCGAAAATGGGCTCCCGAGCTCCATTTCCAGTCACATTGGCCTCCTGCAGCCCTCTACTAGTGAAAACGGAGCTCAGGGGGGCCACACACAGTCCTCCTGGGCCCCATTATGGGCCACAACATCCTCCTGCAGCCCTCTGCCAGTGCCCCTCCAGCTCCATTTTTGCTGGCAGAGGCACCACAGGCCGGTCCTTCACAGTTTCCAGGGCAGCCCCGCGGGCCAGATCTAATCACCCCAGGGGCCAGATCTGGCCCCCGGGCCTTGAGTTTGATACCCCTTCTATAAAAGCACAGCTTAAAAGCAGGGTTAAAAACAAGTCAAAATGTACAAGTAAAAATAAATCGAGTTAAAATTCAACGATTAGGAAATTTACAAGGAATGGGAATGTCCTTAAGCCATCAGCCATCTCCTGGACTGCATCATACTTTTAGACCCCCATGTTAATTGGAAAGCCAGGTCTTAATACTCTTTTGGAAAACTAGAAGAATGAGAGTTCACCTTACCTCTGAGGTTTAGATGTCCCATGCGGTGGGAGCAGCAGTTGAGAAGGTCCTCCTCCTAGATCCCATCAGTCAAATTTCCCTGACGGATGGGATATGCAAGATGCTCTCCATGCTTGACCAGGTGACACAGGTCAATGTATTTGGATGAGATGGTTCTTCAGGTATCCTGGTTTCATGCCATGCAGGACTTTCAAGGAGACAACCCAGACCTTGAATTTAAATGACATAAACCAAACTCAGGAGAGATAAGTGATATACCTAAACTAGCATGATTTAATACAGTGTTTTTCAACCACTGTGCCGCGGCACACTAGTGTGCCGTGACATAGTGTAAGGTGTGCCGTGGGAAAAACACCCGCCGGGTGTTTTTGCTACGGGACATCCCAGCTGATTCACTGCTCTGGGGGCAGCTCAAAAACGGGCGGGCGCATCCCTGCTGTTCTTCGGCCGCCTGGAGCCCTGACGCCGCCCTGCATCTCGGTCTCTTGGGGCTTGTCCGGCAGCCTGCTGGGAAGGCTGCAATGCAGGGAGGGAAGGAGCTGCTATTGCCGCTCCGGCATGTCTCTGTGGCTGACCGGGGAGCCACGTCCTTGTTAACAATGGAGAAGCTGCGTGGAGCAGAGGTGCCTGGCGAGCGAGGCGAGTGGCTGCATCGGCGGCAGGCTCCTGCCCGCGTCTCCCGCCCGCTTGCCCACCTCTTGCCTTAGCATTTAAAAGAATGAGAGGCGGGCGGGCGGGAGACGCGGGCAGGAGCCTGCCGCCGATGCAGCCACTCGCCTCGCTCGCCAGGCACCTCTGCTCCGCGCAGCTTCTCCATTGTTAACAAGGACGCGGCTCCCCGGTCAGCCACAGAGACATGCCGGAGCGGCAATAGCAGCTCCTTCCCTCCCTGCGTCGCAGCCTTCCCAGCAGGCTGCCGGACAAGCCCCAAGAGACCGAGATGCAGGGCGGCGTCAGGGCTCCAGGGCTCCTTCGCCGCTTGGCCGGAGAACAGCAGGGATGCTGCCACGGTCGGGGACTCAGTCGGGTGGCTGCAGCCCCGCGGGAGACGGCAACAGAGGTTCCTTCTTTCTCCTACAGGGAGAAAGACAGAAGGAAGGAAGGAAGGAAGGAAGGAAGGAAGGAAGGAAGGAAGGAAGGAAGGAAGGAAGGAAGGAAGGAAGGAAGGAAGGAAGGAAGGAAGGAAGGAGAAGACAGACAGACGGACAGAAAGAAAGAAAGAAAGAAAGAAAGAAAGAAAGAAAGAAAGAAAGAAAGAAAGAAAGAAAGAAGTTAGGAAGGAAGACAGACAGAAAGAAAGAAAAAGAAAGAAAGACAGACAGACAGAAAGAAAGAAAGAAAGAAAGAAAGAAAGAAAGAAAGAAAGAAAGAAAGAAAGAAAGAAAAAGAAAGAAGTTAGAAAGGAAGGAAGACAGAAAGAAAGAAAAAGAGATGTTAGGAAGGAAGGAAAGAAGAAGAAAGAAGACAGACAGACAGAAAGAAAGAAGTTAGGAAGGAAGGAAGACAGAAAGAAAGAAAAAGAGATGTTAGGAAGGAAGGAAAGAAGAAGAAAGAAGACAGACAGACAGAAAGAAAGAAAGAAAAATAATTTCTTTTTGTTTATTTGATTCCTATTCAAGAGAATTACTTTATATATAGTCAATATAGGCACAGAGTTAAATTTTTTTAACATTTTCTAATGGTGGTGTGCCTCGTGATTTTTTTCATGAAAAAAGTGTGCCTTTGCACAAAAAAGGTTGAAAAACACTGATTTAATATACCCTTCCCTCTCTGGATCCTTTTTTATTAATATGAGGCTTTGGGGCCAAAGCTACACATAGTTTTATTTAAGCACTGTTGCAATTTTAAGTTGTGGAAGACTTAAAGACATAAAGATCAAATAGTTCATTTTAGAAATTAGTTCTCAAGCAGAGATGTCACATTCACCCCCACTATACTATACTGTTTCTCTATTTTGGTTGGGGAAAAAATAACGGAAATCTGAAAAGAAAATAGAAAGGACAGCATCCAATACTTTTTTTAAACAAAACATTTTTTTTAAAAAAAACCAAGAAACATTGGGATAACATGCTCCAACTGAGGATAAACATTAAGTCTGCCATAAAAGTACAGAACACTCTAGGAAAAGTGCCCATTTTACTCTGCCATGCCTCAAATCAATACCAAGTTTTTTTCTTCTTCTTCTTAAATTCACTCTTGATCTTTGTGCATTTGAAAATTGCACATCACACCGGCTCACCCAGGGAAAAATCTTTCTGCTATTACAGAAGCAGGACGAGCCATTTTAAGTTATCTGGAAAACAATTTTGAAAGTGCCCTTAAAACAGCTCTGTTAAAAGGGGCTATTACCTTCTACAAGATTGGCTTTTCTACTAAAATATTGTTAATAAATATATTCTTATTTTTGCTTATTAATAAGAGTAATTGTTTGACTAAGGAAGCAGTAGATTGGCAACATATTCTAGTTATATGTATATTGGAATCACAGAAGATTTATTTGTTTTATTTATTAGATTTTATCTCACCTTTATTACTTTATAAGTAACTCAAGGCAGTGAATATACATAATACTCCTTCCTCCACCAGGGGTGGGTTCTTCTTTTCTTTGCTGCAGCTTTACTCCTTTGCGCGCCGTGCAGGCGCGCGCATGTTTAGCGCAGTGCTAAAAAACTAGTACTTTAAAAAAGCTTATCCACATGCGCAGAAACTAAAAACAAGATGGCAGTGCCTATGGTCTGCCGGAAGAGCCGGTTCGGGGGCGTGGCAGGCCTGGGTCGCTGCCGATTCTAGCGACCTAGGCCGCCAAGTTACTACCGGTTCCATATAACCGGTCCAAACCGGGACGAACCCAGCTCTGTCCTCCACCTATTCAATCCTGAGAGGTGAATTGAGATGATAGAGAATGCCTGACTCAAAGCAGGCTTTCATGCCTAAGGCGAGGCTAGAATCCATAGTCTCCTGGTGATTGACCCATAGTCACCCAGCTGCCTTTCATTTACAGGTAGATCTCGACTTACAACCATTCATGTAATGACTGTTCAAAGTTACAAAGGCACTGAAAAAAGTGACTTCTGACCATTTTTCACCCTATGGTCATATGATCAAAATTCTGACGCTTGGCAACTGGCTCATATTTATGACGGTTGCAGTGTCCCGGGGTCATGTGATCGCCTTTTATGACCTTCTGACAAGCGAAGTCAAGAGGGAAGCCAGATTCACTTAACAACCCTGTAACTTAACAATGGCAGCGATTCACTTAACAACTGTGGCAAGAATGGTCATAAAATGGGGCAAAACTCAACAACCCACGTAGCAACAGAAATTTTGAGTTCAGTTTTGGTTATAAGCCAAGAACTGCCTCTGTAAGGTGGAACTAGAGCTCACAGAGTCCTCTTTTTTAGCTTGGTGCCATAACCACTATTTTGACTTTTTTTTCCATATTATTTCACCGCCCCCTGATGACTTGTATGTCCGTGTTGCCTTTTAATTTGGCCATTTGCTTCAATAAATAGGCTTTTGAAGCTCTTTAGAACATATATAGCTTCACTTGCCTTATTTCTACCTTCTTCTGTTCATTTCCCTCCAAACACTGATTTCCCCCCGCTGGGTTTTATATATGGAACATATGTAGGTGTGAACATAGCATCTCTCAGGGACACCTTAAACCTAACCATTGCATGGCAGATCTGACGGGCAGCCAGAAAAATATCAGGAAAAGATGCAGCATGTCTTCAGTGGTCATCAATTCTGCTGACTGCCAGCAGTTCGATCCTGACAGGCTCAAGGTTGACTCAGCCTTCCATCCTTCCGAGGTCGGTAAAATGAGGACCCAGATTGTTGGGGGAAATATGCTGACTCTCTAAACCGCTTAGAGAGGGCTGTAAAGTGGTATATAAATCTAAGTGCTAGTGCTAGTGCTATCATCCATAGAGATGCAAACCTGTGCTCCAAATTACATTTTCTCTTTTGAGCCCAGGTCTCAGTAAAGTTTTAAAAAGAAGCTCTAATCCTTGTGATAGGATATTAATTCTAGTTGGATCACTTGTATGTACTACCCACCCCTCCCAAAAAAATGGATGGATTTATTTTAGGTTCAATTGGATGGAATAATGTAAAAATATAATTGACAGACGTGTATGAGATAATTAGGCAAGGATGGGAATGCTCCATTTTTGTTCCCAAACTTAGTTCTGATGGGATTTAAATACATGCAAATGTACACACTTCCAAACTATGAAAGATAATACTCCTGAATTTTGGCAAATGAAATTTAATGCTGCAAAAAAAGTGGCTAATGGGACTTATGAGATGGAGACAGAGATTGTCCACCATTTCTTTGAACTGTTATTTAGTGGTGGGTTTCTGCATCTGTACTTTATCCACATTGTCTTCAAGAAGAAACATAATCTGTATGAGTCAATCTACAACTTATATTTCAGAATAACAGAGTTAGAAGGGACCTTGGAGGTTTCCTAGTCCAACCTCCTGATCAGGCAGGAAACCTTGTATCATTTCAGACAAATTGTTGTCCATTCTCTTCTTAAAAACCTCCAGTATTATCTTCATATTTCTGTCAGAGTGAGAATTAATCTCACAGAGGCGATGTTTGATCTTTGTCCCGGAATTCAGACATTAGAAATAAAGCCGGAGTTTAAAAGTCTAATTAAAATATTTATTTTGGTACAAAAACAATAAAATCTCATTGTTTACATCTCTGCTATAAAATGCGACTCTCCCAGTCAAGAGTCAAGTAAGAAGGATAGAACGGAGATTCAGGAATGCACACATGCGTACAAAAACATATCAATCACATGCTCAGGAATGTACCATTATATTAGATAGGGATGCAGCTCCCTGCGTATACATTCAATTGACAATAAATCACACCGTGACAATTTCCCCATAAGATGTACATTTTTCAATAATTATAAGTTCATTGTGCATAGGACAGGAGGGGAAAAACGTTTAGTACCCCCAATTACATTAGTAAAAAAAGATTTCCAAACGTATCACAACTATTGCAAAACTCAACGTATTTTTAGCACATGATCACTGCCTTTGTAAGAAATTGTAACCTAGTCATGTGTCACAAAATTTCGAGATTGTATTCTGTTATGTGTGAGGACCACATGATGTTATATTTTTTCCTGCATCCCAAATTATAATGCCTAAAGTCAGTGTATTCCCTTTAAGTATAAATTGAAGATGTCCAGGCTGACTGGCTGACTGAGCTTGTTGAGTGAGCCAAATTTTTATTCCACTAAACATCCCTTATTCATGATTTGCTGTGATAGGTTATAGTTGCGCAGAGTACAGCTGAATACATTTTATCTACTAAACATACTTTGTTTTCTATTCTAATTTTATACTTTCCTAGAACACAGAATAAAGCTCTTTGGAGTATCTATTCAAAGCATAAAACTGTCAAATTTCCAGTATGCTAAAGGTGAAAAATTAATGAACCACTCAGTTCTGTTATTTCAAAAGTAATACAATTCTATTAGCAATGTAGTTAAAAGTCAGTTCTATATTAGTCATTTTCCCCCTAAAAATGGAAGGAAGGAAGAGGAGATCATTAAAATACTGTTCTAGGGCATAATAAGGGAGGATTCACAAATGTGAAAGAAAAGCCGTTTTTCAGCCTTGTTTATAGATGGTTCACTTTAGTCAACAATGACAAACATACCTTCTCTAAATTTTCTTTTCATTATATATATAGTTTATACAGATGGAAAATAAACCTTTAAAATCCGTCTGTGGAATGTTTCTCACTCCCAAAAATGTGAGTGAAGCTGCTTTCTCTATTTGCAGTCTCTGATTCTTTTTTCTCCAGTTCTGAAGATCCCTTTTTAAATCCATCATGCTATTTAAACAACCATCCTTTGAAGTTAATAATGTGGGGTGGAGAATCAGTCAAGGTCACGGCATTTATTCAGGGATGTCATGTTGTAAGACTACTGCATTATTCCATAATAATGGAGCTATGGGAGAGATTAAGATGCATTGAATGTGCTTTCCTATTTAGCATGAGTGTTAAACCTCTAGGAAAAATTATTCAGATATAATTTTTTATACCTTTAGTTTAGACCAGTCACTTAGTCACTGGCTACCAGTTCTTAGTCACATACTTCCCCCGCACTTACGACGACAAGAAGCCCTTATTCGGGAGTACAGCAAGATCCTGGTAAATTCCTCTCTACCCATACATGGATATATTCCTGACCTCTTAAGATGTCGATTAAAATCAAGAAATCCACCACTCTTGACAGCGCGTAAGTTGATGGCTGACCATCAGAACATCACACAAAAGTGGATGGAGGCCTGGAATAGCTGCACCCCCCAAGATGTCTCTGGGCACATTAGCCCTAATAGTATACCACCAGGATTTGGCCTACACCGATACATGTGGGTGACATATAATAGAATTAGAACAACTCATGGTGTGTGTGCTGACTCCTTGCATAAATGGGGAAAGACACCTTCAGCACAATGTGATTGTGGGGCTCCTTGACAGACTATTCAGCATATAGTGAAGGGAATGCCCTAACAGAAGATATCCAGGAGACTGTAGGGACTTCCTCTGCACAACAACGGCAGCTACTGACTGGATCTCCAAACTTGATATTAAGCTTTGAAATGCTATTTCTGTTTTCCTCTTTAGGTTTTTCTTACTGTTTTAACTGTTTTTAATTTGTAAAAATGAAGTGTTTTAATATTGTGTGTGACCAGCCATACGCTAAATAAATAAATAAATTTAGACCAGGGTTGTCAAAAGGGTCGTTAGTGTAAAAAATAGTTATAAGTCACTTTTTTCCAATGCAATTGTGATCTTGAATGGTCACTAAATGAATGGTTTAAGCCAAGGACTACCTGTATTGACGAAGACCACATTATTGATGACAATATTGAAGAGCCGTGGTGGTGCAGTGATTAGAATGCAGTGCTGCAGGTTATTTCTGCTGACTGCCGGCAGTTCAGCAGTTCGATCCTGACCGGCTCAAGGTTGACTCAGCCTTCCATCCTTCCGAGGTCAGTAAAATGAGGACCCAGATTGTTGGGGGCAATATGCTGACTCTGTAAACCGCTTAGAGAGGGCTGTAAAAGCACTGTGAAGCAGTATATAAGTCTACGTGCTATTGCTAACATTAGTTAAGGTTTTTAAATTTGAAATGCTAAAAACATGTTCACAGAGTACAAGGACATTATTTCACTACTTATACTGCAGTTCTTCCTGACAGAGGTAAACCTGCTGCAATGATTATTCTCTTCCTGAAACTATTATTAGGGATATTATGGACACATATTGATGTCAGAATAATTTTAAAGAATTGCTGAGACTCATCCAACTGAAATGTTGATGCAATCACAGTATTTGTGGAATTGATTTTATTGTCCTGGAATCTTCATCATTTAATACAGGTAGTCTTCTACTTACAACAGTTCATTTAGCGACCATTCAAAGTTACAATGGCATTGAAAAAAAGTGACTTATGAACATTTTGGATGCTTACAACCATTGCAGCATCCTCATGGTCATGTGATCAAAATTCAGATGTGTGGGTGTATAAGGATTCATGAATTGGGATAGACATGGCAACAGGTCAGCTAATGGTGACTGTTTGGTGACCCAGACGGCTCAGAGCCTGGGCATGGCTTATGTTCACACACACACACACACACACACACACACACACACACACACACACACACACACACACACACACACACACACACACACACACATATATATGATTTTTTGCTGATAAATGAAAATAAAGGGAGACTATTATAGATCTATTTCGAGCTTATTTTGCTCTCGTCAGATAGCCATACCCCTTACTGGGATTTGAACCCGGGCCGGCTGCCTTGCAGTGCAGCAACTTAACCATTAGGCCATAGGCTCTGTTCCCAATCAGCTGTTTCACCAGGAAAGGGTTTTATATGTTTTTCTGTCGTGTTATCCTGGTGTACCCAAATATGGGAGGGAAAGCATCACAGCTTCAAAATAAGCTCGAAATAGATCTATAATAGTCTCCCTTTATTTTCATTTATCAGCAAAAAATCCTACACATATAGATTAGTGTGTCGGCTATATTAAAAACAGCCTGGATGGTCCCTGTGACGGGGCTGAAAGGCAAAAAGGAAGCTGTGATGCTTTCCCTCCCATATTTGGGTACACCAGGATAACACGATAGAAAAACACATATAACCCTTTCCTGGTGAAAGAGCTGATTGGGAACAGAGCCTATGGCCTAATGGTTAAGTTGCTGCACTGCAAGGCAGCCGGCCCGGGTTCAAATCCCAATAAGGGGTATGGCTATCTGACGAGAGCAAAATAAGCTCGAAATAGATCTATAATAGTCTCCCTTTATTTTCATTTATCAGCAAAAAATCCTACATACATACATACATACATATATATATATATATATATATATATATATATATATATATATATATATATATATATATATATATATATATATATATATATATATATGAGTTCCTCTGTGTTATATCTTGCTTCTGTTAACTGTGCTTCTGTGATTATTGATTCTGTACTTCTGAATTCTGCTGTATGGTATTGTATGTAAAGAAGTTTCTTATATAAGTGGATCCTCCTGAGTTCATTTACTTGTGTGCTGGTCAGATGTGCTGCAAACTCTGACAAGATGCTTGGCAACTGACTCATATTTATGATGGTTGCAGTGTCCCAGGGTCATGTGAAGCCCTTTTGCAACCTTCTGGCAAGCAAAGTCAATGGGGAAGCCAGATTCACTTAACAACTCTGTTCCTAACTTAAAATCTGCAGTGATTCACTTAACGGCTGTGGCAAGAAAGGTCATAAAATGTGGCAAAAATCATTTAACAACTGTCTCATTTAGCAACAGGACATTTGGGCTCAATTGTCGAGAACTACTTGTAATTCTACTATGCAAAAACAGGGAAATGGAACAAAGTTTTGATAATAGTGACTTACTAATTTATTTTCCTTGTCTTTCTTTCTCTCTGTCTCTCTCTCTCCCCCCGCAACCTTTTGAAGATGGAAGCTATAAACAACACCGATCAAACCTCACTTCTCTATTAGTGCAGACTATTTCAGTGACGCTGGTCAGGAAGCTGTTCATTTCCCTTGAGGAAGCTGGTGAAAATGAAGTTTGCCAGCCACTGAGATTGCCTTCTGCAGGTAACACCTTATTTCTCTCACACTCTATTTTCTCAATTTTATTACCTCTGTTAAATGTTGGAAGTTCTTTAAGGCTTCCAAATGTGTTCCATGTAATTGCATGTAATTGGGTCTCTGACCAATTGCAGCCATATTCATTAGGAAAAGTTAAGGAGGAGGCACAGCTGAGGAACTTGCCAAAGTGTGGGGAGAAATGATGTGAAGTTCATCAGATGAAAAATCCATTTTCATGTGTGTGCATGTTCTGCTTATTATGTTTCACTGACTAGTTGAACACAAAAAGAAATAAACAAAAAAGCCACATCAAGCTGTCACTTATAACCAGTGGGTGCTATATCTGTCAAGAACCGGCTGATGGGAAATCAAATATCAGGAGTAGCAAATCTCTTAGTACCAAACATTAAAGTCTAATGCATGATATTGAGTAAAAAGCCCCTGATAGTAAGCACTTTCACTGTAGATATGCTTGAATAACTGCAGTGCAGTTTGATAAGCCCTTTCTGGACAGTACACAATATCAAGGAAGCATTTAAAGTAGCAGGAGAACATCAAAGCAATAGTTTTTCCTCAGAGTCTGGGCATCTACTTAAATCTATATGTAAGAACTATATCAGTGATGGCGAACCTATGGCACGGGTGCCACAGGTGGCACACGGAGCCATATCTGAGGGCACGCGAGGCGTTGCCCTATGTCAGCTCCAGCACACATGTGCATGCTGGTCAGCTGATTTTCGCCCTTCTTTTCGGCTGTTTTTGCTCTCCCCAGGCTTCAGGAAAACCTCCTGAACTCTGGGGATGGCGAAAAACAGCCCAACGGGCCTACCGGAAGTCCAGAGGCTTCAGTGAGGCCTATGTGCATGCGCGGGGGGCAGTGCAGGGGGTTGTGCACATGTGTGGGGGGCAGTGCGGGGGTTGTGCTCATGCACGGGGGGAGGGCATTGCATTATGGGTGTGGGCACGCACACACATGCTATCGTGCACGCGCATACCCTTTTGGCACCCGAGCCAAAAAAGGTTCGCCATCACTGAACTATATAAATCTCTGCATACAACTCACTCCTACCTGTGCATGCTTCCTCATTTATCAGCAGGAAGACACAAATCCAGAAAAATCCACTGACATAATAGCTGCCCAACAACTTTAACATCATGAGGGTGAAGATTCATTCTCTGAGCTTGTGGGTTGGTTTCCAAACATTTTGTTACCAGGCTAGGTAACCTCTTTAGCAGAGTTTAGGGGATGTCAGTGTTCTTCTGTTTGTAAGGGTTTCGTGTGGTCAGTAGTGACGAGTCGTGTGAGTGTGTCAAGTGAGGGCCTTGTGATGGGTCAGGTGATGGGTCAGGTGGGAGTCATCAGTGGGAGTCTTGTGATGGGTCTTGTGATGGGGAAGTTATCTCAGGTGAGCGTCGTTGGAGATGAAGTGCCGGTGGAGGGGACTTGCATGGGTTGGTTGAGGGGTGGTGCTGTCTCTGGTTAGCTGTACAGTTGATTTGGATTCTGAGGGGCTCATAGGCTGGTTGTAGGTCAACGCGTCTGTTGATGGAATTGTTTGTGGAGTGCCAGGCTTCGATGAACTCATGACTGTGGTGGGTGGTAGCATGGCCGGTTATTTTTGTATTGCTCCAATTGAACTGGTGCTGTTTGGTATCGATGTGAGTAGAGATTAAGGATTTGGAGTCATGGCTTTTGACTGCCAGCTGGTGTTCGTGGATCCTGGTTTTTAATTGATGTGATGTTTATCCCACGTAGAATTGGTTGCAATTGTTACAGTTGATTTTGTGGATTAGATTGTTTCTTTCATCCTTCTGTATCTTGTTAGCTTTAACATTAATTCCCAGTGGAAAGCCAAATGGGTTGCTGAACATCTAGTTTTAAGAAGACATATAAATGACCCCACAAAAAAGGAGCCAGGCTTTGAACTAACACATCAGCAATAGACAATCCTCAATAAGATTTGCACCTCACATGGTGTATGCTGGGACTCCCAGTATAAATCTCCTGCCCAAGACAATACTAGAACTCCCAGTTTCCTGGTTTCTAGCTTGATGTCTTAACCACTACACCTAGCTTGTTTCCTGTTTTTCCTTAGTACCTGCACACAAATATATTCGCAATGAATGCATGAAAGTCATGATTTCCCTTCAGTGTTTTCTACTAGCAATAACATGTTTTCTAATCTCAGCTGTCTTGAGCCTTTGGAGGATTAAGGGAAAGACATTCTGATCAGAAAGGTCTGCAATATGTTATGCCTGCTATCCTGCTATCCTCCAAACATTTTGAACTATAGCTCTCAAAAACTACAACCACTGATCTTGTTGGGTGTATGGGAGTTGCAACCTCACACAGGATCTAACATGCCATCTAATCTATAGTACTCAGGGCCATATCATTTATTAGAAAAAAATGTTTGGGATGACATTTTGTTCTACTTTAGGTAGAAAAATATAGTAGAACAGTTTCAATCAACCATCTCTCTCTCTCTCTCTCTCTCTCTCTCTCTCTCTCTCTCTCTCTCTCTCTCTCTCTCTCTCTCTCTCTCTCTCTCTCTCTCTCTCTCTCTCTCTCTCTCTCTCTCTCTCTCTCTCTCTCTCTCTCTCTCTCCCCCACCCTCTGTCAGGCCGAAGCCATTTTTATTGGGATTTTTAGCTGCCACACTTTATACTATTCTATTATGCATTTTCTACTGTGGGAAAATGGGAGGGGGGATTGTATGAGGTTGTTAGTATGTAGCCATAACAAATTCCTTCTAGAAAGCCAAGGTCATCCTTTGTCTCTGTACTTCTGCACCTGCACGGAAGGAGATGGGTGGACTCTGCCAGCATGGCAAATGAAGATTGGACAACGTGATGGATTTGTGGGTGTGGGGGCAAGGACTTGAACTTTCAACTGGGTGGTGAAACCCGGAGGACTTCAGATTCGGGTTTCACCCAGATGTACCAACATGGCTCTAATAATAAATTAGATATTTTATAGATATAAATAAATATTTGAGGAATATTTTGACTCGGACTCTGATTTAATTTTGGATGCTATTTGGAACCCTGACACCCTCCCTCCCCTCCCCTCTTTCTCACAACACACAGAGTGAGAGAAAGAGTAGTAATAATATATGGTTAATGATGAGAGAGACAGAGAAAGAGAGAGAGAAATTATATATTCTGAGTTTAGCAAATTGTAGCTCAAATGTTTAATGTTTCATCTCAGAATCAATGCCACGAAAAGCTGTTTCTAAATTTATTTTGCTATATCTTTAGCATCTGGATTATTTAGTTCATCTATTCTGAAACCTAACAGTGGGCAAATAATATGTAGAAACCAATTAATTCAAGAAATAAAAATAAAAATGTTAATAATTCTTATTAAAATGAAAGTAATGATGATATCAAATTGTTAAAGCTGCTTCTTTTTTAAATAAATAAATAAGCTAGATATTGGAGAAGAATTTAAACATATTCCATACACTAAAATTCTGTCTTCTGTGAGGAAAAAGGGAACAATTTCTTTTTTGGGAAAAAAAAAGTAGGCTATTATTTTAAAATAGTGTCTCTCATATATGCAGCTTACCAAATAGAGCAGAGTATCTTACATTGTTCAAATGTTGCATTTATGACAAAGGAAAGGGTTTACCAGTGTTCCATAGCATTGCTGATCCAACTTTCAAGACAAAGTCTTAGGTAATAGATATTCCTATTATCTAAAAGCACACCGTTCTTTTTTTTTTAACTTCAGCACTGCTTCCACTTACCCTTTAATCAAGAAAATATCAAGTTATATAACAGCTCTACTTATCAATTATATCGTGTGTTCTAAAACACTTTACATGTCATTATGTCACATGTAGCGGAACGTGTGACATTGTTCTCCTTAAAATAAAAGAGAGAGATCAAAAGCAGAGTTCTTCTCACCTGTTGCCATTTATATTTATTACCATATTCACTTTGTGCCAGTAAGTTTTTCCCATTGCTCATTTGCGATTCAACTCTGTGCTGTGGGATAATGATTTCTTTTGTTAAGAGTCAGCTGGCAAGATCTAAGAAGGATGATGAGAACAAATGTGAATAAGTTATACATGTCGTGGATGGCTGTGATTACTTCATCATGAGCACACGCTGGAGATTAAACTATATTCCTTGTGGTACTGTTTATATTACATTTTTCATGGTGACTAATGCTGGGATTAGATTTTCAGCCCAGTTTAATTTGCTCAATTAGAGGAAGGAAGCCACCTCAAAGACTGAAACAGGAACAAAATTCCCTGAAGTTCCTCAGTTCCTTTTTTAAAAAAAAAACTAATTTAGATGAAGAGAAGACTGGGGGGGGGGATTATTTATTTTGCATAGCAGGAGCATGTCACATCGCCTTAAGAGTATTTTGATAGGCTTAAATACTGTATATTGAAAAACTAATCAAGTCAGATCATCTATGCAACTTAGTCCAAGAAAGTACATTAACTATAAAGATTTTAGTGATTATATGACAGAAGTGACAGATAGATTAGAAGAACATACCACTTAACTCTGTAACTACTTACGTATATGTACATATATTAGTAGATAATATTTTCTTGTTTTCCATTTTATTTATTAATTTATTATTGGTTCTTCTATGCCGCCCTACTCCCGAGGGACTCAGGGCGGCGTACAGCATTATACAAGAACACTAATAATAACAACAGTTAAAAACAGATTAAATTTTTTTTAAAAAATAAAAAATATTCAACACCAGCCATACCCGGGGGGAGTTCGGGTGGAACTAGTCTCACTCCCTGCCTGCAGGAAGAGCTATGTCTTAACGGCTTTTCTGAAGGCCAGCAGGGTGGGGATGGTTCGGGTCTCTGGGGGAAGTTGGTTCCAGAGCACGGGGCCCCCCACAGAGAAGGCCCTCCCCCTAGGGTCCACCAGCCGACATTGTTTGGCTGACGGGACCTGGAGGAGGCCCACTCTGTGTGCCCTAACTGGTTGAAGGGAAGTATGAGGCAGAATGCGGTCCCGAAGGTAACCTGGTCCTAAGCCATGCAGGGCTTTAAAGATGATGATCAACACCTTGAATTGTACCCGGAGACCGATGGGCAACCAATGCAGCTGGCGGAGTATAGGTGTAACGTGGGTGTACCTTGGCACACCCACCACAGCACGCGCAGCCTCATTTTGCACCAACTGAAGTCTCCGAATACTCTTCAAGGGTAGCCCCATGTAGAGCACATTGCAGTAGTCCAGTTGGGAGGTGACAAGGGCATGAGTGACCGTGAGTAGAGCCTCCTTCTCCAAGTATGGCCGCAATTGGTGCACCAGGCGAACCTGTGCATTCTTAGGTTGTTGTAGCTGAATCAACCAATTTGTTGTAGTTGAATCAATCCATATATGTACCAGGAGTTAAGCTTGATTTGAAAGAGACTTTACTTTTTAGTTAGTATTTGAGATTTTTGCAGAAGGAGAATTTGAAGACTGATTTTGGTGTTTTGATCTCCATAAATGTATTCAGTTACAGACGTCTGTAGAGATTCTCAGTCATCCAGGTCATGGTTGTCTCAAAGGTGCTTTTTCAGGAGGCAGCTGCGGGGGGTTTTTTCCCGTTGAAGATGTTTCCCTTCTCATCCAAGAAACTTCTTCAACTCTGACAGGATAGTGGGGAATGGAAGAATTTATATTCCTTGCGGGCAGCTGATCATTTGCATCCTTTTAGAGCAAGGATGTCAAACTCGATTTCATTGAGGGCCGCATCTGGGTTGTGTTTGACCTCGGGGGCTGGGGTGGGCATGGCCAGTTTGATGTCACTCTTGTCGGGGGACGTCTGTGGTGGCCCAAGCACTCTGCCAGCAAAAATGGACTCCAGAGCTTCATTTTCAGCTGCCACAGCCTCCCGCCACCCTCTGCCAGTGAAAACAGAGCTCGGGGGGGATTTGTGCCCCCCTGAGTTCCGTTTTTACTGGCAGAGGGCTGCAGGAGGCCATGACAGCCTCCCGAGCTCCATTTTCATGGGCAGAGGCACCACGGGCCAGTCCTTTACTGTTTCTAGAGTGGCCCCGCAGGCCAGATCTAAGCACCCCGCGGGCTGGATCTGGCCCCTGAACCTTGAGTTTGACACCCCTGTTTTAGAGGGTCATTGAAGCATTTGGAGATTTATCTGTGTCCTCAGCGTCACCTGAGCATTTATTTATTTATTTATTTATTTATTTATTTATTTATTTATTTATTTATTTATTTATTTATTTATTTATTTATTTATTTATTTATTTATTTATTTATTTATTTATTTAGTGAGATTTATATACCGCCTCATAGTGCAAGCACTCTCTAAGCGGTTTACACCAGTAAGCAATGTATATTTATATTGCCCCCAACAATCTGGGTCCTCATTTTACCTACCTCAGAAGGATGGAAGACTGAGTCAACCTTGAGCCAGTGAGATTTGAACCGCTGACCTGCAGATCAGTGTCAGCTAAAGTGGCCTGCCATACCTACCTCTAACCGCTGCGCCACCTCGGCTCTTGGAGTAGTGCTCCTGGTTCCTGTAGTCTGCAATTTTTCCTCTAGAAATCCATTCCTACTCCCATACCATTCAAAGGGTGTCCATCCCAAATTGTATAGATAAAAGTCTGTAGAGATTCTCCACTATCCTGTCAGAACTGAAGAAGGTTCTTGGATGAGAAGTGAAACATCTTCAAAGAAAAAACAAACAAACAAACAAAAAAGTCCAGTTACCTCCTGAAAAAATCACCTTTGGGACATTCAGTTACAGAGTTAGTCGTATGTTCTTCTAACATGTTTGTCACCTCTCCCATACAATCGCTAAAACCTTTATACTTAACGTGCTCTCCAAATTTCTTGAACTAAGTTGCATAGGTGATTTGACCCACCAAGACCATTTTTCTCCTATGTCTTAATATCATCTGGGATCTTTCAGTCCCTTCCCCCCCCCCCAGTTCTTGACCTCTACGAAAGCAAACAGTCGATATAATTCTTAGTCTAGATTTTCACAGCTGCTAAAGATGAGATTTGTACTGCCAGGTCTGGTTTCAAATCTGCTCTGACAAAGCTACCAACAGGGCTAGCAAAATGTCAGCACGTATTCATTGTCTCACACAGCATCATTACAGAAATCATACAAGAGAGCTTTGCTGTCTTTTTGAAGATTCTGTTCCATTTGGAATGGCCCAAGGGGGATAAAGTCTGTTTATCTTGGACAACATACTTTTTTTAAAAAAATCATTGACTTCTTGTTGATCAATCAAAATATATTTGGAGGTGCGAAAGAAAGACTTCATTAAATCCAGCAAATAATGTGAGGAATCATGAAATAAGGAGACAGAAGAATATGTCTGTGATAAGAGTTCCATCTTTCCCATGAACTATGCTGATAAAAGCATTGGATAATGAAAGTTTACAATATAATCAACATTCTCTCTGCAGCCATTGATTTGCAGCTAATTGTCTTTGTGGGCTATTTGATGCATTAAAGGAGAATATTTGTAGTTCGGGGTAGAAATGAGGGGTCCTTGGTGCTCTCTGAGCTTGCTTGTTTTCTTGCAGACCTTTCATGACCCTAACTATGTAACAATACAGTGCTAGGCTGTATTTGATACATTAGTAGGCAAGAATTAATTTTGCAGAAATAAATACACCATATTAATGAGGTGGTGATAATTTTTTTCCTGCCTTGCTGGCCCTGCTATACAGAGTATGTCCTTTTCTAAACAGTACATGTGAAGAACATGTTGGGATGAATTGATAGGTATCAAGTGCACAAAATTAGGAAACCCAGGCAGTTCAAATGCATATAAAGGTTTGTTGCAAGCTTAAGCTCCCTATAAGAATCTGAACTACTAACAGTCCAAGCAAATTGGCAGTAGCTAAGGATCAATGGAATTCAAGGTGGGTGCAAAGGGACTCGAGCAGTAGTGGGTTCTAAAACCCGTTGCTACCGGTTCGCATGCGCGCGCTGCACATGTGCAGAAGTGTCCCGGGCGGGTGGGCAGAGCCTCCCGCTGCGGCTGCTACCGGTTCACAGAACCGGGCCGAACCGGGAGCAACCCACCACTGGACTTGAGTCTTCTGGGTGTGAAGGGACTTGAGGCTGATGATGTGTTTGACCCCTCCTTCAGACTCAGTCTGGTTATCTCCTACAAAAGGCTTGTATCCTCTACTTTTTTTTTTTTGGAGTTGAGCTAATTTGGAAGGAATCAAGTTCTGAAATGAAAACACACACACACACACACACACTCACTCACACACAAATAACTAGTAATATTTAACTTAGTTGCACATTTTAAATAGTATAGGACTCCTTCACTAGTTTTAGTTATAGGTAGTTCCTGACTTACCACCACAATGATGATCAGGATTTCCATTATTAAGCAAGGCTGTGAGCCAGGCCTGATTTTTATGATTTTTTTTGCCATGGCTGTTAAGTGAAGCATTACAACTGTTAAGTGAATCATGCTGATGTTAAGCAAATCCTGACTTTGCTTGTCAGAAGATGGCCAGGAAGGTTGAAAATGACAACCATGTGACCGTGGGATACTGTAATCATTGTAAACGTATACTGTTTTCCCATTGTCCAAATTTTGATCCAGAGACTGTGGGAATGCTGCAACAGTCCTAAGTGCAAGGACTGGTTGTAAGTCAAGGATTGCCTGTGTGTCAAGGTTCCAAATAGTAATCGAGCAGAAATCAGAGTCCAAGGCAAAAAGTTCACCAAAGTTCCAATTTATTGCAGACACCATGTTGGCAACGCATGGGGAAACCCAAATCTAACTTGTCTCCCAAGTTCCCTTTCAATAGGAAACAGGCACTCCTTGTCTCCCACCCCCCGGGTCACGTTGCCCAGTAAACTTCTGACAGTGTGGCAACCTCTCCACTCAGTCCCTTGCAGGTGCTGGACAAAAGATGACCTTGGAGAAGCAACGAAGAATGTGATATCTGTAGCTTCTCACGCTCACTGCATTCCCCCTGCCCACTTCTATGTAGAACGTTCTTCTATGTAGAACGGTGGCAAACGATGCTTTGTCACTGTGTTTCTCAGAATTAATAAGAGGTGTATTAACAGTAACGGAGTTGGAAGGGACTTTGGAGGTCACCTAGTCCAACCCCCTGCTCACGCAGGAGACTATTAGTGGGTAGTACTGTATTTTAAATTTCCTTACGGCATTCATATTTTTCATAGTTACCAGATAGTTGAGAATAACATATACACCTTTTCCATGTTCCTCTGCTAAATAGAGGTTTTATTCTTAGTTTCAAGAGCAATTTAGCATGGTTGAATCAATGCTATTCAGAAGGATATGTTCATAGCACCTGAATATGTAAAATTAAGTATCCAGTTTTTTAGATCTTTTTGTAACCCACACAGCATGAGTTTCACAAGGGAGAGCAAATTCTGTTAAGAATGCATGTATAACTTTTTTTTTCTGCAGAAATTATGTCAGGTAATTTTAGAATCGTTCATCAATAATGTGTTTTATTTCATCTCAAAATGTGTTAGGTAGGCTGAGAAGGCGCACCCATTGGTTGCCAAGTGGGACTTTTGCACAGGTAGTCCTCGTCTTACGACAACAGTTGAGCCCAAAATTTCTGTTGCTAAGTGAGACATTTGTGAAGTGAAGTTTGCCCCATTTTACAAACTTTCTTGTCACAGTTGGAAAGGGGATGACTGCAGTTGTTTAGTTAGTGACACGATTGTTAAGTGAATCTGGCTGATCACATGACCCCAGGGCACTGCAAACGTCATAAATATGAGTCACGTGACCATAGGGATGACCATAGGGATGCTGCAATGGTCGTAAGTGTGAAAAAAGTCGTTAGTCACTTTTCTTCAGTCTGTTGCAACTTTGAATGGTCATTAAACAAACTGTTGTAAGTCAGGGACTACCTATCTTTCTCACCTGAAATACAGCTGGATGGCATTTCCACCGTCCTGAATTGTGGGAAGGCAGAGAGAACATTCAAAATCATAATCTTAGGCACACTGTACATTTATAGATAACTGATCTCAGGGGTGGGTTCTGGCTTACCTCGCTGCTGGTTTGCTTCCTCACGCGCCGCGTGGGCGCGCTGCGTGGGCGTGCATGTGCAGTGCTAAAACCCAAAAACAAGATGGTGCCTATGGCTCTGCCGAGAGAGCTGGTTCGGGGGCGTGTCCAGCCAGCCTTCGCTGCCGGTTCGGCGAACGGGGGGAAATTCTCGCTACCAGTTTTATAGAACCGGTCCGAACCGGCAGGAAACCCACCTCTGCCTGGTCTTTAAAATGTTCTACTTAAATGTATACTCTTCCTAACACTTTAGAGGTTTTTTTTTTTAGTAACTCTCTTCCCAAGCTAGGTTGGTTATTAGTGTCAGGCCGAAGCCCTCTTTTATTAGAGACTTTGGCCTGCCACACTTGATGCTTTAGAATGTATTCTTGCTGTGGGAACTTGGGAGGGGCTGTTGCATGAGCGATGTAGACATGTAGCCATAACAAATTCCTTTTAGGTTTTCAATCCTTTGTTCAGCACCTGGCTGGAAGCTGATGGGAGTAACGGACACGTTGGCAAAAGACGACTGGTCAACGTGATGAACTTGTGGGTGTGGGAACATGGGAATGAACTTTAAACTGGGTGGAGAAACCCTCGTAGCTTTAGATTCGGGTTTCTCACAGATGTGCCAACATGGCTCTCTTAATAAATTGGAACTTTGAGGAATACTTTGCCTCGGACTCTGATTTAGTTTTGGATGCTATTTGGAACCCTGACAATTAGTTGGCAGAGCAACAGACTGTATTCTCAATGAGCACAGTGAGAACATGAGGCAGATAAATCTTTGCGTTTGAGGCTCCCAGGGAATCATCCAGACATTATTTATAAAGGATTCCCCCAGGAATCTTGTGAATCGCTTGAAACAGCCATAGCTATAGGCTTGCTTCTGGTATTTTGCTAAGGACATCATCATTCACCCGAGGGACCATATTGTCATTAACAATACGGTGTCCTATCTCCTCTGCTCAATGGCTTTCTCTAGCTCTGTTGTCTTCCACATCCTAAAAGATGGAACTCAGCTACCGGGTACTGTCTAGGCAGGAAGAAAACAATTGATGTGTGGATCAAGCTTCAGTGGGTTAAATATTTATTTATTAATTTAAATTTATTTATTAAATTTGCATGCTGCCTGTTATCAGGGTTCCAACCAGTGCCCTAATGCAATCAAGAGTGTCAAGCCATCCGGCAATAAAAATCCAGTCTTTTATTACACTTATTGGTTGTATGGTATGTTGTAGTTTTGGAATTAAAGGCTCCCCAAAACAGCTAAACTATAACTATTAACCCTCAAAAATGATTCATTTTTGTCCTTTTATGGTGAAGTAGCTTGGTGGCTTAGATAAAGAGAATATTTCAAGTTGCATTAACTTGAAGTTTCCCCATCAGTTCCTCAAACATAAAGAGGCAAAGTTATCAAGACTTTCATCAAATGTCTAATGTTTGGAACATGAGATTGGCTGTCAGAACAATTTAAAGAAAATTAAACTTTATTTTTTTCTCCATACTCCACTGAGAGATACTTGAGTCTTTGTTAGGCATACTAAGCTTTTAAATGAAGTCATGTCACTGTACAATATGACATTGTGTTTTATTACCTGATCTGGTTGCTGGTGAGGAGTAGTTTCTTCCATCATTGCCCATCTAAGGAGGGATTGGGGCTAGTCATTACTGAATGCACACTGTTGACAGGATGATTCCATAGTTTATTGCACTGCATAGAAATATATTCTGTATTTTTTTTCACGGCCCTCTTGTGACATCACTGATTTTCCTGCCACCGGAAGTCAGTGATGTAGAAATGTAGAAAAACATTCAATATAGGTTAAAAAAGCAAAGCTACCATCAAAGATACAAAAGCCAAAGGCTTCTCGTCTATAAACCCATATCCAGGGATGCATAATCTTGAACTTCGTCCTTCCTGTCAATGACTACTTCAGCTTCAACCACAACAATACACGAGCACATAACAGATACAAACTCAAAGTGAACCGCTCCAAACTTGACTGTAGAAAATATGACTTTAGCAACAGAGTGGTAAATGCCTGGAACTCACTACCTGACTCTGTGGTTTCATCACCAAACCCCCAAAACTTTACCCTTAGACTGTCCACTGTTGACCTCACCCGATTCCTAAGAGGTCAGTAAGGGTCGTGCATAAGTGCACCAGCGTGCCTGACGTCCCTGTCCTAATGTTCTCTCTTATCAGTACCCATCTTATGTATACAAACAATGTTTTATCTATGTATATTACCAACATGTACTTGACAAAATAAACAAACAAACTTAAGATTGATTAACACTGCTTTGCCTCTCCAGTCCAAACTGGTGCTGAATACGTAAAATATCTGCTAAGATTATTGACATTCTTCTGATGATCCCATGATTTGTATCAAGTTGTATTATTGGTAATATTTTGCTGAGAAAAAAGGACAAAACTCTTATTTGTCATTGCTCCCCTTTCAAATTCTAATAAGGCTATTTGTTTTTCTTAGCCTAAGAAGGAGGAAGGGACAAAGGGAGGGAGGGAGGGAGGGAGGGAGGGAGGGAGGAAGAAAGGATAGCATAGGGTTTAATTAGTATTTTAAAAAATCATTATCAGATGCTAGGAACATGAACTTGATTTTTTTTTTGACAAAGACAAAGAGGCAGGTTATTTTCTTTATAATGCATTCCCCAATTAACCATTCCTGCATGTTTGTTGGATGATACCGAGAAATAAAACAACTGGAGAGGAAGGAACAATGAGAGGGATAATTGTCCCTCAGACTAAAGATGAAATGATGTTCTCGCAGAGTATCCTTTTGGCTTAATGATGTGATTACCATTATTTCTGATGTTCAGGCTATAAGTGACATTGATTAGGGAGATGAAATGGTACCAAAGTTTTAGAGAAATTCAAAAAGAGCCTTAGGAAGAATGTATTAAGGGGAGGAAAACATCTGAAATGAGCTAAAATGTGGGTGATGAATAGACCTTGAATGCTGACCCTCCAGTTGGAAGAAGAAAGCAGAAATGAACCAGAGGATAATTGATCTACAGTGCAGCTACTTCTGCCATCAGCTCAAAGTTTTTATTCCAGATCCCTTTTATTTGCCTCTTACTATCCCTTGCTTTTAGGTAATCCTAGTAATGAAACTAAAGTCAAAATATTACTAGAAATGCTAGTTTAAGTCAGAGGTGGCTTCCTGCCGGTACGCTCTTACCTGTTGGTCGCCGCAGAACTGAAGAAGCCGGTGGCATTTGTGGCGCGGGGTTTCCCCCGCCCACTTTCCCCCGCCCGCCTAGATGCCGCCATTTGTGTTCTTTTGCCCTCTGTGCATGCGCAAAGCGTTCTGCTTGTGCAGAGGGCAAAAGGACGCAAATGGCGGCGTCCAGGCGGGCGGGGGGGAAGCGGGCGGGGGAAGCCCCATGCCACGAACGCCACCGGCTTTTTCGGCTCTGCGGCGACCAACAGGTAAGAGCGTACCGGCAGGAACCCATCTCTGATTTAAGTTCAATCAAAGCAAACCTAGCAGATCAAGAAAATATGGACGGAGAAATGTTTTATCTTGACTTTTTTTTGCTAACCAAGAATAGAAGGATAAAGGTTTTCCCTGTCCAGTCTTGTCAGACTGTCTTGTCAGTTCTAAAAATGGACAACAGTTTAGTCCTAGCCATTATGATGAAATCACCCTGTGGTTCTTGCAGGGTAAAGTAATTGAAAAAAAAAACCTTCAAAATGCAACCACTATTCAAATTATCCAACTGTATTTGAAAACTTAAAGGGCTTCCATTGATGTTCAAAGTACAAATGGCTTGAAATAGCTTGAAACTTAAATTTTGATTCTTATGGATAGTGTTTGTTTGTTTGTTTAAAATGTGTATAATGCCCCAAACCCTGATAATTCTAGGAAGCTTATAAAAATGTAATAAAGTGATCATAATCTATCTGCTGCTATCGCCGCTCCGATATTTCTTCGATGGGCGCACACGGGAGGGACTGCAGAGCAGAGGTGCACGGCGAGCGGGGCGAGAGGCGCTGGGATGCCAGAAGTGGCGGTGTCAGTGGCAGGCTCCTGCCCGCGTCTCCCGCCTGCCTCTTGCCTTAAGCCGCCGGTGCCTCTGCTCCGCGGTCCCTCCCGTGCGCGCCCACCTGCTGGGAAGGCTGCGGCTGGCGGTGGCAGCCACAGCCTTCCCAGCAGGAAACCGAGACGCAGGGCGGCATCAAGGCTCCTTCGGCCGCTTAGCCAGAGAACGGCAGGGATGCGGCTGTGGCCCTTTTTGAGCTCTCCCTGGCTCAGACGTTTCAGTACCCGGCATATAAGACAACCCCCAAATTTTGAGATTTTCAAGGGGTAAAAAGTTGTCTTATATGTCGGAACATACGGTATATTTCTTCTATTAACAAAGTTTTACTGTAATATGTGCATTTTATCTGTATTATGTTCTTTCATACTATTTCCATTTTCAGAATATTGTATAGTTTTGATAACTTTCAAGTAATCATCATAGAGTTGCTGTGAGTGAGTAGGCCACTATATAAATTTTCTAAAATAAATAAATAAAATAAATAAATCACTGAATTACAAGGTAAATCAGAAAATCATTAAATAAAAGAATGGAATAGAATTCTTTATTGGCCAAGTGTGATTGGACACACAAGGAATTTGTCTTTGGTGCATATGCTCTCAGTGTACATAAAAGAAAAGATACATTTGTCAAGAATCATGAGGTACAACACTTAATGATTATCATAGGGTATAAATAAGCAATCAGGAAACAATCAATATTAATATAAATCATAAGGATACAAGCAACAAGTTACAGTCCTGCAGTCATAAGTGGTAGGAGATGGGTGATAGGAACGATGAAAAGACTAATAGTAATAGTAATGCAGCCTTAATGAATAGTTTGACAGTGGTGAGGGAATTATTTGTTTAGCAGTGTGATGGCGTTTGGGGAAAAACTGTTCTTGTGTTTAGTTGTCTTGATGTGCAGTGCTCTATAGCGTTGTTTTGAGGGTAGGAATTGAAACAATTTATGTCCAGGATGCGAGGGGTCAGTAAATATTTTCACGGCCCTCTTTTTGATTCATGCAGTATACAGGTCCTCAATGGAAGGCAGATTGGCAGTGATTGTTTTTTCTGCAGTTCTCATTATCCTCTGAAGTCTGTGTCTGTTTTGTTGGGTTGCAGAACCAAACCAGACAGTTATAGAGGTGCAGATGACAGACTCAATAATTCCTCTGTAGAACTATATCAGCAGCTCTTCGGGCAGTTTGAGCTTCCAGAGTTGGCGCAGAAAGAACATTCGTTGTTGTGCTTTTTTGATGACGTTTTTGATGTTAGGTGACCATTTTAGGTCTTGAGATATGTTAGAACCTAGAAATTTGAAGGCCTCTACTGTTGATACTGTGTTGTCTAGTATTGTAAGAGGTGGTAGAATGGGAGGGTTTCTCCTAAAGTCTACCACCATTTCTACGATTTTGAGTGTGTTCAGTTCCAGATTGTTCCGGTTGCACCACAAGGCTAGTTCTTCAACCTCCCGTCTGTATGCGGTTTCATCGTTGTCTCAAATGAGACCAATCACTGTTGTATCATTTGTAGAATACTCTCCCATTCTATTTTTCCTTAGATGTTTCTTAATAAAGATGTTTTTTAATATAAGTCCAGGTGATTGAATAAAATAAATTGGTAAAAAATGGACAAAATCCTTGTCAGTTTGGGAAATTCAGGTGGGAACTTTGGGTAGACAAAGTTGTATATGATTTCTTAAAAACTTTGCAGATGAATCCAAAATAAAATGTTTTGTTTTTCTCTTAGCAGAAAGAAAAATTGTGACTTTGAATATTCAAACTCAGCCAACATACAAAACAATATCTAATGTTGTTGGGTATTTAAAAGGAGCTACAGTTCCTGGTAGGTTTATTCTGATTTCTCCATGTGCAAACTTCTGCAAGTTACTTGTCATATTACTGAACAAGAACAGAATTTCACAACTTATTCTGGACTGTGGATTGCTCTTAACCTTCAAACTATACATAACAGCCTATTATTTTCTTAGACTTTGTTCTATACAGTTATCCAGACTGAGCACTTACACCTGTCTGAAAAATGATTATGGAAGTTGAAATCCACACATTAAAGATACTGAGGTTGAAAAACACTGATATAGACAATATTCATCTTAGCACATTCCACATGGTGTACTTTGGTTTACTGTGATCTAGTTTAACTCTTTCATATCTGAGTAAGACCTCTGGTAGGAGTCACATTTGCTTGAAAGAAGATACCTTATACTACAGATCTTTAGCAAACAGAAAGCAGGAGACTTCCTGCTTTTAAAATATAGTGAGCTATTTGAGTTCCAAAAATATAATAATTACTAAAAACCAAGCAAGACACATCTAACCCCTTGAGTTAGATTAGCTCCATTTTAGTTGGTTGCTATAACTACTCAGTCTTATGTCTTTTCAGATAGGTTCATTGGATGATTCATTGGATGATTCACTATAAAATATTCTGCATTATAAATGAGGTTGTTAGCTTGAGATTGCAAGCAAATAACATTGAGGTCTTTCAAATAAAAGTGATTCTTGAACCCATCTGATTATTGTGGCAAACAACAGCTGTGACACAGCTGGCAAGAATGGGAAAAGTAACCAATACGATCAGTGTTTGGAAGGACTGTTGGTTGTATTGATTAATTAGAAAAGCTTTTGCTTGCTGTATGTTTTTCAGATAGATACGTCATAGTTGGCAGCCACCATGGCAGTTTGCCTGGCTACAATAGTGAGCAGTGGGCTCATGGCACAGCAGTAATGACTGCACTTATCCAAGCCTTGATGAGGAAGGTGAAGAAAGGTTGGAGGCCTGAGCGGACCATCATTTTCTGTTCATGGGGTGGAACCATGTTTGGCAAAATAGGTTCCTACGAATGGGCAGAGGTAAGAATGCTTACAGGTTTCTTTCTTCATACAGGGGGATCTAGAGTTGCCAATATCAAGGATAAGAATTATTATTTGATATATCCCTTGTCCTATGGATCTTCCTGGTCTGTTGCTAAATTTTATTCTCTGAGTGTGTTCTTTTCTTCCTTCTCAGATATGTTTTCTAAACATTCAGATGAGTGAAAACTACTGTATTTTTCGCAGAATAAGACTCACCGGAGTATAAAACGCACCTTAGTTTTGGGGGAGGAAAATAGGGGGGGGGGAAATCTACCTACCAGGTATTCATCTGGCTAGCGTCCTTAATCTGTTCAGCTTCAGCACATTATTTTAGTTTAGTTTAGTTTAGTTTAATTAAATTTATATACCGCCCTTCTCCAGGGGACTCAGGGCGGTGAACAGCCAAGTAAAAAATACAATATAAACATTAAAATACATTTAAAAGAAAATATTCTATGTGGCCCTAATTTAATACAATTAAAATTTAGTAAAATCTTAAAATTTTAAAAACCCCAAAAACGTTTTCACGCCAGCCCGGCTTGATAAAAATAATACGTCTTGAGGGCACGGTGGAAGGTGGACAGGTCGTGAATGGTTCTTAAGTCTGGGGGGAGCTGATTCCAGAGGGTGGGTGCTCCCACAGAGAAGGCCCTCCCCCTGGGCATCACCAGCCTACACTGCTTGGCTGATGGCACCCCGAGGAGGCCCTCTCTGTGGGAGCACACTGGTCGATGGGAGGCAGTTTGTGGCAGCAGGCAGTCTCGGAGATACCTAGGTCCAATGCCATGGAGCGCTTTAAAGGTAGTAACAAGCACCTTGAAGCGCACCCGGTAGACCACCGGAAGCCAGTGCAGCTCGCACAGGAGGGGTGTTATATGGGAGCGCCAATTAGCCCCCGAAACCACCCGCGCGGCTGCATTCAGGATCAGTTGGAGCCTCCGGGTGCTCTTCATGGGGAGCCCCATGTAGAGAGCATTACAGTAGTCCAGACGCGACGTGACCAGGGCATGGGTGACTGTGCACAGGGAATCCCGATCCAGAAAGGGCCGCAGCTGGCGTATCAGGGGGACCTGATAAAAGGCCGCCCTGGTCACAGCTGTCAGATGGTCCTCTAAGGACAGCTGTGGATCCAGGAGGACACCCAGATTGCGAGCCCTTTCGGCGGGGGCTAGAGACTCGCCCCTGATAGTCAGAGATGGAATCATCTGACTATATCGAGACGCTGGGAAACACAGCCACTCCATCTTGGAAGGGTTTATCCTCTGGTTAGGAATGAAAAAGCCTTTTTTAGAGGGAGTAAGAATGAAAACAAGCAGGAAAAACTGCTTTGGAGGGAGTAGGAATAAAAAATAAATGCTGCAAGCCAGGAAGATCGTTAGCACCGCGTTAGGGCTGAAAAGCACCGCTTTTTCAGAGGGAGTAGGAATGAAAACAAGCCTGCAAAGACTTAGGGCTGGAAAAAAACCTTGGAAGGGAATAGGAAGCCGGGAAGATCGTTAGCACCTCGTTAGGGCTGGAAAAAAAGCTTCGAAAAAGCTACATTCGAAGTATAAGACGCACCCAAATTTTCAGCCTCTTTTAGGGAGGAAAAAGGTGTGTCTTATACTCCAAAAAGTACGGTAAGTCTAAACTGCAACGCAACTTGTTTATGTGTTCGGTGATTGTACCCAGAAAGATGAATGAGTGGTATCTATGAAGAAAAAGAGAGGACCGTGATTTCTGAAAATTCCCTAGTTGTACAGCTTTTATCAATTGCCATTATGATTATCATCTAAATCAGTATCGCTATCTAATTAATTGGGTGATGATTCCAATTATTTTTGTCCTAGGCAAGAACTAAAGAGTCATGATGGTGTCACTGAAAAATGCAAGCTGTTATAAGTAGGGTCACCTTTTGCAAAATTAATGGTGTAAAGTACAGTAAATGTAAACTTTCTAAATATTTGTTTGAGCCGTGGTGGCATAGTGGTTAGAATGCAGTATTGCAGGCTAATTCAGCTCACTGCCAGGAGTTCGATCCTCCTCCTCGCTCAAGGTTGATTCAGCCTTCCATCCTTCTGAGGTGGGTAAAATGAGGACCCAGATTGTTGCGGGCAATATACTGACTCTTTAATCTGCTTAGAGAGGGATGTAAAACACTATGAAGCGTATATAAGTCTAAGTGTTAAGTGCTTTTTGGTATGGCACCAAGAGTTTCAGTTTTCATCTTCATGACAATCATTTTCCCCCCTCCAGAACCTTTTGACCTCAATTTACAAAGCACGGTTGTTTTTCATCAATTCAACTGTCTTTTCATATCAACGAACCTTCCCTTCTCTTTTTTTAAAACAGTAATATCTGGTGTGTTGCATTTTAAGTGTTTATCAGCTTGAATTTTGAAATCCCACAAAATGTGGATTTCCTCATTTTTGCAAAATGCGCTGATGCGCTTCAAAACAATCAGACAATCAAAGCTCTCATGGAAAGATTTTGTTCTTTTTTTTACTAAATAATGCTATTGACATTTTTAATAAACATAGTAAAAAATTAATGCAAAGTAAACTAGAGAAAAAAAGAATAGAAGTTCAGAAGGTGCAGAAAAAAAAAGAAAAAGTAAAGATATTAAAACACATGTAGATGAAAAGTGATCATTTAGAGCTATTATTTTACATCAATTCAGGCAATTAATCAGTATTTTTACAGCCTCCTCCTCTAATTTGTAGCCAATTCAAATGTTTTTTTAACAGCAAAGAGAGTTGTGTCAACTGAATGTTAAAGTTAGCAAACGGAAATAATTTTCTAGATGCATCCTAGAATCCACTGAGAGTACAAGAATGGTCAATAACACCATCTGTCAGTCAATCAGTAACTAGAGGGAACTGGATAAATAAGCCATAAAGATAATCGAGGTAGGTGGCTAATTGGTACATGCCTTTTGGTCAGATCAAACAATAAAACTTCCAGGAGAGAAAAAGGAGATGGACAATATTAAAATTCAAGTCAGATATATATACCAACCTGTTGGATTTGAATACTGTAAACAGAATAAAAGTATATGTTTCATCTCTATTCTTAAGAAGCCAAGCAATTCAGTTTTAATGGACATTCATTGGTTCATTCATTCATTGGTAGCTTTGACTCAATATTTATTTATTTATTGAATTTGTATAGCCACCCATTTCACCAAAAGTGACTCTGGATGGTGTACGACAAAACTAAAACAATGAATAAATCCATAAAATCATTTTTTTTTATTAATTTAAAATATTTAAAATTATAAAAAAGTACAAACAAGGGGATAACAGATACTAATTAATAATAAATATTAATCTATTAATAATTACGGAGTCACTGTACAATTTGTCTCATCACCTTGGGTTCCTAGCCTTGTAGACTAGGAACTAGATCTTAAGGAAACCATTAGAAGTTCAGAATTGATGTGGTCAACCTCACCTCAGGAGAGAGAATATTCAACAAAGTATGCATTTTATGTGTTTCGGATCACAATTTCCAATTTATAACTGTCAGCTAGCTTAATCAAGCAATGAACCAAGGATGGCAATCAATCTTAGCCTTAAAGCTACTAATTTTGATATGTATGTAACAGAACATCAGTTTTGGTCGCCACAATGTAAAAAAGATGTTGAGACTCTAGAAAGAGTGCAGAGAAGAGCAACAAAGATGATTAGGGGACTGGAGGCTAAAACATATGAAGAACGGTTGCAGGAACTGGGTATGAGCTGAAGTGGTGCAGTGGTTAAATGCAGCCATTGCAGGCTGACTGCTAGTTCAACAGTTCAGCTGTTCAAATCTCACTAGGCTCAAGGTTGACTCAGCCTTCCATCCTTCCGAGGTCGGTAAAATGAGGACCCAGATTGTTGGGGGCAATATGCTGAACTCTGTAAACCGCTTAGAGAGTGCTGTAAAGCACTATGAAGCGGTATATAAGAAAAGTGCTATTGCTATATGTCTAGCCTTATGAAAAGAAGAACTAGGAGAGACATGATAGCAGTGTTCCAATATCTCAGGGGTTGCCACAAAGAAGAGGGAGTCAAGCTATTCCCAAAGCACCTGAGGGTAATGACAAGAAGCAATGGGTAGAAACTAATCAAGGAGAGAAGCAACCTAGAACTAAGGAGAAATTTCCTGACAGTTAGAACAATTAATCAGTGGAACTACTTGTCTCCAGAAGTTGTGAATGCTACAACACTGGAGGTTTTTAAGAAGTGGTGTAGGGTTTCCTGCCTAAGCAGGGGGTTGGACTAGAAGACCTCCATGGTCCCTTCCAACTCTGTTATTTTATATTCTATATTCTAATATATACTATACACCAATCAGTATTATACTCAGCCTATTTAAAGCAACAGTGTGGTCATTTGGTTTAAGTAAGAACATAAAAATACCTTAATTGATTCAGGTACATTCTCAGTATCTGTAAATAGATTTGGGTACATTCTGAGTCAACCTTGGTACAGAGTTTACACACTGAAAGAAGATACAAACAGAGACCCTTTGTTAAGCCTCTCTTGCTGTTGTGATGCAACATTCATAATACATTCTGATAAAAGAATCACAATTGCCAGAGGGAGGTTCTGCAGAAATCAATCAATTGATCGATCGATCGATCAATCAATCATCTATATATTTTATCTTTCCACAGACTAACCTGGTATTTTAGCCACACTGTTTTTATTCCATGCACTAGTTTTTAAATCCAAAAGAATGTTCTGTTTCTCATTTTAAAAAACCCCAAAGCTCTTTATCAAAATAATAAAGATAAAAGGAAGATAAAAGCAGACTAAAAACAGAGTTTAAAAAGAATATAAAAAAGAATTAAAAGCATTCCACTAGAAAAAGCAAAACAAAGTGGTTGCAGAGGGAAATAAAAAGATGGATCTTTAAAAGATGCCCGAAAGACATTAGCATTGTCGGTCTAGTAGTGTATCTCAGAGGATAGCTAATTCCACAAAACAGGAGAACTTTAGATGAAACTTTTCTCCATGGCATAAACTAATATTAGGCAAATGGTATGCAAAACCTGGAACTCCTGTAAAGAATTCTGAGCTGCTGATGTAAGTAAATAATGAGTAAATAAGGGCTTTAAAGTATAAAGGGGGCATGATGGCTCTCTGGTTAAAGATGCTGAGCTTGTCAGTTGGAAAGATGATATTCTGGGTTTGAGACCTGAATGTCATGCAAAGTTACTTGCCCCAACTCCTGCCCACCTAGCAGTTCGAAAGCATGAAAATGCGAGTAGATAAATAGGTACCACTTTGGCGGGAAGGTAACAGAATCCTGACTGAAAAGGATCCAGATAATCTGCCTCTTCCAAGTTTTCCCAAAGCTGTTCTGAAACCACTTTCTCCATCACTTTCCCCAAGGGTGATGAGACACTGGGTAAAAATGGCCCCGTATGGTAGGTTTCAATGATGGCTTCTTCAATGAGGGTAAACCATCTTTGTTCAGAGGTAAAGGAACATCCATTTCACTAAAAGAATTAACCATCACCAGAAGTCACTCACATGACAACGCTAGTCCTCTTTGCCAAGCCAGCAGGGGCATGGATCAAAAGAGCAAGTAATTTAATTTAATTTAATTTAATTAAAAGTTCTTATAGGCCGCCCAATCCCGTAGGACTCAGGGCGGCGTATAACAAGAATAAGAACAATATATAACATACATAAATTTTAAAAACATTTCATAATTTTAAAAGGAACATTCATTCATGGGGGAATCCGATCTTCACCCCGCCTGCCAGAAGAGCCATGTTTTTACGGTTTTGCGGAAGGCCAGTAGAGTGGGGATAGTCAAGTAGCCATGCTGACAGTACTGAGGAACCTATCCAGGTCCAAGGGGTTAAAAACAATCCCAGATATCATGTGAGACTTCTTGCCAAGCATCTCCTCTGGACTTGTGACAAGAACAGGATCCAAATGGGAATGAATTTGAGGAATGTCTTCCAACAGATTCTGTGCAAATTCCTCCACACACCCTTGTAAGAGGTTATCCATGCCCCTTTCCCCAAATTGGCACATGTCACCTGAAACAAGACTCTGGAGTGGCAAGCTGCAGATGCAAAAATGGAGAGATACTAACAGTTCAATACCCTTTCCACCCCAAGGTAGGCTCTAACCGATATTTGCTCACGTTTTTCTTTCTTTGAATGGCAGTAATTGTCAGGTGTGCTTCCATTCAAAGTCCAGGAAATAAAAACCCCAACTCCATGTTTATAGAGATGAGTACTTTTACTAGACAAGAAGTGATAGCAACAAAAGGAAAGCAAGTTCTGAAGCATAAAGCACGCAAAATGCATATATACAAAGCACCCCAAAACCCTCCCTCATAACCCCCCTGGGCAACCCAGCCAATCCTCATGTGCCAAGGTGTCATGTGGGTGCACGGCCCACCTGGCCGTCCACATCTGGTCTGACAAAGCCATTGACCTTGAGCAGGCAATAAACATGTCTCTGAAGCCTGGTAGAACTGATGAGAACTTTCCTTCCCAGGGCACTATCAGAGACAAACCGGGACACCTCCAGCAACTTCCCAACCCCCCAAATACCTATCCCAACCCCCCTCCTGCCGTTTCTTATGACAGCTGAAGCAAGCAGAACTTTTGGAGGCTGACAGTAATAGTCTAGATGTCCCTCTTCTCATTTCATCTTCCTCAATCCATTATGAGCCACAGGGAGTGATGGGATCCACACAAGAAGAGAGGTCAAATAAATGCAATCCATTCCAAATGCTTCATTTACCACCTTGTTCCAAGTGGCAACCAAGGCTATCAGTTAGACCATACAGCAGACCAACACGGACAATCCCATCTCATTCAGAAACCTCTCTGGATCCATCATTCACCAGGGGTATATCAATCTAATGGATCCAATCTCCAGGCAGTAAGATTTCTATGGCCTGATCTGACAATGACAAAGGAATATCTTAGGAAACACAGTAGGTGCATATTTTCATTCGGATTCAAAGAAAATGTACAACTATAAACTGAACACTTTTCTTTCCCTTTTGCCCTATTGGCAGGAATTGCTTTTTCTCAGTAGATACATAAATTAATAACATCCCCTGTAATCACGAAAGATGTACTTTCTGCTTAGCTTGCACATTCTAATGGCAGGATTTTAAAGACCTGCTAGCTACAATAAAGCTGGACTGCTCTGAATTTGAAGTTACCTAGAAAGCGTGCAGACATTCTTGGGCCTGAGTGTAAGTAATGTGAAAGCATTACCAAAGCCTTATTCTTCTAACTGAATTAGGGACTTACAATAAGCTGTGAAAAATATGGAAAGAAACCAGGTATCAAAAGGATTCTTACAACTGCCTGAGAGCAAAATTTCTTTAGTTCCACTTCAAATCATCCTTGCATCAAGCGTAATTGTGTTATACCCCTTTTGCTCAACGCAAAGAACCTCTTCGTGGAACAAATACTTCATGACTAGGTAGGCAATGGGAAATAATTGAAACATGCCTTTGCTTTTAAAAAGATAACAAAATGACAATATTGGAGAAACGATGCCATTCACATCTGCAGTATGGCAGCCCGGTTGGAAATATCAAGCACTTTGTTTGCTAATTCTTATATTTGAAGTTTGATGTGGAACAGGAGCATTTTTTCCCCCAAAAAAACCAGAACAGACTTCCTATTATTTCAGAGAATGCAATGTTTTGATTCGCTGCTTAGAACTGTAGTCATTCTTAAATCCTTCTGGCCTCGTTTTTCATTTTGTTCATTTGAGAAATAGAATTATAACCCCACAAGAGAGAAATTAAATAAAGACTGCCTTTCAAGTTCCTAAAATGATATTCTACAAAAATTGAATTAAATGTTACGTGGGGAATTGAAGTAGGTGGAAAAACATGGCTTGTGTTCCCCTTTTCCTACATTTCAAAGGACTATAACAAGAATGCAGGTCCTTAATTAGGATCTGGCTTATTAATCATGTTTGTGTTTTAGGACCTTAGGAAAGTTCTCCAGAGGAATGCTGTGGCATATGTGAATCTCCATGATCCAATAAGAGGCAAAGGCATTTTATCCTCCATAGCATCTCCTTCTGTTCAGCAACTAGCAACTGAAGTTACAAAGGTGAGTATCTCCTTGTATGGTATTTCTAATATGCAGTGGGTTTGATATGACAATTCAAATTTAGAATAGAATAGAATAACAGAGTTGGAAGGGACCTTGGAGGTCTTCTAGTCCAACCCCCTGCTTAGGCAGGAAACCCTACACCACTTCAGACAAATGGTTATCCAACATCTTCTTTAAAACTTCCAGTGTTGGAGAATTCACAACTTCTGGAGGCAAGTTGTTCCACTGATTAATTGTTCTAACTGTCAGGAAATTTCTCTTTAGTTCTAAGTTGCTTCTCTCCTTGTTTAGTTTCCACCCATTGCTTCTTGTTCTACCCTCAGGTGCTTTGGAGAACAGCCTGACTCCCTCTTCTTTGTGGCAACCCATGAGATTTAACTGGCATTATAAAAGTTTTCATTATTTCAAAAATAATGGGCGAAAATGATAATGATTCATAATGATTCATAAGTTAAACATTGAAACCCTGAAATGCTTATGGATAGCTATAAATTCCATGATAAAATCAATATGCCATGATATTAAATAATTGGGTATCAGATCCTCAAGATAATATTTCTTAGAGAAAATAAAAAGAAAACTCACTTCTGAAATTAGGAACTTTAAGAAAGAAACAATAGCACTTAGTTTTAGCTCTCTCCAAGCAGTTTACAGAGTCAGCCTATTTCCCCCAACAATCTGGGTCCTCATTTTACTGACCTTGGAAGGATTGAAGGCTGAGTCAACCTTGAGCTGGTGAGAATCGAACTGCCAAACTGCTGTCAGCCAGCAGAAGTAGTCTGCAGTACTGCATTCTAATCATTCTAGGGTTCTAATAACCCTAATAAGACAACAATTTTCTCCTTTGATTTAGGGTAACAGAATTGCAATAAGAAATAAGAGGGGGGGATTCTTCTTTGTAATACCAATGAGAAGTGGAAAAGGTGATGCCATCAGGGCTGTTGAATCCACCCATCATTTTCCTGCTAAAACACAGTGAAAAAAGACCTCAGTAGAAGAAGTTGCAAGATAATGCAGCCTATAAGATCAATAAATTAAATTAAATTAAACAATATGTGAACCATGTTGGATTGCTATAAAAAAGTTCCTGCTGAACTATATTAATAGAAAAAAGCAATAATCTATACCAAATTATATTGTTTGTTGAAGGTGATAGAAAAACTTATTATTTGGAACTTAATAGAGTAGGGGATAGTTTGCCCTACATTTCTCACAAAGCTTATAGGGGAGAAGAAGCAAAGGGCACATTTGTAAAAACGTCTGTACAAACATAATAAGTTGCCTGATAGGAGTTCAGGTTATTTAGTCTTGTACTGTCCACTGGTCTACACAGGCTGGTAGCCTCAGATAATTTTCCATTTTTTTTAAGTGTTGTTTCCAGCCATGGCCACTTCCAGCCATGGGAACTTCAAATCCCAGAAATTCCCCAGCCACTATGGACATTGGGGAGAATTCTGGGAACTGAAGTCCACAAATCTGGACTTGCAACTTTCTCTGTGTTCCATTATATTGATATTTGAAGACATTTTCCAACAGGTTATTGCTATTCACAGTGTAACATTTTTTAAAATAAATATCTCTTCTCTTGTCTTCTCTTGTCTTGTCTTCTCTTGTCTTCTCTCTCTTCTCTTGTCTTCTCTCTCTTCTCTTCTCTTCTCTTCTCTTCTCTTCTCTTCTCTTCTCTTCTCTTCTCTTCTCTTCTCTTCTCTTCTCTTCTCTTCTCTTCTCTTCTCTTCTCTTCTCTTCTCTTCTCTTCTCTTCTCTTCTCCTCTCCTCTCCTCTCCTCTCCTCTTGTTAGCTTTAGAAAGATAAATTGTAGAGGTAATGAATCTTTTCCTTCGGAAACTAATTTATAATAAAATAAGCCTGAGTATAAAGTCTAATAATAAAATATTTATTTTGGTACAAAAGAAATATAAAAACCTAATACTTAATAATTACATCTTGACAGATTAAAATATGCGTCCTCCACAATGAAGGACTACAGTAGAAGTGAGGGAGGGGTACAAAGGAATTTCACATCTGCGCAGATCACATCCCATGTGACTGCTTCACTTTGCTAAGAACCTCTGGGTCATAGTGTCTGACATATGAATACATATGAGTACAGCTGACAATCAGAAAATCACCCCGTGACACCTCTCCCCTCCCCTCCCCTCCCCTCTCCTCTCCTCTTCCTGGTCTTGACTGGTGACTGCCAGAACTAGTTCCTTCAGTTTTCTTGACAAGATTTCGGTAGTTGTTTGCCACTACCCTTCTCCTGGGCATTAGAAAAAAGTGACTACCCAAAGTCATTTGGCTGGCTTTGTGCCTAATGCCGGACTAGAATTCCTGATCTCCCCATATTCTAATGTTAACCGGATTTCTTTTTTTAAAAAAGAAAATCAAAAAAATGCAAAAAAAACCCACATTAAAAATAAATTGTAAGTAAACAAGTGTAATAAAATCATAAATCTGTAAGAATATTAACACTGTACAGTATCTCTTGTTATTTAAAGGAAGGGCTAACAGGGTATTTCAAATAAATAGAGATCTCAAATAAATATCTATCTGTGTCCTATTTCTGTTAACTGAGTTCCTTTATAATTGTATTTTTTTCAGCTTTGTTTTTGAACATTCTCCATTTGGAGGATGTCTGAAGCCTAGTGCATTTTTGTACTCTAGCCACTAACAGTATCTATAAAAAAGAAATAAAATAGGACATTTATATTGATCATCTGGAATAAACACTTGGCCCTTCTCAAAAGCCATGTTATTGCCTATCCTTCATGCAATCTTCATTTCTTCAATCAGTTACAACTAATGTTGTGTTTTGGCACAGAAACAACTCAGAAGTACTTTTTTTTCCCTGGCCTTCCTTGCTAGAGGATTCTGATTGGAACCTTGAATAAAACAAAGAAAGCAGATTTAAATGTTTAGGTTGTGAAGCCAAATTGGAATTCAAACGTTCTGAGATCTTTGAGAGCATGTGTGAACTCTGTTCAGCCATGCTAATTATGGCCCATTTTATGGGAGGGAGATTCTGCCAAGTTATATTTCTGTCTCTGAGTGTTCTGTAAACGAAGGTGCCATTGTCAGCTTGCTGCTTTAATGAATCACCATTTATTTGGCACCTTATAATGGAAAAGTCTATGTTGGCTGGGGAAGAAATTAAATCCTCTAAATAAGACCATTAATTCATTAGTCTCAAATTTACATTTCAGAAGCACAAAAGTTACTCTGACTGAGCCATTAATTTACATGCCAGTAGGGTTGGCTTTGGTAAAGCAAAAACAAGAAAGATTCTTGGAGAACCTTGACATCTTACTAATATAATGGAAAAATAAACTTTGAAACAAACATTCAAGATCCACAGTTAAAAAAAGAAAAGAAAAGTTACTTTTTTTCCATTCCATAAAACAAATGCTGCAGAGCCAGGCCAACTTGCTACAGCCAACTTGCCGTGACCAACTCACCCTGGCCAACGTGCCACAGCCAACTCGTCACAGGACAACTAACAAGAGTTATACAAATATTGAAGAAATGGTGGAATAGTATCATTAAAGATATGATGCTAAAGAAGGGACGAAGTGAAATGTGAATGGCAAAAATTAAAATATATATTTTAATTATTTTAAATAATTAAATTGAATTGTTGAATTGTCCCGTGGCGAGTTGGTCACAGTGAGCTGGTCACGATGAGTTGTCCCATTCCAAGCCCATCTGGTATGTAATATTTCCATTCAGCTACAGTGGCCTTTATCCACCTGTACAAAAAACAAGGAGCTTTTAGTCTGTTTTATACAGCTTTCTCAAATAAAATCTCCAAATAATGTAACAGATTTTTTTTAATGCTAAATCACGTGCACTGAGCTAATTTTGACTGGGGTTTCGTTGCATCTGTGTAACTGGTCGGTGTTACTTCATATTGGTAGTCTCAGTGCTTGGTATTTTTCATGAAATGTGTGCTAATTAAAGTGTTGGCAATTAGATCTGGAAATATGTGTTTTAGGAATGCACAATAGCAATAGTACTTAGACTTATATACTGCTTCACCATGCTTTGCAGCCCTCTCTAAGCGGTTTACAGAGTCAGCATATTGCCCACCAACAATCTGGGTCCTCATTTTACTGTCCTCTCTGAAGGATGGAAGGGTGAGTCAACTTTGAGCCTGGTGAGATTTGAACTGCCAAATTGCAGGCAGCCGGCAGGCAGCAGAAGTAGCCTGCAGTACTGTACTCTAACCACTGCACCACCATGGCTCACGGCACGACAAGAACTGTAACGTGTATATATGAGCTTCATTTATCATATCCTTGTCATGATGCATGTTTAGTCTTCAGTGTAGACCTTTATCCAAGTATATAAATTCAGAAATAGGAGTATGATTTGTATTTAGTGTGTACAACATACACAAGGTGAAAACATCTATTTATTTTCTTGTTTGTTTGTGCTCCTCTTTCCCAGCATATTTTCTGTCTCTGCAGTCCTAACAGGATACACCCAACAATAACAATACACCAGTAACTGGGGGTGAAGCAGTTTTTAGTCACATGAGAGCAATTTTTCCTTAAGCCCAAACCAAGAAATATATCCAAACAATGAGGGAAATGAGTGGCAACTAATTTCCTAACAGTTCACTGAAACCACAATTTACAATAAATGGCAAGTTATGCTACAATAAACATAACTAGAACAATATAAAAAATTCTATATTTTCTCCTCTGACAATCTCTGAGTACTACAATTGGAATCAATAACTAATTACACCCTAGGAGGAATTTAAATTTATTTGACCAATTGGCTTGTGCTCATGAGAACCTATATAGGTAGTCATCACTTAATGATGGTAATTGGGACCAGAAATTCCATCACTAAACAATGTAGTTGTAAAGTGTCATGTATGTGACTATGCTGCTTATTCACAGAAATTCCGCAGTTCTGATTGCCTTATTAATTGAATCATCATACGTCATTAAGCGAGGACATCATGTGCCATTTGTGACCCCTCTGCCAGCTTTCCCATTGAATTTGCTTGTAGGAAGCCAGCAAGATGGTATCAAATTGTGATTATGGTGAAGCTGCCATCTAGATGTTTTTCAAACACACACACACACACACACACACACACACACACACACACACACACACACACACACACTAATTTATCTCTTATAATGCCACTGTGCTATTTCCACTCCCATCTGAAAAAAAATCAAAATTAATATCCTGTGTGCCAGAGCAATTTATTTGATATTGCTATTTATTTTTTTTAAATACATTCCATTGCTTAGAAAATGCTGTTTTTAACAGGGTTTTTTTTCCTATGTATCTTTGCAGCTATTAGTGAAATTTAGTCATCTTTTTGTTATTAATAAGAAAATGTAAATAGGAAAAACTGTCACTATTCATAATGTCCTACAAAACTTTTTTTTTTGTTCCTTAGTTTTAAAAAGGAGAAGTTTAGCTGTCTTGAATGATATCGTTGCCTATATGACATTACAATTAAGATTGACTTTGGTATGTTCCTAGGAATCGCATTTTGAGCTCAATTTTCTGAGAGCCAAAAAAGAAACTAGAAGGAACGGGGTTTATATTTTTCAAAGTTTCCCCATAAAAGCCTTTCAGAATTCAAAGGTCAGGCTCTTCAAATCTTTCTTTTTCTTTTGAAATATAACTGCTATGGCAACTTCAAAATCTGTTTTGCCTCAATCTATTTTAAATGCTCTATTTCTTAGGCTTCTATTTTGAGAGGCCCTTCTGAATATTTGCAGGCAGTTATCTTGCTTCTTAGCTCCTTTGTTGGAATACCTTTTTGTGGGTTATTTTCTAGATGCTGAAACTCTCAGCAGAAATTATGGAGGGTGGGGGGAGAATTCATAAAATCATGACCTTACTAAGATTCGCAAGAGATTTCAGGTATAATTTCCAATGCCAAACAAGACTGCTTCCTCTTTTCTTTCTCCCTCTTTCATACGGAGAAATTGTTTAGTATATTTCAGTCTGCTACATCAAAGGTACTTTTTTCAAAAGGTGCCTGCCAAGGAAATAAGGTTAGACAATCCAAGCAAACATCAGCGAGGTAGCGTTTGAAAAGCTGGAAACGATGTGATCTAAGCATCCCTGTGTTCTCACCTGATCTTATGAGGAGAAGAATTTCAGAAGGAGATCCTGCGCTAACTCATGTCTAGCTTTATAAGGTTCCCAAACCACCAGTCTGTTAGGGCATACAAATCAGTTGAATAATAGAACAGAGATCTGGAGTGAGACTGTCAGATAGGAATTTTCCTTCCAGAGGCGATCTTAGGATCTTGCTTCCTTGAAGTCATTCGTACTTAGAAAATAAAACCGAGATTCAAATCTAATTAACAAAATATTTATTTCAGTACAAAAGTAACAAAAATAAACCCTTAATAAGCTACATCTTCTCAGCTAATGAATTCACGTCTGCCTTCGGGCAGGCATCGAAGAAGAAGGGAAGTGGGAGTAGACAAAACTCCTGGAATGCACGCATGCGTAGTAAAACATATCACATGTCTGCTTGATTAGAAATAAACCTTAGAAAACAGTAGAGATGCACAACTGGCAATTATTCACATCGTGACAGAGACAAGCAAGGCTACACTTCCTCAATCTTCCATTCACATCTCATGTTTTGAGTGGAATAATATGAAGGGGATTTATTTGAGTGTTTATTATTTATTCACTTATTCTTGAGTATGCATTAATTTATTATTGAGTTTTGGTGGGTCTCCCATAAAGAAGAGGGGGTCAACTTATTTTCCAAAGCACCAGAAAACAGGGCAAGAAACAATGGATGGAAACTAGTCAAGGAGAGAAGCAACCTGGAATTAAGGAGAAACTTTCTAATAGTGAGAACAATGGAACAGTTTGCCTTCAGAAGTTGTAGGTGCTTCCTCACTGGAGGTTTTTAAGAAAAGACTGGACAGACACCTGTCTGAAATTGTATAGGGTCTCCTGATTGAGCTTGGGGTTGGACTAGAAGACTTAGGTCCCTTCTAGCTCTATTCTGATTGATTGATTGATTGATTGATTGATTGATTGATTGATTGATTGGATACCTGTGATGGTTCTGTTGAACTTGAAGAAAATAACAGAGGAACAGAAAACATCATCCCCCCTCTCTTGGCACAGTTTGAATTATTGAAAGGAGTTTGCTGAATACTACTTTAGGATATGTGGACTTTGGGTTTCACTTTCATTAGAGGGAAATAATCATGCCTCATGTTATACAAATCTGTGTATAGTTCGATATGGAGCTTTACTCCTAGAAGAGAATATTTGTAGCTCAGGGTTGAACTGTGGGGTCCTTGGTATTCTCTGAGCTTAGTTGTTTGCTTTCAGACATTTCATTATCAGTGGTGGGTTGTAAAATATTTTGCCACCGGTTCTCGCGCACGCTCAGAAGCGTCCCAGGCGGGTGGACGGAGCCTTCCACTGCCGGCGCTACCGGTTCTAAGAACCGGTCTGAACCGGGAGCAACCCACCATTGTTCATTACCTAAGTAGGGAATATACAGTATTTTTTGGAATATAAGACGCTCCGAAGTATAAAATGCACCTAGCTTTTGGGGAGGAAAACAAGAAGAAAATACTCTGCCTCTGCCTCCCAGCAATTTGCCTCCTTGCAGCAGACAGCAAACAGAACAGATGATATACACTGTTTGCGGTGTATTTCTGTGCATGTGTGCCTGACCCATAGAAATAGCAAAGATATCTTCGGGACCGCATTCTGCCTCATACTTCCCTCCGACCGGTTAGGGCCCACAGAGTTGGCCTCCTCCAGGTCCCGTCGGCCAAGCAATGCCGGCTGGCGGGCCCTAGGGGGAGAGCCTTCTCTGTGGCCGGCCCCGTGCTCTGGAACCAACTACCCCCAGAGACCCGGACCATCCCCACTCTGCTGGCCTTCCGAAAAGCCGTTAAAACATGGCTTTTCCTGCAGGTGGGGGGGGGACAGCTTAATCCACCTGAGATCACCCCCCAAGTATGTGTGATGTTGAATGGATGTTGTTGTTTTAATACTGTTTTTAAAAATTTGTACTCGTTTTTTAATTATATGTATTTTGATTATTCTTGTATTTTTCCCTGTTGTACGCCGCCCTGAGTCCTTCGGGAGTTGGGCGGCATATAAGAATAACAAAATAAATAAATAAATAAATAGAATTGGAGAAATGTACATTATGGCAGTATATTAATGTAATCAGTGCTAGTGGGTAGTAGTGTTTGCTCAACAACCCCATTCCTTTCTAACACTGATGATGTTACCTACTTAGATAATGAAACATCTTCAAGAAAACAACCAAGCTCAGGAAGCACCAAGGACCCCTCAGAACTTACCCACTTGTGGTAAACTATTGGATTGCAGGCTCGTTCCCATCTAGACTAACCATTAAGTATTTCCTGGGAGGAAGGAGTATATAAATACTTCCTCTTTGAGCTGAGCCATTCCTGTGCATCAGGGCATCAACCCTACTCTTTGAAACGTTCCAAAAATCTTTGGGTTGGTCAGTGATGGTGATGATGGATAGAGCTAGTGCTAACACATGGAAACTCAAAAGTATCCTCCATCATAATGACAATGGCACCTCCTATGATGTATTAGAACCTGACTATTTATAGATTGCATCTATAGCAGTGCCAGGAAATACTTGCATCTATCCTTAGAGCCAATATTTGGCTCTATATTTAGATTGCATGCTCTACCTTATGTCAGCAGTGCCATTGGCAAACAGCCGGAGTATAGCAACAAGCAGCATTACTAATGATGGACAGTAGCAGTGATATAGCAGTAGCTTAGGAATACCAATGATGGATGGGTCCAACTGCCCATGTACGTCTTCGAAAGTTTCAGATTTATTTGGGCACATATAAGAATAGGAGATTTTTGACACAATGCGACTTACATTTTTATTTATTAAATTCATATCCTGCCAATCTCACTATGTGAAGTGACTCTAGGCATCTTCAATACATTTTAGATTTTATAGAGCAAAACTATTGTTTTGAGCTAAGATCAGAAAAATAAATCTAAACCAGGGGTGAAATGCTACTGGTTTGGCCCGGTTCGGGCGTACTGGTAGCAGCAGCTGCTGGAGGTTCGGAGAACTGGTAGCAGCGGCAGCGCGAGGCTCCGCCCACCTGCCTGAACATCGCCATTTTCTTGTTTTTAACCCTCTGCACATGCGTAAAGCCTTCTGCGCATGTGCAGAAGGTGAAAAAGCATACACATGGTGGTGCATGTGAAGTGCACGCGCGCAAAGTGCACGCTTCCGAACCAGTACGGAAAGTAAGTAGATTTCACCACTGACCTAAACCATTGTATTCTAAGAATGGATTCTAGTAGACACGTGAGTATCCCAGCCAATATTAGCATTAGAACAATTCATAATACATATGGGTTGAAAATGCTGAGGGGTAACCAACTCTGCTCTTACGCTTTTAATTATTTTGCTTTGCCTGCATTTTTTTGTCTTATAATTCTGGGACAATTTTTGTTCTGAAAGGCAGCAAATAAATATATAAATCAAGTAACATGGTATTCCACATAGACTGCTTTTTAAAAAGTGGATTAATGCTTTAAAGACTGATTTCATCTAATCTGTGATGTGCCCTACGATCACACAATTTGCTGATTGTGTGTATTGCATTTTATTCAGTGGTAGGATTCAAAAAAATTTACTACTGGTTCTGTGGGCGTGGCTTGGTGGGTATGGCATGGCTTGGTGGGTGTGGCAGGGGAAGGATACTGCAAAATCCCCATTTCCTCCCAACTCCAGGGGAAGGTTACTGCAAAATCCCCATTTCTTCCCGATCAGCTGGGACTCGGGAGGCAGAGAATAGATGGGGGCGGGGCCAGTCAGAGGTGGTATTTACCGGTTCTCCGAACTACTCAAAATTTCCGCTACCGGTTCTCCAGAACTGGTCAGAACCTGCTGAAACCCACCTCTGATTTCATTGCATATTGCAGTAACACAGAAAAAGAATGAAATATGTTTATTGTTGAAAAAGAATGAAAAACTGAAAGAGAGCATGATTATATACCATCAAGCTGGTATTGTTTGTTTGTTTTTTCCCCCTTCCAGGATATTTTCTCCCCAAACTGGACTTTCAAATCTTCCAATGTTGTTCCCATTGCTGCTTAAATTAAGTTCATCTACCCTGCTGCTTGTTCTCCTCTTTTTTCTATTTCTTTATGCCTTTCCCAGCATTGTAAACTACTCCAGAGTACTAGGAGTTTGCATAATGTGTCTCAAATATGGTAATTTCAGCCTGTAAGTTTGAGTGAGAGAACTCTGGGTTAATTTGTTCAATTATCCAATTCTTTGTTGTCTTGGTTCTCCGTTGTACTCTCAGGTCTTCTATACAACCTCAAAGTTCAAAAGCATAAATACACTTTCTATCCTGCTTATAACTTTTATTTCTATAGCTTCATAGGAAAAGCCATTATCTGCACCACTCTGATCTTTGTAGATACAGACACATCACAGCATCTGAATATTTTTTCCCAATGTCTTCATTTCTACCATGTGAATATGGCAGAATATTCTACCTATGGCATATTTCTTCCTTTGTTGTTAAAAGTTGATTCTAAAGGGGAGAAACTACTCAATAATTCAATATTTTCATTGTCAGTACTAAAATTGGTGACTCTGTCTGTTGCTATTAGTTTGGTTTTTTTTTTTCTATATTTACACTTAATACCTTTCTTTTCCCTGTGTCTCTTAAACTTTTATCACTATAGTGTGCAGATCATTTGCATTTTAATTTTCCAAAGTTCCCATTTCTTGCAGTGATACCATTTTTCCTTGGTTAGTTTGCTCACATTATTTTATTAACACGGAACTGCACATATCTTTTGAGGCTCTTTTTATTGAGGGCTACTTTCTCTGGGATAATTTATTTAGAGTTGCATACGGAGATTATAGTAAAAGAAAAAAAAGAAAAAGCAACTGAAGGAAGAAAAGTAGAATTACTCTTTTTTATCATCCTCTTTTCTTTTGTTTTTTTCTTCCTAATCAGTATATTTTGTCATGTGTGAAAGACCAGAGCCACGTGTGAAGGTCCAATTAAACAGATTTATTACTATACAGCTGATGTATAGGAATCTTCTCAACTAATGGTCAGCACCTGCTTGCAATTAGATAAGAGTCAATGCATTTCAAGCAAGGGGGGGGGGGGGGTTGGAGTTAGTTCGCTTGTGGCTACATAGGGATTCTAGGCTGATTTCTTCTTTAACTCTGGCCCAGGTTCTTCCACTCCTTCTCCTGCAGACTTATTGTTAGTAGTTGGAGATGTAATTTTGTGGGAGTGAAATTAGCTTCAGACATTGAAGAGTGTCATTGCTCCACTAATATAGCATTCCTTCAAAGAGCCACGTGGAGCTTGCCATCCTCCAAGAAGGCTGAAAAACATCTGGCATTTTCAGGAGAATCTGGGCTGTCAGGCTTTATGAAATCCATAAGACGCTAATACTATTTTCCTTTTCGTATTCTTTGAACAAAAGTTTGCTATTTTATGCCTTTATTGTTATATTATAGTTTTTAATTTGCCTTGTAAGCTGCCTTGAATACTTGAAATTAGTCAACCTGAAAAATCTAAGAAATATTCCTTCCTTCCTTCCTTCCTTCCTTCCTTCCTTCCTTCCTTCCTTCCTTCCTTCCTTCCTTCCTTCCTTCCTTCCTTTTTCAGATTTTTTAACTTCCCATTTCCCTCAGAGAATGGCTCTAGGCACTTAGGGCACAGTGTCCTTTTGCATTTGTTTTAAACTCTTAGGTTTAATATGTAGTAGCCATATGAAGTCAATGGGTACCAATAAAACTAGCTGTCCCACCTGACTTTTTAAATTTTGATTTTTAATTTACATTGGCTCTATCTATCTATCTATCTATCTATCTATCTATCTATCTATCTATCTATCTATCTATCTATCTATCTATCTATCTATCTATTTATCTATCTATCTATCTATCATCTATCTATCTATCTATATCTCTTTTTTCTCTTTTTCTCTCTGTTATCTATCATCTATCTCTATAAATCTATCTATCTATCTATCTATCTATCTATCTATCTATCTATCTATCTATCTATCTATCTATCTATCTATCTATCTATCTATCATCTATCTATCTATCTATATCTCTTTTTTCTCTTTTTCTCTCTGTTATCTATCATCTATCTCTATAAATCTATCTATCTATCTATCTATCTATCTATCTATCTATCTATCTATCTATCTATCTATCTATCTATCATCTATCTATCTATCTATCTATCTATCTATCTATCTATCTATCTATCTATCTATCTATCTATCTATCTATCTATCTATCATCTATCTATTGTTTTTGCATGGCCACCCATCTTAAACAATTCAGGCTGACTCTCAACAGTAATAAAACCAATAATTATAAACTATAGCCATAAAACAATAAAATGACCAAACAAAAACATACTGCAGAGTAGAAAGTTCTAGCATTCATATTAGTTTGTAAAATATATATTTGAGCCTGACCAAGATCCTACTGGTAAAAATAGTGAAGAGTATTCTGAGAATGACCAAGTACATATTCTGTGAATAAGCAAGTTTCCAATGGATTTTTTTAGTGCATCAACAAAACATTATTAAAAACAATTGCCCAGCTTATAGTGTTTTCCCCTATTATTTCTTTGGTAGTATTTTGCTGTCAAACCAATCAGCAAACAGGATATCCTTTTTTGTCCTAATGGCAGAATAAGCTTCTACTTTATGGACTTGGATAATACTTGTCCCATGAGTTTAATGAAATAATAATCTTGTCTTTGCATGACAATCCATAGTATCACACTTTTGCATAGTCATATCTCAGTTACATTGCCTCCAGATTCTCTCCATTTCTTCCTTAGGGTCATATGGTTCTGGGGGCTGCTGTTATTTTGCTGCTAAACCTGAACCATAAAAATTTAACTAATTTCAGAAGAATTAACAAAGCAAGCTACTTCAGATTACCAGGGGTTATGGGTAGCTGGCAAACCCTGAAGCATTTTGATTAAATTTAAAAAAGGTTCCCCCCCCCCCATAAATTGAATTTGAATGACACCAAGAATCTATGCAACTGCATAGATGGAAGTATGAAGTTTAATGTTTCAAATGGATTAATTTAACTCAAGTAAGAGATTATGCCTCATTAACTGCAGACTTGGGGGATATTATCACTTCAGGCACCTCATTCTTCAGATAACTTTTTTTTCAATAAGCTTACAGTAGCATAAAATATAGCAAGAAGAATAGGGGGTGTGATATCAGTGACCATACTTAAAGGACACTTCTTGCAAATATAAAAATGGAAATTTGGTAACTCGTTCATTGGATTTGGCCAAACCCCAGGTCCTAAGGAGGAATGCAGTAATTCACTGGGAGTTAGCACGATTCATATCCTTTGAATCTGTTTCATTCTGTTCGTGACTGTTTCTTCAGAACATTAGAGGGGCCTCACAATCATTTTAGCAGTACCAAGAAGGTTCCATGCACATTTGCACTCTGATTCAGGTGAACGTGAGGGTACAGATAAACCCCAAGTGGCCTCAATGACTCTCAAAGAGCTAAGAACCAACCTTCAGAGTGTTAACGATCAGATGGCCTCAAAAAACATAAATCCTTGTATTCCGCACCTTTCAGCCAGAATGCCAAAGCATCGTTTGCCACGTTTTTACACAGAAGACTATGGAATCGGAGGGGGGAATACTGTGAGGGAGAAATGTTAGAGATAACACATTCTTGGTTAGTTCCCCAAGGTCATCCTTTGTCCAACACCTGTCGGAAGCTGGGAGGAGAGATTGCCACGCTGGCAGAAGATCAGTGGCCAACGTGACCCAGTTGGGGGGTGGGGGAAAAGGGGTGCCACTTTCCTACCGGGTGGGAACTTGGGAGGAAAGTTAGATTTGGGTTTCTCCATGTGCTTGCCAACATGGTCTCCACATTAAATTGGAACTTTGGTGAACTGACTGCCTTGGACTCTGATTTCTGCTTGAGTACTATTTGGAACCGTGACACAGAACTGAAGAAGAACTTGGATGAGAACTTGGATGAGAAGCGAAACATTTTCATGGGGAAAAAAAGACAAATCAACCAAGAACCAAGGCCAGTGGCCTTCGGAACAGAGACAACTATGACCTGAATGATTGAAAATCTTCCTAGATGTAGATGCCAATTTCCAAATTATGCCAAGCGCTAAAACTAACTTCTACAGAAGATGTTTCATAGTTTAACTGCACACTTTCCTCATCATATTAGGTTGAATGGAAGAGTGCTGGGGGCAGAATGAATTCTATTATCTTTTTTCCACTCCTCTGTTTCTTCATTTGTCTGCATTGCTGAAAAAGGAAGAATTTTTCTTGAAGATCCTATTTGTGACCTTTTAAAATGGGGGGATTGAATGATATTAAGAAGAAGCTGAAGTAGAGAGAATGTGACCTTTAAAGGACTATACTCCAGAGACAGAGAGAAAGAAAAAGAAAGGAAGGAAGGAAGGAAGGAAGGGAAGGAGGGAGGGAGGGAGGGAGGGAGGGAGGGGAGGGGAGGGGAGGGAAGGGAAGGGATGGAGGAAGGAAGGAAGGAAGGAAGAAAGAAAGAAAGAAAGAAAGAAAGAGAAAGAAAGAAAGGAAAGAAAGAAAGAAAGAAAGAAAGAAAGAAAGAAAGAAAGAAAGAAAGAAAGAAAGAAAGAAAGAAAGAAAGAAAGAGAAACGGGATGAAATGACTTGTGGTTTTCCTGGTTTGGCTTTATTTTAAAACCATACTTTTATTATCTACTTAGACTTTAGACACTGCATTAATCCTATTTGATTTGGATTATTATTTTTATCATTATCATTTTTAAGATGCATGGGGTTTTTTTTTCTTGCCAATTTGCATGTTCAGAAGCCTTTGTAGCAGATGTCAGAGAGTAGAAATTTTGTGGGAAATAGAAAATTAGCATCTCTGTAAGAGTGTATGAATTAGGCGTATCTGACAATATATACTCACATTGTGTTGAGTATACCTCAGTCAACTTCTGAGGCCAATTTTTTGGACAGCAGAGAAATAATGAATTCTTATCTTACCACTGAGCCTCTGATGGGATCAGAACTTTAAGGCCTTTCCCCATCTGGTTTGTTACTGATTATTGGGCCACAATTCCCATTAGCCCTAACAAACATGATCCATTTGGACTCCAGAAAATGCACTTCCAACCTTGGTACCCTTCAGACATATGGACTTCAACTCCCAGAATTCTCAGCATTGGCCAGTCAGGCAAAGGAATGCTGGTGTGGGCAGAAATATCCATCTGGTTCAGTTCCAGATGGGAGAAAGACACTGGAAACATGGAGGCTGATTGGAAAGATTTTAATGATGAAGCAGAACCACATGGGTTCTGGGCAGCTGACAACATGGAGTTGAGGGGAGTGTTATATCTTCTCTTGGGCTTTGCCCTTGAGCTTCCTGTTCCTGTACAAGAACATTTTTTCCAGATTTATTATAAGAGTTGGAAGGGACCTTGTAGGTCATCTAGTCCAACCCCCTGCTCAAGCAGGAGTTCTTACACCATTTGAGACAGATGGCAGGCCAGTCTCCCCTTGAAGGTCGCAAGTGTTGGGGCTCTGTTCCACTGGTTGATCGCTCTCACCGTCAGAAAGTTTTTCCTCACTTCCAGGTTGAATCTCTCCTTGGTCAGCTTCCATCCGTTATTCCTTGTTTGGATTTCTGGTGCCATAGAGAACAGCCTGACCCCCTCCTCTCTGTGGCATCCCCTCAAGTATTGGAACACTGCTATCATGTCACCCCTGGTCCTTCTCTTCGCTAGACTGGCCAAACGTGTGTTCTATTGGCTGTTGTCGAACTCCCATGGGGCCATATAGGGGTTATGTAGAGGTCATAGCTGACTCTATAGGCAAAGTAAAAATCCTAGGTGTTTGTCTGAGCTAAGTTTGGTTGAGATTTCTGAGGGTGATGCAATGAAGAGGCTTATGTTCTGAAAGGGTGTTGGACAATTCCTATTGTGGCTTAATGGCTTTTTCCTGTGTTGGATCTTGAGTGAGGGATGATCCTACTTTTGTTCAGACCTTGCAGCAGGGAATTTCAAAATATCCTGTCTTGAATGGACTTCTGCCTGCAGTATTTGCTTTGCCTATGAATAGAACTATTGCTTTATCTCTTAAGTGCTGACATCTGCTGTGGGCTATTAAGAAAAGGTAGGGACTGCTTTCTCCCTCTTAAAAAACCACGTTTCTCCATTTCTCTCTTTGGGAAATATAACAATCTGCCTTTTTAATATTTCCTAAAAATATTCTTCTGGGGAGGGGGGGGATTCCCTCACTGGGAATTGGAATTTTCACCTTTGGAAGGCACCCAAGATGTAGAAGACTGAATTGGAAGAACCTCGTTGGAAAGAAAACTGTATTTGATTCTCCATTATACTTCACTACTTTTTGAGAAATCAAAAATGATGCTTCCTTACTGTGAAAGGACAGCCTGCCTCATCACGTTATGAGCACCTGTGATTTTTCCTCTCTGTCTGTCTTCTCAGCTGTCCCCCTACCTGCCAATCAAATGGCAGACGCCAGTTAGAAAATAGAAAAAATCAGAACACAGAATAACAGAGTTGGAAGGGACCTTGGAGGTCTTCTAGTCCAACCCCCTGCTTAGGCAGGAAACCCTACACCACTTCAGACAAATGGTTATCCAACATCTTGTTTAAAACTTCCAGTGTTGGAGCATTCACAACTTCTGCAGGCAAGTTGTTCCACTGATTAATTGTCCTAACTGTCAGGAAATGTCTCCTTAGTTCTAGGTTGCTTCTCTCCTTGATTAGTTTCCACCCATTGCTTCTTGTCCTGCCTTCAGACAGAAGGGTAGGAGGATGGAACACAAGATGGCTCCTTGGGCCTTTGCGTGAATAAAAGAGCCAAAGCCCAGGCGTCAAAGTAAATAAGCAGGCTAAAAAAAATAGGGAGCCCTGATGAGAAAGAGGCATCCAGAGAAAAAGCAGCAAAGATAACTGAAAAAAAAGAGAGATGTTTTTCTCTTCCCTCTTCAGACTGGCATGAGGGAAAAGTCCTTCAAACCATTTTCCTCACATGGAACCAAGATTTAGGAGAGGAAAAATGTTAAAAGATGCAGCCAGGAGCCAACAAGCTGAAAAGGTGAAGAAAAAGCCAAGACTTTGACAGCTTAGAAACAGAAAACAGAAAGTAATAAAAGATAAAAGACAGATCAAACTGTAGGAAAAGTGTACAATTCTAAAGAGAGTGACAATACAGGGATTAAAACAACAGGAATATAGAGATCAGCAATTTATAAATATATTGAAGATATAGAATAGAAAGATAGGAGAATATATTGGAGTTGAATTTTTTTTTATTTTATTTATTTTGTCAAGTATGTATTGGTAATATACTGTACATAGATATAACATTGTTTATATACATAAGATGGCTACTGATAAGAAGGAACATTAGGACAGGGACAGTAGGCATGCTGGTGCGCTTATGCACGCCCCTTACTGACCTCTTAGGAATCGGGTGAGGTCAACAGTAGACAGTCTAAGGGTAAAGTTTTGGGGGTTTGGTGATGAAACCACAGAGTCTGGTAGTGAGTTCCAGGCATTAACCACTTTAATTTCATAGAATATAATTTCATAGAATATAATAATAATATAACCACATTAATTTCATAGAATATAATTCCAATAGAAAATAATGCAGGTAGCTCAGGGTTGAATTATGGAATGCTTGTTGCTATATGAGCTTGAGTGTTTTCTGGCTAACATTTCACTATCCAACTAGGTAATATGATCAGTATTAGTGTGGGGTCTGCTCCCCGTAGATACAGTAGTTTGCCCTGCTACTGTTGGTGGAGGTGTGTTTTTTTCTCCTTTGAAATTCTTTGATTGTTTGTAAAAGAAAAGTCACTTCCCCAACCATTGAAAGGAGATACAAAAACCCCAAAGAACCTTCCAAGATAAAACATCTTTTGGTACAAGGTGTTCTTGGTTTCTCTGAGAAGTCAACCAGATAACATTAAGGTTGTCATTTGTGTTGCAAATGACAACCTTAATGTGCCATGACTTCATTGCATGCTGCTTCTCCTTAGAAATGGTCCTTTCAATCAGACCAATCAATCCATTCGGCTCATTTGAAAACACAAAAAATGTTGGCTACTCTTGCAAGGTAGGCAAATCAGTAAAGACAGCAACAAAACCCACTCAGTGCCCCATAAAATGATGGTTTGTCTTGTCATATGTTCTCACATGTTAAATCCTAGCACCGATTCTGCAAGGGCATTATGAATCTCAATTAAGCCTTGCTAAGTGCTTTGGCTGAAAGACAGGCTTCATAAATATTACAGCACTGTAATTATCTGGTGCAGCAGACTGTTGAGAGAGATAAGAAGTTCCTTATTGGATGTGATGTTTGGGAGAAAATGCCAGCGGGTTGGAATTTATGATTTTTGCTGTTAAACATGTACGAAGGCAAATCCATGCAATAATTCAGATGGTACAGAACTATAATTCTGCAGTATCCCCTTGATCTCTCCATTCAACTGCTTCTTTCACTGCTTAAAGGATGGCGTTCCGTCTGCTCAGCTATATTTTAATAAAAGTTTGATATAACCTCAAAGAAAGTTCTCCTTTCTCCTTTCTCCTTCCTGCTTCTCTTTCCTCCTTCCTCCTTCTCCTTCTCCTTCTCCTTCTCCTTCCCCTTCCCCTTCTCCTTCTTCTTCTTCTTCTTTTTCTCTTCCTCCTCCTCCTCCTCCTCCTCCTCTTCCTCCTTCTCCTTCTCCTTCTCCTTCTCCTTCTCCTCCTCCTTTTTCTATACAAATAACTTATCAAACTTATTTCCAATCAGTGTCCTGAACATTTGGGGCAGAGGGGGTTCCTGCCAGAGCTGCCCAGTGCGCAGCTCTGATAGAAAGCGGCCGATTGCGTAATTTGTGCGCGACCGCTCCGGAGCCCTCTCTGCCGGTACACCGCGCGTGTCGCCATTGTTTTCCGTAAATTTTTGGGCGATTTTGCTTCTGCGCATGCGCGGAAGCAAAATCGTGCCGAAATCTCGCGAGGGGACACGCGTGCGAGGAGATTTTGGTGAGATTTTGCTTCTGTGCATGCGCGGAAGCAAAATTGTGCTGAAATCGCATGCACGTGCGCGTCCCCTTGTGCGATTTTGGCAAGATTTTGCTTCTGCGCATGCGCAGAAGCAAAATCACACAAGGGGATGCGTGCGCATAGCGAGCATGCACGCGCCCAAAACATGGAGATGCGCGCACAGCACACCGGCACCAGTAAGGGAGCAACCCGCCGCTGATTTGGGGTACACTTTACCCCAAAGCCTGTCATGCTCAGACAACAGATTTAAAAGGAATGTCAGCTAACCATCTAATCCAGTGCAGGTTAAACTAGCAAGGTGGGTTTTTTTTAGCAAGCTTAGTAATGAGAACCATTTTTGCCAACTTGACTCTATTGTTTGATATTTTATTTGGAACTTTTATGTTCTTTTCCCCAAGGAGAATCCACGTCTTTATTTCATGGCTACCATCATTATCCATGGCAAGTCTTGCATCAGAAAGAGAGAATCTGTTACTCTTTTAACTTCTTCTATGCCTACTTGTATTGGATTGGCATTGCCTGCTGACATAATCTTAACAGAATTTAAAAAATTCTGAGTAGCCGGCTGGTTTGGGTATTTTTTTCATATTTAGCAAGAGATTATTTAAAGCTTTCTCACTTTCAGCTATCAAAGTAGTATTATCAGCATATAAGAAGATATGCTTTATCTTTCTTCTAACATATTTAATTTTATTTATAATTCCTATTCCTTTTAATCCAGTTTTTATCATTATATATGTTGCATTGAACTCTTAAAAATGAAGTAATAGTATACAACCTTGGAGCACAACTTCCACATTTTTGAATGATTACCGTAGGAGTATAAGACGCACCTTTTTACCCTCACAAAGAGGGTGAAAACCTGGGTGCGTCTTATACACCGAATGCAGCCCCACCCAGCCACCCCCACCCTTTGGCATCTGCCTGCCAGAAATTTACCTCTTTGCAGCAAACAGGGCAAAGCACAAGAAGAGCACAAGAAGAGATAAACTGCCTCCCGATCTACAGCTGACAGGCTTGCAAGCCATGTGGAAAAATGAAACTAACTAGGGTGGCTGTAATGAGACAAAATGCTGGGAGATAAACTGCTGGCAATATTAGGGTGCTGAAATCCAATGGAGGCAAGCTATAGCTGCTATGGCTCACAGCTAGAGCTCTTGCCTCACAATCAGGAGGTTGTGAGTTCTATCCTAGGTAGAGGCAGATTCTGTTAATATGTTATTTTGTTAAATGTTTGTAGTGTTCAAATTACTGTATTAGACTTATTTTTTAAAGACTGCTTTATTATTGTTCTAGACAACTTAACAAAATGAAGCTTTTTAAAATAAATGCTTGCTCTGAAGAGGCCCAGTGCTATTGTATCTTCTTTTAAATAGCAGAGAACTTCCAGAAAGCCACATCAATTTTAAAGAGCTGTAAAAGTATAATCTGAAATGTCCTGTTTTAGTATTAAGTATTAGTATTAAGTATTAGTATTAAAAGAAGGCAGCTGAGAAACCCTGACTAGTCATGTTTGGAGTATTTAGATCTATTTAAATAATTGGGAGGAGTTAGTGTGATTACATTTAAGAAAACTTTCTGGGATTAATATACTGCCATAAATGTACATTTCTCCAATTCTTTGCCATTTCTATGGGTCAGGTACACATGCACAGAAATACACAGCAAACAGTATATATCATCTGTGCTGTTTGCTGTTTGCTGTTTGGCAAATTGCTGGGAGGCAGAGGCCTTTTTTCCTTGTTTTCCTCCCCCAAAACTAAGGTGTGTCTTATACTCCGGTGCGTCTTATACTCCGAAAAATACGGTACATTGGTCTATACTCCAGTCTAACTGGAATCATCATACAATTTCTTCCTTAGGCAGATGAGATGGTCTAGAACACACATATTTAAAAAAAAGTCTATGCTACATGATCTGAACTATTGATCAGCTATTATTATAGTCAGTAAAATAAACATAATAAATTAAATACAGTAAAAATGAAAACAGGTGTCTGTTTCAAGGTGCCTTGCATTTCTCATTATTCAATCCATATGTTCTTGTGCAGAATGGGATTAGTCACCATGGCCAACTCACCATGGCCAACTCACCATGGCCAACTCACCATAGTCAACTTGCCATGGCCAACTCACCATGGTCAACTTGCCATGGACCAACGTGCCAGGGGACAATTCAACAAATACAAAAGATAAATCAATTTCAGTGGAACTGTGGCCAATAATAAAAAAATAAAATAAAATTCAGAAATACAATCATGAAAACATGGTCATCAATAATAAAAGTAACTGAATGAAACAATTAATACATCATTGAATTGTCCCGCGGTGAGTTGTCCTGTGTCAAGTTGGCTGCGGAGAGTTGTCCCTTGGTGAATTGACTGTGGCAAGTTGGTCAGGCCAGTTGACCAGGGCAAGTTGGCTGTGGTGAGTTGGCCACGGACACTTGTCCTACACCTGATCTTTCAAAAAAAAAATTACAGACCCCTCGCATCCTGGACATAAATTATTTCAACTCCTACCCTCAAAACAATGCTATAGAGCACTGCACACTAAGACAACTAGACACAAGAACAGTTTTTTCCCAAATGCCATCATTCTGCTAAACAAATAATTCCCTCACCACTGTCAAACTATTCACTAAGGCTGCATTACTATTACTATTAGTCTTCTCATCGTTCCTATCACCCATCTCCTCCCACTTATGACTGTAACTTGTTGCTTGTATCCTTACAATTTATATTAATATTAATATTGCTTGTTTCCTGATTTCTTATTTGTACCCTATGACAATCATTAAGTGTTGTACATCATGATTCTTGACAAATGTATCTTTTCTTTTATGTACACTAAGAGCATATGCACCAAAGACAAATTCCTTGTGTGTCCAATCACACTTGGCCCATAAAGAATTCTATTCTATTCTATTCTATTCTATTCTATTCTATTCTATTCTATTCTATTCTATTCTAGTCCCTGGGGAGTTGGGCGGCATATAAATTTGAATAAACAAACAAACAAACAAACAAACAAACAAATACATACATACATACATACATAAATAAATAAATAAATAAATAAATAAATAAATAAACAAACAAACAAACAAACAAACAAACAAATAAATAAATAAATAAATAAATAAATAAATAAATAAATAAATAAATAAATAAATAAATAAATAAATATTCTATTCCTGGATTTCTGTCTCATCCAGATCCAGGTTGTACACAGAAATATATTAGCTTGCAGAATAAGTGTTATTCTTTAGTACTTTGAGCATTGTTTACCAATATATATTTTTTGTATTGGAATATAAATTTATCTTTTCCAGTCTCCTGTCAGTACTGTTTTTCCATAGCTGCTTACAATATCATTTTCAGCTACATCATCTTACCATGTCATTTCAATAACTTCTGCAATTGCTGTTGGCAATATTTTAGGGCAATGATGGCGAACCTATGGCACGCGGAGCCATATCTGCCGGCACACGAGCCGTTGGCCTAGCTCAGCTCCAGCGTGCATGTGCACTCCGGCCATCTAATTTTCGGCTCGCACAGAGACTCTGGGAGGGTGTTTTCGGCTTCTGGAGGGCCTCTGGTGGGCGGGGGAGGGCGTTTTCACCCTCCCCAAGCTCCAGGGAAGCCTCTGGAGCCTGGGGAGGATGAAAAACGGGCCTACTAGGCCCACCAGAAGTTGAGAAACGGGCTTTCTGGCCTCCAGAGGGCCTCCAGGGTGGTGGGGGAGACCATTTTCACCCTCCCAAGGGATTGAATTATGGGTGCGGGCACTCGCGCATGCGCGATAGCACGCGAGCACGCTCTTTCGGCACCCGAGGAAAAAAAGGTTCGCCATCACTGTTTTAGGGTATATTTAGCAGCACATTCCGACTTGTTCCATGATGCAACTTTGGGTGTATTATTGATTTGGGATTATTATTATTTTGTATAATTCTTTCAAATATTTGCACAACTCTTCTTTTTTATCTCCTTTTTTTCCAGTAGACCTTTGCCTTCTTTGTTTCTTCTTATGCCTCTTTTCACATAAAAAGGTTCCTTTGATCTCTGTAATTTTTATAAATAAATATTTGCATTGCATATTAAAATGTATCTCCTTCTTTTCTTACACCTGAACCCAGCATTTTACTGACCTTTTTTTCTTCTCTATTGCCTCTCTTCTTGGTTCTGCCGTTCTTCAAATAAATTCTAAGTATCACTAGACAGAAATTTCAGCTTTCTTGTGCTTTTTGCATTTGGGATATTTTTTTCTTTGCTTAATGTTTAATGATGTCATGAATTACAGTTCAGACTTCTTTGTAAATTTATTGATAAAATCTAATGAAATAAACGTATTTCACTTTCACCACATAATCATATGGAGTATGTCTAAGATCATGTTTTGTTGATATGTCAACTGACAGCTGTATTTGTTTCTCTTCAGTATAGTAATTATGAGTTATAATTTTGTAAGGCATTCATAATCTGATCAGTAATCACCCAACATTATTTTTGTTAACTAAATAGAGTTTCTCCATCTTTACTTGCAGAGTCTATAGTCAAGCTGATTTTGGAACCATTTAATGATGGACGTGTAGTCTTATGTACTATAGATTATTCATCTGCATTCCTCTTTTGGTACTTTCTATAGTTTTTTCAGCATAACTCTATTTGTCTGTCTCCTAATTTATTTTGTACACTAAGACCAACATTTCCTTTTATTTGAGATGCTATTTCATCTCTAATTTTAGCATTCTAGTTTCTTATCACAAGCATGATATACAGAGGTGGGTTCCTACCGGTGCGGTCCGGAGCTCTGCTCCGGTAGTGGCCCGCCGATTGCGCAATTTTGATGCGATGGCTCCGGTGCTGTCTTTGCCAGTCTGTATGCGCCACCATCTTTTTTTTCTAATTTTCTGCGATTTTTCGGCTCTCTGAGCATGCGCAGAAAGAAAATCGTCCCTCTGTGCATGCGCAGAAGCAAAATCGACCCTCTGTGCATGTGCAGAAGCAAAATCGCACTAGGGGAAACATTGCGATGCGCACGCAGCATACCGGTAGGAAACAGTAAGAGGAACCCGCCCCTGATGATATATCTGACTTCTATTTTGTATTTATCTGTGGTTAGATGATAGACATATATCACTGCAATAATGATTGGGATTAGGGACCTGGGATCATTTATCATTCATTCGTGTTGTATCTGATCATAGACTTTTATTAAAAATGATTGCTTCTCCATTTCTTTTATGATTTTCTTGTCCGCAAAAGAGGATTGGTTGTTCCTCAAATATGTACTAAGCAATTCCAGGCCATTTCAATTTGCTGGTTCCTAGAATGTCAATGTTCAGACTTGACATTTTGGTCCTACCAACATTAAGTTTGCCTTGATTCATAGTTCTGACATTCCACCTATCAATGGTATCCATATCTTTGCAGCATTGAACTTTTCCTTTGTCTCTGGCTACATCAACCACTAGACATTCTTTTGGCTTCAATCTTAGGCTTTTCTAATTTCTTTAAGATATCAGTTAGTTTCTGATGGATTTGCTGAGCAGTCGGAGTTTGGCAGCCTCAATTTACTGAAAGCTTGGAAAAGCCATGGATTGTCATTGGGTTGATGCCTGCTTCTGCAGGCATCAACCTAAATCAGGCTTGCAAAAAAGCTCAGCACAAATGTTTTGATGTGCAAATTTGTTCTGTGTCTTGTGGTCCAAAGTGAAAACACCGATTGGTACAGGTAGAAGGACAAGAGACCGATCTACAGGTAGTCCTGTATGACCACAATTGAGCTCAAAATTTCTGTTGTTACGTGACACATGTGTTAAGTGAGTTTTTCCTCATTTTACAACCTTTCTTGCCACAGTTGTTAAGTGAATTACTGCAGTTGATAAGTTAGTAACCCGGTTGTTAAGTGAATCAGCCTTCCCCATTGACTCAAAAAAGCCTAAGACTTGCTGCAACAATTCCCTTCACTTATACGCTAAGCTTTCAATTGCATGCCATAGTTATCAGTTTTACGTGTACAATCTCTCTTAGCCTAGGCTGCATAAATTAACAATAGTGTGCAATACATTAACCATAGGATAGCCACATATTCATTAAATAAAGTTAGGTGTGTATTGATTAATTTATGACAATCAAAGCTAGTTTCTAGGAGAAGGGAATTAAGAGCATACTCTATTCATATCTCCTGCTTCTTTGCTTTTCAAGTACTGGACACATCATAATGCAACAAATATGTACAAAAACTTTATTGCAGTTTGCATGGGCAGTTATGTGTGTTCCAGTGATGGGTTTCAATTTTTTTTTACTAACGGTTCTGTGGGCATGGCTTGGTGGGCATGGCATGGCTTGGTGGGCATGGCTTGGTGGGCATGGCAGGGGAAGGATATTGTAAAATCTCTATTCCCACCCCACTCCAGGGGAAGGTTACTGCAAAATCCCCATTTCCTCCCGATCAGCTGGGACTCAGGAAACAGAGAATAGATGGGGGTGGGGCCAGCCAGAGGTGGTATTTACCGGTTCTCTGAACTACTCAAAATTTCCGCTACTGGTTCTCTAGAACTGGTCAGAACCTGCTGAAACCCACCTCTGGTGTTTTCCTTGATTAGTGCATATGACAGCTCTACTCTTTGAGCTACTTTGGTTACCAGTATGGCTCTGGGTGCAATATAATGTGCTAATAATGACCTATGAAGCCTTATATGATATGGGAGTGGATTTTTGGAGAAACTGCCTCTCCCTAGTTCTACCCCTTTTGAATTCAGCAGGTTCGATGGGAGAAGTATAGATGGGAGAGAGCCTTTTCAGTCATGGTGCCCACCAGGGGTGGGTTCCTGCCGGTATGCTCTTACCTGTTGATCGCCGCAGAACCGAAGAAGCCGGCATTTGCGTTCTTTTGCCCTCTGCGCATGCGCAAAGCGTTCTGCTTGCGCAGAGGGCAAAAGAATGCAAATGCCGGCGTCTAGGCGGGCGGGGGAAAGCAGGTGGGGGAAGCCCCACGCCGCGAACGCCACCGCCTTTTTCGGTTCTGCGGCGACCAACAGGTAAGAGCGTACCGGCAGGAACCCACCCCCGGTGCCCACCCTTTTGAATATCATACTTCTGTGGATTAGATTGGACATGACTCTACAGGCTTTTTTGAAGACTCTGAATATATGGTTTTGCCATAGTTCTTGGGAATCTGGCCATCTACAAACTGTTCAATATTTGTATTGGAATTTATGGATTGTGCCTTTGCCACTGATTATAGTCATTGGTTTTTAACTTGGTTTTAAACATGGATATATACTCTTTATTGGCTGTTTTTATTTGCAATTTGCATATTGTTCTTTGGTGCTGTTTTAACAACTATGAGCCAATCATAGTCACAATATGTGAGATGAGTGGCTATCTAAATGGAATAAATAAGCAAACATCACCCAGTGTTGTTGCTCACTTGAGTTTAATTCCTGTTGTAAGCCGCCCAGAGTCCTTCAGGAGTTGGGCGGCATTAAATTAAATTAAAAAATTAAATTAAATTAAATTAAATTAAATTAAATTAAATTAAATTAAATTAAATTAAATTAAATTAAATTAAATTAAATTAAATTAAATTAAATTAAATTAAATTAAATTAAATTAAATTATTAAATTAAATTAAATTAAATTAAATTAATGCTGTTTCCAATAATAGTTTACATCCTGCAATTCATACCAACCAAGGTGGTAGGAATGTTCAACACCAATATTGACGCATCTGAAATACTCAGGAATACAGATAATAGCTCAAAAAAGCCAGATCTGTTTGTAGGGCAGCTGTAGCAACCACTCAAAGTACTAGACAGCTTGACAGCCACTTTTCTACTTCACAAGCATTTCCCATCTGTAATATGAGTAATACAAGCTAAGACAACCTTCTGCTATGATAAATTAACTCTATTTCGACTTCCAACTTGGTAAGGAGTATTGAGAGGCACAACATTCATTTGTTAATATTGCAATAATGCTCTTGACAGTCTTTTGGCAATCTGGTGTTCTCCAGACACGTTAAACTACTCCTTTGATACCCTTTGAAGGTCCTTTAATTCTAGGGAATCTAAATGAGTGCCCAGAGTTGTCACAAGAGAACATCTTCTAGAGATGATTTGCCTTCTGTAAAACCTAGACTGACAATGATGGTGACAGTAGTGAGGAAGATGGAATTGGGACCATGCTTTTTCCTTGCCAGTAGCAACAAATTAGGAATATGAGTAGCATCAACCTCTTATTGTTTCATGAGATGTTCAAGGTCAGAACTGCTGTGGAGGAATAGGGGGTACGTCTTGGTAAACTGTTATTTGTTTTTAACTATTGTTTGCTGTAGAAGCCACAATGGTTGGATTCCCAAGTTGTGCTTGGCCATAAAAAATGATTTGCAAACCCCAGTGGCTCAGTTTGCAGAACGTGATAATCCATGAATAAACAGACAAATAAATAAACCTTACACCAGTGCCTGAATCCTTTCTGTGAGAGCTTTAGGTCAAAGAGAGCCAGATCTACTGTTAAGCAAATAAGGCAATCGGTTCAGAAAGCAATATCAGTTTCTGTAATAACAATCATTGCTGTTGGCTCAACTGGTCTTCTTTTTGTACAGTATGCAGATCTGTCCAAAAAGATGCCAGTCTGTTTTGTATCCCCAAACAAGCCAACATGATGCTTAAATAAACTGTTGCTTAGCATGCTGAAGGAACCCACTGTCTATCTCTCTATTACTGGAATTTGCTTAGCTGTCTTTGCTTTGTAATGTTGTCGAAGTTGGGCAGTATTTCTCAACTTTTTCTTACAGGGCTATTTATATTCCAATACATAATGCAGTAAAAGCTGAACTGTGTGGTTAATCATTGCATTACAAGTAATATTGATCATTCACATCACTATCACTATTACAAACACATCAATATTGCTTACAAGAGGGATGTTCCTATTAAACTTTTTTTTAAAATAATATCTATTCAATATTACATAATTATGTAGTAAAAATTTAAATACCCTTTGTGGTTCCTGAAAATTCATTTTTGGAAATATGTATGTATGTATGTATGTATGTATGTATGTATGTATGTATATGTATATGTATATGTATATGTATATGTATATGTATATGTATATGTATATGTATATGTATATGTATACATATATGGATATGGATATCAGAGGTGGGTTCCTCCCAGTTCGGACCGGTTCACCCAAACCGGTAGTGACCTGCTGGTTATGTCACAATGACATCACGGAACCGGTTCTGTCGTTGCCTGTCCGTGGGTGCCGCCATCTTTTTTTTGGGATTTTTAATTTTTTTTCTTCTTCTGAGCATGTGTAGAAGCCAAGTTTCCGGCACTGTGCATGCAGTCACCATCTTGTTTTTGGGTTGTAGGTTTTTTGGATTTTTTTTTATTTTTTCCACTGCACATGTGTGCACGCGCAAAGTGCGCATGCCCCCACAAGGCACAGCCATGCGGCACAGGAGGAATCGAACCGGCAGCGAGATAAGTTAGAACCCACCCCTGATGTATATGTATCTTCCTACTCATAATCAGTATTTTTCCAAAATAAATATAAAAAATATCCTAACTTCTTTTGAGCAAGATCTATATTTATACATAACTTTAATTTAAACATTAAGTATTAACATATGATCTTACATTCCAGGCTGCTTTTATATCTATGTAAAAATTGGAAAGGCAGTGTATAGCAATAGCAATAGCACTTAGACTTATATACCGCTTTACACTGCTTTACAGCCCTCTCTAAGCAGTTTACAGAGTCAGCATATTGCCCCCAACAATCTGGGTCCTCATTTTACTCACCTCAGAAGGATGGAAGGCTGAGTCAACCTTGAGCCTGGTGAGATTTCAACTGCCAAATTGCAGGCAGCTGGCAGTCAGTAGAAGTAACCTGCAGTACTGCACTCTAGCCACTGCGCCACCATGACCCTGTATAATAGTAAATTCAGACTGCATCCCCTTTTATATTTCTTAGTAATAGGGTGCCCTGAGAAAAGTGCAAATATTCATCATGTCAGGTGCTAAAGACCTACTGTGGTGATGCAAAGAAAACATATTTTTGAAATGGCTGGTGCTCATATTCTGAGCAAAGCAATTCAATAGGTTGATTAGGTCCAAGGTCAAACATATAATAGATTTTTTTAAAATGTGACTAGATCAGGAACAATCAACTGCTGAATGGTTATGACATGACATCCTCATCAAAACAGAACAAATCACAGTATCACTAATTATTAGATTCACTTATTGCACAATCACGTGATTTTATTATTTGTTTGAATTTTGCTCTGGGTAATTCATCAAGCCAGTTTTTGCCATTTGTAAACCATGGTTTAAACTGATCAGTTTTGGGAAGTTATGGTTTATTCAAGGAGCCATCAATAAAACAAACCATGGCTTAGTCTACTGTAATTAATAAGTAGTTTTCTGTAGCGCCCAACTGGTTTCGTGTTTTGTTGTTGTCATCGAAATGCATCCTGTTTGTAGTCAAAGGAACAACTCATCTACTGATTAATTCTGATCTGGACTTTCTGGTTTTTCTTTGAAGACATTTCACTTCTCCAATAAGCTTCTTCTCTCTGACTGGATGGTGGGAATGGAAGGATTTATACTCCTTGCAGACAACTGGTCATTTGCATTCAGGGACACGAGATCATCTATCTCCAGTCTACAACACAGTCCTTTCAACAGTTCCAAGAAGGTGCTACATCCATTTGCACTACTCAGGTGACCCTGACAACAGAGATAAACCTCCAGGTGGCCTCAACAACTCACTAAAAGAATGCAAATGACCAGCTGTCTGCAAGGAGTATAAATCCTTCCATTCCCCACTATCCAGTCAGAGCTGAAGAAGCTTCGTGGATGAGAAGTGAAACGTCTTCAAAGAAAAACCAGAAAGACCAGTTGCCTCTTGAAAAGCACCTTTGGAACTGCAGGATTATTGTAGTAAAATAAACTTTGCAAAATAATCATTGAATGAACTTTACAAAACAATGACTATTGACATTTGCCTACAAATGATCATGACTGATCTCTCAGTGATTAATCAACTAGGGTTTGGTTGATTATTCCATCAACCCTGTGATGATTGGCAATTAGAATTGCCAATCAAAAGTTGGAATTGGTGGGGTTGGAAGGGTCTTGCAGAATTGAAAAATAAACCCTGCCCTTTTAAAAAAAAATCTGTGCGATGACATTACACACTTGCATCAAAGGGATGGAGCTTGAGATGTGATGTTCTGATAGTGCTTTTGATTTTGCAACGAAACAGAATTGTGCAGATGTTGCTTTTCCAGAGTGAGGGGGAAAAAGGAAGATGGAGCAATTTGGGTAGTGTAGATGGAATACTCTTCTAATCCTCTAAGGCAGGGGTGTCAAACTCAAGTCCCACGGGCCAGATCCGGTCCCTGGGGTGCCTAGATCTGGCTCATGGGGCCAACCTGGAAATAGTGAAGGACTGGCCCGTGATGCCTCTGTCAGTGAAAACGAAGCTCGGGAGGTCCACATGCGGCCCTCCCGAGCTTCATTTTCACTGGCAGAGGTTGCAGGAGGCCATAGCAGCCGAAAATGGAGCTTAGGAGCCCACTTTTGTTGGCAGAGCGCTTGGGCCACCACAGGTGCCCCCGATACAAGTGATGTCGAGCTAGCCACACCCACCATGGCCACCACCACCTGAGGTAAAACACAATCCTGATTCGGCCCTCAATGAAATTGAGTTTGACACCTCTGCTCTAAGGGAATTCCAGTCCTAGCACTAAGAAAACCTCCATCTATGGCAACCACCAGTTTAGAAATAGGTATATTCTTGCCAAGCAAGACACAGATTGACAGCCATAGATATGCCACAACAGTATAATAACATGTTTTATACCACGTTATAAATAATAATTGACTTAATTATTTCTTAAACGTTAACACTCTATATCAGGGGTCGGGAACCTATGGCTCGCGAGCCAGATGTGGCTCTTTTGATGATTGTATATGGCTCGGTTCGCGCTCTTGCATCTCCGCCGCCGCCGGGGGCGGGTGCCGGGCGAACGTGCCCACTCCCAGCGCGGGGAACTGCGGCCCCGCATCCAGCAGCATGCCGCTCGAACCCCCCTCCAAGGTCCGGGGCTCTGGGCTGCCGCCGCCGCCGGAGCAAAAGAAAGAACGAACGGCGCTACCGAGGCGAGTCCAGGCGCAGGCGGCGACCCGAAGGGTATTAAACGGCTGAGGCCGGGGCGGGGCGGCCGACCGGCAGGCGGGAAGGGCAGCCCTGAAGGGACGAAGGCAAAGAGCAGTCCGGGGAGAGGAAGGGGGGAGAGAGAGAGAAAGAGAGAGAGAGAGAGCGGGGGGGGGGGTGAGGGAGAGGGGGGGGGTCTCGCTTTTCCCTGGGAAAATAAAAACACAAGGCACAAACCCCCAGCGAAGAGATGTCAGCGCCACAGTCACACCAACAGGCTCTCGCACACACAGGCGGGCAGATATAGTGAGAGCCCCGCGCGCTCTCTCTCTCTCGCGCGCCCGCACGTACACAGGGAGGAAAAAGAAGTGTGCGCGCACGCGCGGGGCGAACGAGAGTGGCGGCTTTTTCCTCACGCGCCACACGCTTTCCGAAAACAAATACGCCGTCCGCCTCAGCCGCACTTCTCCGAGGCTCCCCCACTTTCCCACCACCCCCTCTACTCCCGGCCCTGCTTGGGATCACTGCCCTCCTTCTCTTTCGCCGCTGCCCGCCATTCGCTTTGCCTGGCCGGCTCCAAAGTTGCAGGCGCCGCCGCAGCTTCCTCAGCGAGGGAGGAAACTGGCGTCTTTTTCTTCGCCTCAACCACCCAACCGCTCACTTTAAGTTGGGAAGGGGGGGAGGGGGAGGGGTAAGGAGGGAGGGCGGTGAGGGGGATTGAAAGAAAAGAAGAAGAAGAAAGGAAAAGAGGAAAGAAGGCAGTCTGGAACAATAAGGCAGGCGGTGGGAAGTGCCCAATGTGCGTCCCTCAGGCCGGGCGCAGGTCCCACTCAGGCATGGCTAGCGCCAACCGCGAGGGGGAGCGGGAAGAGCCGGTCCTTTCTCCTCCTCCTCCTCTCCCTTCTCTTTGGCGCGCGCGGAGGGGGGGGCGCGTCCTCCCTGGTCTTCCCTTCGCCTCTCCTCCTCGTTTCCTTGTTGAGGTGGGCACCGCTGCGGTGGCTGGTTTTTATCCCCCGCTCTCCACCCACGTCTCCTCCCAGCCTCTCCCGCTAGCACCCCGTCCTGCGTGCAGAGGTAGGATCCCACCTCTGCCTGCGTGCCCCGCCCTGTGCCCCGTATGGTGAGTGTTATAACAACATTATTTAAAAGAATAAATTCAGAGGCTTATTATACTGACATTTAGTTGAATTCACTTTTAAAATATATTATATGGCTCTCACTGAAATAAATTTCCAAATTTTTTGCTTTCATGGCTCTCTTAGTCAAAAAGGTTCCCGACCCCTGCTCTATATCATTTCCATGTTCCCGCTATTCATATAACCTCAAAGCTATACAAAGAAATTGAGGAGAGGAAACAAAAAGAAAATTAACTCAGGGAAGTTTGGCGATATCAGCCAAACCCATAAATCCTTGGATTAATGGGATTATGCTTTCATTTTGAAGGAAGAAAGAAAAGTAACCAGAGCACCTCCCCCAGCCAGAGGGTCCATGATAAACCCATTAAATTTTGCCACCCATAATTAGTAGTAAAGCTATTGTATCACAATGCATTCATCAAGTTTGTTTACTGAAGAATAGAATGAGAACCAGAGCCTTTAATTAAAGCTGACCAAATTGCTGTCAAGAAGATACTTGCAAGCAGCAATTTCTAATTAAAATGAATTCCCCTAGTAGTAGTGTTCTCTCTGAGTACATTAAAAGATGGGTTGTAGCTACCAGAAATGCCATACATATGCCTGAATAAAATCTGGCAGTGTTACAGTAATTGGAAGATTGAGTGGCAAAAGCCAGAGAAAATAGCCTGCAAAACACAGAGGCAAATAATTTAGTGTTAGGGATTTATTTTCCTGCTGTTGAAATGGCATCTAAAAGGATGGACATCTTTAGCCAAGAAGTTAAAAAGTTGATTCCTAAACAACTTTAGGCAGCTCTGTGTCATCCTTTGGGGCCTAATTGAGGCCTGCAATTATTTTTAATGAATATTTCTGGTCGGACAAAGACAGAACAGTGTGGCACCAATATACAGTATAAAGGCTTGATTCTGAATGGCTTCTCTCTCATAGGCTGAACAGAACTGACCCATCATATCTTAGCTTTCTCGATAAAAGCAATGAGCTGACTTGCAAAAACATAAATAAATAAATAAATAAATAAATAAATAAATAAATAAATAAATAAATAAATAAATGAATGAATGAATGAATGAATGAATGAATGAATGATGAATGAATGAATGAATGAATGAATGAATGAATGAATGAATGAATAAATAAATAAATAAATAAATAAATAAATAAATAAATAAACAAACAAACAAACAATGAGCACATGCACCCAAGTATCTCACCTGGTGCATTCAAAGCTGCTAGATTCTCCTGGGTCATGAGGAAAGGTTTAGGGAACACTGACTTGCCAATTTTTCAGAAGGCAATAGCAATAGTACTTAGACTTATCTATCACTCCACAGTGTTTTGCAGCACTTTCTGAGTGGTTTACAACATCAGCATATTGTCCCCAACAATCTAAGTGCTCATTTTACCGACCTCGGAAGGATGGAAGGCTGAGTCAACCTTGAGACCCATCAGAATTGGACTCCTGGCTGTGGGCAGAGTTAGCCTGCAATATTGCATTCTAATCACTGCGCCACCAGGCTCCTGAAGACTCAAGTTTTCAATCAAAAACTTAATGTGATGGAAAACCTAATAGTTTTTATTGGTGACTGGGGTGGTTCCCACATGAATGAATGAATGAATTAATTAATTAATTAATTAATGTATTTTAATACATTATTGTTACATTTGAGATTACATTGTCTATCATTCATTCTTCCAAATCTCTGGGATCCTTGATGCTCTCTGAGCTTGGGTAGTTTTCTTGCGTACATTTCATTACCCAACGAGGTAACATCATCAATGCTAGCAATGGTGCAATGACACATATGCAAGAAAACCATCAGAGCAGAGATGGGTTTCAGCAGGTTCTGACCGGTTCTGGAGAACCGGTAGCGGAAATTTTGAGTAGTTCGGAGAACTGGTAAATACCACCTCTGACTGGCCCCGCCCCCATCTATTCTCTGCCTCCCAAGTCCCAGCTGATCGGGAGGAAATGGGGATTTTGCAGTAACCTTCCCCTGGAATGGGGAGGGAATGGAGATTTTGCAGTATCCTTCCCTTGGAGTAGGGTGGGAATGGAGATTTTACAGTATCCTTCCCCTGCCACTCCCACCAAGCCACACCCACCAAGCCATGCCACGCCCACAGAACGGGTAGTAAAAATTTTTTGAATCCCACCACTGCATCAGAGAGCATCAAGGGTCCCCAGTTCAACCTTGAGTAACAAATATTCTGTTTCCCCTCTATATTCCCTCCTCAGCATACTGACACATTCATGAGCAGGACTATGGGGGCAAGTTCAACCAACTGGTTCCATTGCTTTTAGTGGTGTCCAAGTTATATCCTTTCTTCCAGTTTTTACAGCTCAGGCATCACAATGAACCTTGTGTTGGATGATCCTGGCTTGGGGATGCATTACATTCATTTTTCCTTAATTTTTTCCCTTTTCTTTTTTGCACCTGCACTTTCTGATCCTAATGTTGTGCATTGCATTTTGTGTGTTCCAGAACTACAAGTCCACCTGTCTTGGGCCAGAGAAATGCATGGAATCCAATGCTAGTTCAATTCAAATGCAAGGGGATTCTGATTATTTCATCAACCACCTTGGAGTCCCAGCTTTGCAGTTTTCATACCAGGATTCAACCACGTTAGAGGTAATTGTAAATGAAGTCACTAGGTTAGATTAAATCGCTAGGTTAGATTAAATCAGAAAACAAAATCTGCTTTACACTGCAGATTCTTGTACATTAGGAAGGTAGCTGTCAAAAGCTGCCGACTCATGTTCTTATTTCTTGCGAGAAAACAAGGGGAAACAAGAGAGGTTTTTGGCACAATATTTGGTCACATCGGTTCCTCTCCAAGTGCATGTCATATTTCCATTGAAAAGGAAAATGTATGCTTGCTATCTCCTGCATAGCAAGGAAATTGCAGCAGGAGGATTAATGCTGAAGCGTAATTGTGATAGTCACAATAACATGAGTTGTGCAAAGTGGATTTTTTGCTGTTTTACTTTGAAAGATGGCTGGTTGTCCTTAAAATTAAATGTAAGGGATAATGAATGTACAAATTACATCCTGCCTGGAAAATAAAGGAGGAAGGAGGAGGAGGGAAAGTGATGGTAAAAGAGAAAAGGATGGATACTGCTGGCATTGAGAGTTTAGTTTAAATAGAAAGAAAAAAAGTGCAATATAGAAATAGTTAAATATCCAAGTCCTTTGGGTAGTATACTACAGCATGATAATGATGATAATGATAATGACATGTTAAAACAGCCGACTTCAATCTGCTACTCTCCAGTAGCCAACAATTTTCAAGGTTTTTTTCGTTCTTCTGTTTCTAAGGGCAAACAGTTTCACGGTATCTGCATTTACCTAGTCCAAACCTTTAAAAAAAACCCTTTAATTATAAGCAACTCTGTGCAATTAAAATTGGGACAACGATGGCAAAGATTTAAGGCCTTACCTCCAGCACTGTTTTTCCCTCCCTTTACACCATTCCCAGAACAACAGATACCACCATTCCCAGAACAAAAACTATTTAAAACAAAAACAGTAATAGTAACAAAGTTGGAAGGTACCTTGGAGGTCATCTAGTCCAACCCCCTGCTCACGCAGAAGACCTATACTATTTCCGACAAATGGCTGTCCAATCTCTTCTTAAAAGCCTCCAGTGATAGGGCACCCGCAACTTCTGAAGGCAATTTGTTCCACTCGCTGGGATAAAAAAAAGGAGAAAGAGATTAAAGAGCAATGCTATAACTCTAATATAGGCACATGGATAGGTTTTCTCATCACATGTTTGGTCTTTATGTTTAAGATTAGCTACAACTTCAGGTCACCTGCAAACTAAATCCGCCTAGGGAACATTGCAATAGTCCAGTTGGGTGATAAGAGTCATGAGTTGCCGAGGTCAAGTGACTTTTTATAAAGAGGAAATCACGTGGATCATAATCTGAATAATCTATTGGGATTACCAGCCCGTCCTTGATTTCTCTCTTGCCTTCTCAGCAACTAGGAGAGCTGATCAAGTCTGTATTTCATCTATATTGCTTTAATAATGTGTGAAAGCTAATCAAGGCTGTCTCAATGTCCCATCTCATTTAGCCACAACTGGAATTGAAATGAATCTAGGGTTAAAGGGTAAATCTAAATGGAGCTGAAATAAAAAATAATTCAATTATTTTTGAATTATTTTTGAAGGGGCCAAGATTTCTCCACGGACCACCAAAATTTTCTCGCGGACCACCAGTAGTCCACTGACCACAGGTTAATGACCTGTGCACTACACAATATTAACCATGATGGAAATAAATAAGGCATCCAGCACATAGTGCTTGGAATTCACAGTATAAATGGAAATCTGCTTAAGGATGTTTCCTTAAAGACACTTAACCCAGAAGCAACAACAATTTTCTTCAACATTGGCATTCTCTGCATGCGTAGACTTCTAAAATTTTGCAGTAATGGCCACACTGTCTGGAGAATTTTGGAAGTTAAAGTCCACAGATTGGAAGGATAGCCAGAAGGAGATGACTAGACTTTAGTTATTAAACTGCATCCTTGGGAATATCTGTTGCTCCATCCATATTTCTTATGATATTAAAAGGAAAGTCTATAATTTACTTACTTAGCAGGTAGAAAGTTTCCAAGTCAGTTGCTGGCACTTCTAGATAAATGTCTTGCCAAAAAAAAAATCCTTCCTGAAGTTCAACAAAGATTGGTTACTATATATGACTTCGGCATTATTCAATTTAAGGTATTTCCTTGTATGGTTAAACATCAAAATTGGGAATATATCTTTGATAATGTGTTCTAAGTCCCATCGTTGTCCTTAGGGAAAATTGGGTTTTTTGGGGGGGAGGGGGAAGAGAGGGGAGATGCTTTCATTATCTGCCAAAATGAAGCAGGATCTTGGAATCCATTCTGTGTTGGCATCTGCACTACTAATTTGCTAATAATTAAATTTCACAAAGGCAGAGCAGTCTTTTTGGATTTGCCAAAAATTACAGTGATTCTTTCTTTTATTTCTCCCCTCCCCACATTATTTAATAAGAATTGGTTCTGCTAATTGAAATGTCCTGTCGTTGGTGTATTTTATTTTTAGCAAGAAGACTTTTCAATTTGTGAAACACTGTTGCACCTATTAGGAAAATCATTCTGCTTTAGATTAAATACAAGGCAAAGGTTGTCATAAAAGAAATGGAAAAGCAGATGTTCCATGATTAAATGTGCAATGTTTATGACAGGCTTGTGGTCCAAGGCTCATTTCTTCTGTCACTTAACAGCTGCTCTACACAGCTTCTGTTTCAGAATTGGTACTATGTAGGGCATAGGTGAAAATTGGAAAGCTCCAACCGCATCAAAGGAGGAGTTTTTTGCTGTAGCATCTATCTTGATGGAGAAGCTTGACATGACAGATGCAAGCAGGGCTTTTATGACATAAAATAGTACAATAAAGAATTCTAAAAGCGATATATAATTTCTTTGGGAATCATTCATTCATTCATTCATTCATTCATTCATTCATTCATTCATTCATTCATTCATTCATAGCTGCCCAGTTGGTTAGAAGATGGTCAGCTATGTAAATGATTTTACCTACTTACCTACCTATCTGTCTCTCTGCCTATCTCTCTCTCTCTGCCTATCATCTATCTATCTATATCTATCTATCTATCTATCTATCTATCTATCTATCTATCTATCTATCTATCTATCTATCTATCTATCTATCTATCTATCTGTCTCTGTCTATCTCTTATCTATATATATAATCACTCCCTCTCCCTCTCTCCCTCTCCCTCTCCCCCTCTCCCTCTCCTCCCTCCCTCCCTCCCTCCCTCCCTCCCTCCCTCCCTCCCTCCCTCCCTCTCTCTCTCTCTCTCTCTCTCTCTCTCTCTCTCTCTCTCTCTCTCTCTCTCTCTCTCTCTGTGATATCAGTTCCTATCAGAAGAGCTTCAGACCAGCACTTAATGTCTCAGGTGGCAGCTAACATTGGCAAGAAGTTTCTTTATCTGGAGTGAACAAGGATTACAAAAGATGGTTGAATTCAATTTTCATAATCCCAAGATAGCATTATCCTGTGGTTAAATAGATTTGGAGGGCTCTGGGTTAAGGAAAGCTGTGTTGGAATGCCATTTTGGAGAAGTACGTGATTCCCAATTTAACTCATTCTTCAACTGTTATGAATGATTCAGATGAATATACTTCCTGGGACCGTAAATGATCTCACTTTTTGAATAAACAGGCAGGTATTTTCAACCTGAGGTAAGATGAAAATGGATAAATATAACACAGGCCATCAGTGACTAGATTCATGCTGGCAGGTGCAGTAGATCAATGCAGTATATCTTTAGCAGAATGGAAATACCATAGCTTGTGATCAATTTAATGATAATAAGAAACTCAGCCCTGGGAGAATATTACAACTGTCCCATAAAAGCCTAATAAATAAATATATGGTGGTATCTCAATGCCAAGAAAGATCTTTTTAGTATCTGTTGTTTAAGAATATGGCTTCAATTTATCTTACCATAAGACCTGTCCTGGATATCTTATGTCTGCAATTGTATCTGTAGCTGTTCAGAATGATAAACAAATATGGTCATGCTAGTAGCACTTTTCTCCAAGTAGTTAATTAGTATGGAATGAATGGAGGAAAAAGCCAATTGTTTTGTATTGTTCAAGTAAGGTTTTTAAAAGATTTTCATCTGAAAAAAAAAGAATGTTACTGGCATAATTGTTTTTGAAGAGCTAGTATTGATATTTTGGGGAAAGGCCGATACTTTAAAGAATTTGTCTGGACTTATCAGCATAAAAATAAGTTAAAAGTGGCAAAGGGAGTGATTGTATTCATTTATCAAATTAGTAAATGTTCAAAATTCCCAATTTTCTACCACATATTCTGTTTAATTATGCTGTGCAAGTCTTTGGAATCATTTCTAAGTACTGGAGCATATGACACTTCAAACACAGCACCGGTCTGCCATCCTTTAAATAGCCATATCGGCCATTGGATTGCATCATTCAGAATAAGATAGCAGCTGTGGAAGGTAGCCATGTTTCCCCAAAGACACAACTGCTTTTTTTTAATAAAATAGTTTTTATTAATTTTCCAACGTTAAAAAACACAAATACAAAATAGAAATGCAAAAAAAACAACCAAAGAAAAATAAAAGTAAAAAATAATAAGACAAAAATCAAATCGAACAAATACAGAATGCATACAAATATAAACTTTAAGAACACGATACAATATATTTTACAGTATTCCGTGTCAAAATATATATATACTGCTTTCCTACTTCACCATTTAAGTTGGTACATGTTTTTGCCACTAGTAATTTAACCTATAGTTTCATATATACATTAATATTTTACTATTCAGATTTTAGTTTTTTTCTATTTCTTACTTTGATTCTTAATTTCTAGCCAATTGTAAAATCTATTCCAAATTCTATAATAGTCCGATTCCTCTTTTTCTTTTAATTCCATCGTCATACTATCCATTTCAGCACATTCTAAAATCTTACTAATCACCATTTCATCCAGGGGAACCTTTTTTTGCTTCCAGTATTGTGCAAAGGTAATTCTGGCCACAGTTAGTATGTGAAGAGTTAAGTACTGTTTATCTTTTTCCATTTTCGAATTCAATATTCCCAATAAATACAGTTCTGGTTTCATTTGAATTTTATATCCTATCATTTCTTCCAACCATTCCCTAACTTTTTGCCAGAATTTCCTTGCATGTGAATATGCAAGTTTGAGACTACTTTATATCTGATGTCTCCCCCATGTATGTATGTTGTTTATATGTTTTTTAAACTGTTTTTTAAAAATTGCTTTTCTAATGATTTGTTTGGAGTTTTCATAAAATGTTGTATGCCGCCCTGAGTCCTGAGGGAGTAGGGCGGCATAGAAAAACTGCCAAATAAAATAAATAAATAAAATAAAATAAACAAGTCCATCCCATGTGGTAAAATGTTCCAGATTTGTGACTGCATTTCCAACATTCCGGGGACAGGTTTGGAAACATTTTGGCCAATCTCGCTGGTGGCAGATGCCATCGGTAAAACATTTTATATAAATTTTGACACAACTGCTTTAAAGACTTGCAGACAAGTGCTGCTAGGAAACAGATATGAGCGCTGCCCTATAGAGTCGGACATGACTGGATAGGGGAAATCTTTACCTTTAACTTTATCTTTCCCTTTCCCTTTCTAGAATCATGCTCCTGTAGGCATACTGGTGAGATTATTCTTTTTCATACAGTTGATCAAGATTCTATACTGCCAGACTCATTTGTTTTCTGATCAAATAGAGCTACTTACACAAAATACTCAATTGCAATTGCCATTTATTACTTTTTAAAAATTGTATTATTGGTTTTTTTAAAAAAAGGAATAGCAATAGCAATAGCACTTAGACTTATATACCGCTTCATAATGCTTTACAGCCCTCTCTAAGCGGTTTACAGAGTTCAGCATATTGCCCCCAACAATCTGGGTCCTCATTTTACCCACCTCGGAAGGATGGAAGACTGAGTCAACCTTGAGCCGGTGAGATTTGAACAACTGAACTGCTGAACTAGCAGTCAGCAGAAGTAGCCTGCAGTGCTGCACTTTAACACTGTGCCACCTCGGCTCTTGGGTTACGACCCAAAGATGGCTTTCAAAAAGGCAACTGGACTTTCTTTTCTTTTCTTTTGCCTTGAAAATGTTTCATTTCTCATCCAAGAAGTTTCTTCAGTTCAGAATGGAAGAAGCTTCTTGGATAAGAAGCGAAACATTTTCAAGGGGGAAAAAATCAAGACAGTCCAGTTGCCTTTTGAAAAAAAAAAACACCTTTGGGACAACCATGATCTAGATCAGGGGTCCCCAAACTTGGCAACTTTAAGACTTGTGGATTTCAACTCCCAGAATTCTCCAGCCAGTTATGCTGGCTGGAGAATTCTGGGAGTTGAAGTCCACAAGTCTTAAAGTTGCCAAGTTTGAAGACCTCTGATCTAGATGATGGAAAAGTTCCATAGATACTCATGATGACTGTTTACTACTCCATATTTACAAGGAATCAACTTGAATACTCGCTGTATGGAGCAACAGAGGAAGATAATAACTCCATTCCTGTGCATGTTTTTCAGCTTGGATAAGTCTTTGGACTGGTTTAAGAGTGCTTATTTCATTTCATTTCACTTCACTTCATTTCATTTATTTAGTCAACAATAACTATCTACAGACTTTTAGCAATGATGGGTGCGGTGTCATTTAGTTTGCATAACCATAGGCACATACCATCTAAACATCAGAAATGAAAGGACTGATGACAAAGGCTTATGAAGCCTGTAAAATACACCCACATCCACTCAAGTACTATTTGGCATTTAGATATTGACACAGCAGCATAAGATTCAGATTTAAGAAGGTTTAATCAGTTAAAAAATGTGGCCCTTAATAAAATATGTCATTTATAGAGGATTTAGAAACTTTTCGAATATCTGTTGCTTTCTTGCTCATATCTGATTTCCTGGAATTACAGTGGGCTTTTAGGCAGAGGAAGTATTTGGAAAGATTAAGAAAATATTATTGGTTGCTTAGTTCAAAAGAAAAAAAAATCAAAATATCTGTGGCAGAACAAACATAAAATCATGACTTGACTGAAATTCTGCCAGACATTAACGGAATATGGAGTTTTATCTAAAAGCAGCATCTCTCTCATAAGAGATCGGTTAAGTGCATATTGCAATATATTAAATGGCAAATAGAGCTGCGCTCCCAAATTACTGTAGCATATAGATAGTATCTTTTTTTTAAGTTATAGAGCATTATATTTATTTATCTACTCTGGAATGAATTGCTACAAAGATTATGTTGACTTCTCTTTCTTTCATCTCACAAAATCCAAAATCTCATAAAATTCCAAAATCAAACATACAGATAAATACAGACACTTTTTTTTAAATGCAAAGAAATGTTTAGAGATTGGAGAGATTGGAGACATAGGAGCTTAACCATTGTAACTGATTATTGTTTGGTTATATGCCCGTGAGGGCAAACCTATGGCACACGGAGCCATATCGGTGGGCACGCGAGCTCAGGTCCAGCACGCATGTGCGCGCTGGCCAGCTGATTTTTGGGCCTTCTGGGCCCACTGGAAGTCGGGAAACAGGCTGTTTTCAGCCTCCGGAGGGGGTGGGGAAGGCCCATTTTTTGCTCTTCCCAAGCTCCAGAGCCTTTCTAGGAGCCTGGGGAGGGCGAAAACTGCCTTCCCCACCCCCCTGGAGGTCCTCCGGAGGCCAGAAATGGCCCATTTCCCAACTTGAAATGGGCCATTTCTGGCTCCCAGAAAGGCTCTGAAGCCTGGGGAGAGCAAAAAAATGGAACTTTCGGTTCAACCGGAAGTCAGCAAATGGAATGTTTCCGGCCTCCGGAGGACCTCCGGGGGGGTGGGGAAGGCCGTTTTCTCCCTCCCCAGGCTCCTAGAAAGGCTCTGGAGCTTGGGGATAGCAAAAAAAACGGGCCTTCCAGTTTAACCAGAAGTTGGCAAATGGGCCATTTCCTGCCTCCAAGGGCCTTGGGGGGTGGGGGGTGGGAAAGGCCGTTTTTGCCCTCCCCAGGCTCCTAGAAAGGCTCTGAAGCCTGGGAAGAGCTAAAAACGGGCGTGCCATCGCATGCCGGGAGCGGGGGGCAGCTCACGCGCACATGTGCGGGGGACCCGCATGGAATTATGGGTGTGGCACGCACCCACGCGACCTCCCCCACGCTCTCCCCTCTTTTGGCACCTGAACCAAAAAAGGTTTGCCATCACTGTTATATGCCATCAACTGGTTGCTGAATCTTAGCAATCACAAAGCTACACTTTCTACTAGATGACCTCGCTTTTTGAATGCCCCAATAGTGCACCATTGCCATTTTTTGATCTTTTTCAGGGAAAAATGATCCCAATTGGATTTGCAATTGTGTCTTTCCTATTTCAAAAATAATGGTTGGTTTATATAAACTATAAAAAAAGAATGGCATATATGTTATTATAGTCCTCATTGTTATAGTCTTCCATAATCTAAAGAAGGATCTGGCTTGCAAAATAACCAATAGTTTTTCTCCAAGATTATTTATTCATTATTCACCATTTTTATTCTGTGCATTTATAACAGGGTTTAGTTCATAAGGTGACATATTTTGTTCTGACTTAGTAGGACAGGTAGATCAAGATTACAGCTGCTATTAGTTTCTTTTTAGACAATACTATGCTTAGCAACCTCTAAAAATGAAGATGGATTTCCCCTATGATACTTTTGTTGTTTATTTATGCACTTAAGATGAAGATGAAGAATTTTATAGCAGCTGTCCGAATTCTAACGATGTAAGGTTTTCAGGACATTTATTTTTTACCATCCAAACAATAAAAATTGTTTTCCATATCTTCTGTCAAACGTAAGTGCTGTTCCCTCTAAAACAAGGCATAAAATTTCGCTACCATTGTATTCCAGAGCTACTGGCAAATTCTCTAATGTCAGAAGATCATAAGTTTTACAAATCAGAGATCAGCATTTTAAGAATCCTATTCAAAGGAAGGAATCTTAGATTAAAATGCTTGGAAGAGTTTTGATTATTGGAGATTACATCCTTTTCAGAAGAAATCCAGAATGATTTTTATTTGTTATGAAATATCTGACCCTTTTTAAAAGTAACTTTCCAAGTTCCTGTGCATTCTCTGCCCTATTGATAGCCTTCTCTTCTAGAAAACTATGTAAGTTTTATTGCCACCTAAGGATCTAACAACCTGAGGGGTCCTGGGTGCCCTCCAAGCTTGCTTGTTTTCTTGCAGATGTTTCATTACCCAAACTAGGTAGCATCATCAGTGCTAAATGTCTTTGGAGATTCTCAGTCATCCAGGTCATGGTTGTCCCAAAGGTACTTTTTCAAGAGGCAACTGGACTTTCTGGTTTTTCTTTGAAGATGAATACATAGGTTTATTGTATACTACAGCATTCTACAATGGTCAAAGCAATTTGGCGGTAGATAAGAGTCAACAGAATTCCAGGTGTGCTGGACTTACCATATTTTTCGGAGTATAAGACGCACCGGAGTATAAGACGCACCTTAGTTTTGGGGGAGGAAAATATGGGAAAAAATCTACCTACCAGGTATTCATCTGGCTAGCGTCCTTAGTCTGTTCAGCTTCAGCACATTATTTTATCCCTTGGTTAGGTCTTAAAAAAACCTTCTTCGGAGAGAGTAACAATGAAAGAGCCTGCAAGCCAGTAAGAGCTGGGAAGATCATTAGCACCTGGTTAGGGCTAGAAAAAAAATTATTCAGAGCAAGTAGAGCAATGAAAAGAACCCTGCAAAGACTTAGGGCTGGAAAAACATTCTTCGGCAAGAGTAACAATGAAAAAGCCTGCAAGGTAGGAGCTGGGAAGATTGTTAGCACCTAGTTAGGGCTGGAAAAAAAACTTATTCGGAGCAAGTAGAGCAATGAAAAAAAATTCTGCAAAGACTTAGGGCTGGAAAAACATTCTTCGGAGAGAGTAACAATGAAAAAGCCTGCAAGGTAAGAGCTGGGAAGATCGTTAGCTCCTAGTTAGGGCTGGAAAAAAAGCTCTGAAAAAGCTACATTCAGAGTATAAAATGCACCCAAATTTTCCGCCACTTTTAGGGAGGAAAAAGGTGCGTCTTATACTCCAAAAAATACGGTAGCTCTTTTGTGGGCATGAAGGCATTCGAGACCGATAACACATTTGACCCATCACTTGGACTTAGCTTGGTCATCTCCTACAGTAAATATTTTACATTGTTCCCTGTTGCTTGCTCATGGGGAGGTGGGGGGAAATGTATAAAAACATGCTAAGTTGTGTGTTAAGGCTCTTGGTGGTTGGAGTAGAAGAACTCCAATGTCCTATCCAACTTTGTTGTTGTTTTAAATTATGATTTGTGACATGGGCCTTGAGAGCACCTCTTTGTTGCTATACGCAAGAAAGGTTGCAATTTCTTGCCTTGTGTGACAATTGGCTCCTTTGGAGCCAGGTAAAAATGATCCCAGCATGTGAATCAGTCAGTCTACATTTGGCCAACACAAAGATCCTGGCCTTCATTGAATGGTGAGGCTTAGAGCGGATTGTCTCGTCCTCGTCTCATCTGAATGCAAAATATAACCCTCAATAGGATTAACAGTTTTTCTGAACACATATTTCACTATTTTCTCACTTGGATCAAATGAAAGCCAAGGCGGCTACTTTGTGTAAAAGGATCTGAAAACTTCAATCCAGAATGTTTCCCAGGCTAAACAAAGCTCACAGCCCAGACCCAAAGGAGCGCTTGCTGTGATCAAATAACATGAATTCGTACCACAGGGACGACTGAAGCTTTAGCCTCTTGGTGGCTTGACAAAGCGATGAAGTGCCTTTGCATTGCAGCACCTTTTAAAGATTAAACATTTTAATCTACGCAACAATTAATCAGAATTACAAGAGGGGATAAGAATGTAGCCATGAAAGAGCTAAGCATAAAAACAGTATATGATGTCGGACTCAAGTTGATTAAGACTCAGAAAGAGTACTGCAGCATCCTAAAATATAACTCATTTGTTTTGAACATCCACTCTCTTCCCACAGTCACAGAACACTTGGAAAGTACCTTAAGGGCTTCTCATTTTTTCCCCTTTCATCTGTAGAAATTAAGAGATAGCATCCCATGTGATCATCTTTCTAGATTCAATCCACACCAAGCCCTGGTCCCAATGGATTGTTGCATCAGATTTATTAGACCAGAGCTGGGTATTTTATGGCCCCTGGGCTATAACTGGCCCTTTGACTGTCCCTGTTGGGCCTATGTGGATTGCTTTTATTTTGAAGGTAACTGGTATATATATATACACCATTTCCTTCCATACACCAGGATGACTCGACAGAATTAAACATATATAACCCTTTCCTGGTGAAGAGCTGATAGGGAAGAGAACCTTGTGGCCTAGAGATTAAACTTCTGCCTTACAAGCAGACTGCCCAGGTTCAATTCCCACTATGGGTATGGCTATCTGACGAGAGCAAAATAGCTCGAAATAGATCTATAATAGTCTCCCTTTATTTTCATTTATCAGCAAAAAATGTTACATATATATGTATGGGATTATGGGGTCATTAAACAATGATGATGACGGTGGTGATTTTATATGCGTGTGGGTGTGGGTGTGGGTGTGTCCGCCCGCATGTGTGCATGTCTGTAGGCACCTTCATAGCCCTATTGGTTCAGCATTTCCAGTTTTCCATGTGGTCCCTTAACTGCCTATCCCTGTATTAAACAAACCATAAACCTGTCTCTGAACTTGAATGTTTTCCTAAATGCTATTATGTCTTTTAATGGACCAGCCAATGGATTATGAACAGAACCACAGCAGTCACAGCAAATACGGGGCAGCAAATCTGTACTGCCAGTAATAATGTTGCTTCATTTGTTACATTCATCCAATAACACCCATATCTAACCTAGACCTGGATTGCAAAAATCTAAGAAACTAATATATGGTACCAAAGAGCCACTTTCCTTTTGGTACCATCTAGTGGTCATCTGGATTATTGCAGATCAGATCTGGTAGCACTAAACACACATGAAACAGAACTCATACACAAAAACCCCAAATCTCTGAATGCATGGACACAGGATTGCTGAATACTTTTAATTATTGAAAAGTTTGAATTTTTTTAACGACTTCTGAGCGAGGAACTATAATAAAGAGGTTGATGCTAAACCCTTAAAGTGAAAATTGTCATGGTGCACTGCAGGTTGAAACATTTCTGTTTAAACATACTTTTAAAATGGAGAAGAAAAGCCACAAGGGAACATACACTGTCACTTCTAGCAGCACATAATAACTGACAGCTTTGAAAAGTAATGAATATGAGAAACAGCAGGTAATTGTAGTTATACAGACCTTCATGAAGATCATGACTATTCCAGCAATTCAGTTTCTCTGCCACGCCTCCCCAATGTATTGCTAAGATGAAATCATGATTATTGTTCCTCCCCCTTCCAACATTAATGGCAAGAGTCTAATAATGAAATATAAGAACAGTGCAATCTCATCTTGCAAACCAACACTGCTTCATCATCACTACCTTTAGGGCTGATTTTGGCCATGTTATTAAGACTCTAAGTAGAAAATGAAAACCAAACTCAAGATATTGCTGAGCTATCTTTAGATCAAGAGGGGATATTTTTTTACCCTCTTTCTTTTTTTTCCCCCTACATGTTTGCCTTTTCTTCTTCAGAGCAAGCCTGTGTGCAGCAAATTCCCAGTTAAATGCAGACTACCAGCTGTTTGGTAGACTAATGATTAATATATACTGTATATATACTTGTATGTGTATGTGTGAGTGTGTGTGTGTGAGTGTGTAACATTTTTTGCTGATAAATGAAAATGAAGGGAGACTATTATAGATCTATTTCGAGCTATTTACCTCTCATCAGATAGCCATACCCTTACTGGGATTTGAACCTGGGCAGTCTGCCTGTAAGGCAGCAGTTTAACCTTTAGGCCACAGGCTCTCTTCCCTTATCATATATTGAATATTTTTCTATTCGACAGAAAACACACACACACACACACACACACACACACACACACACACACACACACACGAAGGGAGACTATTATAGATCTATTTCGAGCTATTTAGTTCTCATCAGATAGCCATACTGGCAGTCTGCCTGTAAGGCAGCAGCTTAACCTATAGGCCACAGGCTCTCTTCCCTTATCATATATCGAATATTTTTCTATTCAACAGAAAACACACACACACACACACACACACACATATTCAAATCCCACTAAGGGTATGGCTATCTGATGAGAGCAAAATAGCTCGAAATAGATCTATAATAGTCTCCCTTTATTTTCATTTATCAGCAAAAAATGTTACACACACACACACACACACACATATATACATATATACATATATACATACCATATTTATCGGCGTATAACACGCAGTTTTAAAACTAAAATTACAAGCCAAAACCCTACCTGCGTGTTATACGCCGGGTCCCAGCTGATGCCGGCGTATAAGATGACTTTTTACCCCTTGAAAATCTCCTCAAAAGTCGGGGGTCGTCTTATACGCCAAGTACTAAAACTTCCGAGCTGGGGGCAGCTCAAAAACGGCCGCGGGCGCATCCCTGCTGTTCTCCGGCCAAGCGGCCGAAGGAGCCCTGGAGCCCCGACGCCGCCCTGCATCTCGGTCTCTTGGGGCTTGTCCGGCAGCCTGCTGGGAAGGCTGCGACGCAGGGAGGGAAGGAGCTGCTATTGCTGCTCTGGCGTGTCTCCCCGGTCACTGTGGCTGCACCGGGGAGCCGCATCCTTGTTAACAATGGAGACGCTGCGCGGAGCAGAGGCGCCTGGCGAGCAAGGCGAGTGGCTGCATCGGTGGCAGGCTCCTGCCCGCGTCTCCTGCCCGCCCGCCTCTCATTCTTTTAAATGCTAAGGCAAGAGGCGGGCAGGCGGGCGGGAGACGCGGGCAGGAGCCTGCCGCCGATGCAGCCACTCGCCTTGCTCGCCAGGCGCCTCTGCTCCGCGCAGCGTCTCCATTGTTAACAAGGACGCGGCTCCCCGGTGCAGCCACAGTGACCGGGGAGACACGCCGGAGCGGCAATAGTAGCTCCTTTCCTCCCATGCGTCACAGCCTTCCCAGCAGGCTGCCGGACAAGCCCGAAGAGACCAAGATGCAGGGCGGCGTCGGGGCTCCAGGGCTTCTTCGGCCGCTTGGCCGGAGAACAGCAGGGATGCTGCCATGGTCGGGGACTCAGTCGGGTGGCTGCAGCCCCGCGGGAGACGGCAACAGAGGTTCCTTCTTTCTCCTACAGGGAGAAAGACAGAAGGAAGGAAGGAAGGAAGGAAGGAAGGAAGGAAGGAAGGAAGGAAGGAAGGAAGGAAGGAAGGAAGGAAGGAAGGAAGGAAGGAAGGAAGGAAGGAGAAAGAAGAAGAAAGAAGACAGACAGATGGACAGACGGACAGAAAGAAAGAAAGAAAGAAAGAAAGAAAGAAAGAAAGAAAGAAAGAAAGAAAGAAAGAAAGAAAGAAGTTAGAAAGGAAGGAAGACAGAAAGAAAGAAAAAGAAAGATGTTAGGAAGGAAGGAAGACAGAAAGAAAGAAAAAGAGATGTTAGGAAGGAAGGAAAGAAGAAGAAAGAAGACAGACAGACAGACAGACAGACAGACAGACAGACAGACAGAAAGAAAGAAAGAAAGAAAGAAAGAAAGAAAGAAAGAAAGAAAGAAAGAAAGAAAGAAAGAAGTTAGGAAGGAAGGAAGACAAAAAAAGAAAGAAAAAGAAAAAGACAGACAGACAGACAGACAGACAGACAGACAGACAGACAGACAGAAAGAAAGAAAGAAAGAAAGAAAGAAAGAAAGAAAGAAAGAAAGAAAGAAAGAAAGAAAGAAAGATGTTAGGAAGGAAGAAAGACAGAAAGAAAAAGAAAGATGGTAGGAAAGTGAAGATGAAGAATTTTTTGGTTTCCCAGAAAGCAGTGATTCTGATTAAGTTTTTTTCGTTCAAAGAGGTGCTTTTTCATTTCATATTTGCCTTATAAGAGGAGTTAATGTTATAGTTCATGTTATAATGTTATAAATATGAATCCAACATTAAGTTCAGAGCTTCCAAGTCATTTATTTTTAATTAAAAAAATTTTTACTCAAATTTTATTGTTAAAATGGGGGTGCGTGTTATACGCCGGTGCGTGTTATACGCCGATAAATACGGTATATACATACACACACACACACACACACACACACACACACACACACACATATGTATATGTATATGTATATGTATATGTATATATATATATTGCAATGAGTAGATTTTTATTAGACTTGAACTAGCAAACAGACATTTGGCTGGGAGGGTTTTACAGTTTGCAGAATTCAGGCAAAAGACCTCCTCTGGATTGGATCTTTTAAATCTCAAATGCTGGCTTTTTGTACTATGGACTATGACTGTTCAGGACCCTCAAAAAATGGACAATGGATTTAGCAAAGACTGCTCTTGAATCCTTCAGCCACATCCTTTTTTTTTCCTCCCTCCAAAATGCACGGGGTTCCGAGCATTGAGTTAAACATATGAAGTGCCATCCCAGCAAGACCTACTGGATGACTGCTGGCTGGAGCCAATTCACAACAAACAAATAGCACTATTATTAGACTCAGTGAATCATGAGTTTCGTCGCTGGCTCCTAAATTTAGAAGTCATTTAAGAGCTCTCCAAATGGAGAGGAAAGACGGAAAGAAAGCTTGCTATGACGACTAAAGTCCATCATTAAAACAAGCTCCATCATATTAATTTTCTTTTTTTTTCTTTCTCTTCCCATGTCCCTTTTCAGAATTTCACTGAAAGAATCACTGCCAGTTTCTAGATTTAGAAAAACACCACAGGATGAAAGAAAAACCAGGGGCCACCTATGAGTCGGCTGCCACAACCTCTATGGAAGTTTTTCTGCCCTGCTGTTAATCTTTCTTTTGAGATCTGGGCCTTTTCTTTCTCTGAATCAAGAAGGGCTGAATGCAGCCACAGCACCGATAATATGCAGTAAACAATGTTTAGCTGTGAGATAAAATTGGATGCATCTGACCAGAGGCCCATCTCACAGCAGAGTTCTACTCCTTCAAATACGTAGGTGGCAGTTGACCTAACTGATTTCATTTGGAATTACCTGTAGACTTTGTTCTCCTTTTATTTTTATTTTTTTTATTTTTTGGCCAGCCTGAACAGTTTTCTCTGTAAAATTCTGAAAAGTGCCACCACTTTCTTCTAAAAGAAGTTCTCAGCTATTCTCAGTCTAACAGAAGCATCAGAGTAATGTTAGGGTAATTTATAGATAGGTTTTCTGTTGGGGAAAAATATATTCAAGCTGTCCGAGTGCTACCATGTTGAGGATGAGAATAAAATCTCATAGAGGCGATTTGGATCTTTCACTTGGAATCCAGACAGTTAGAAATAAAGCCGAGATTAAAAGTCTAATAGAAAATATTTATTTCAGTACAAAAACAATAAATCCTGGATAATTACATCTTTGCTAAGAAACGCGACCGTTCAGGTCAAGAGCTAAGGCAGAAGAGAATAATGGTGGTTTAGGAATGTGGACATGCGTAGAAGATCATATCACGTGTTCTGCTTGTATTGGGATGTACCATAATATTAGGATAGGGGTGCATCACCCTGCATAGACATACAACTGACAATATTCACACCGTGACATTTTCTTTATTTAAAACACTGGAGCGCAACTCTCTTAAGCCTGAGCTAAGTCACAAAGCAAGGGTACAAAGGTGAATGACTTTCTTTTGGCCATAAATGTTCTTTTTAATTTATGTGACACCCAAGGGCTACAGAAGGCCTAAGCTTTTGGTGCTTGCTTTTGGAAATAATGGAAGGAACAAGCAGTTTTCTAAAAACGTGGAGAGACTTGTCGCTTAATTTTCCCAAAGAGGAAAAAAAATGGTCAGATTTCTGAAATCTGAGGATTCCAAGATTTTAAAGAGATCATATATAGTGGTTTTCACCTACAGTATGAAGCAGTGGTTCCCAAACTTTTTCAGTCCACCGCCCCCTTGGTGCTACAAACTCATCCTCAGTGCCCCCCACCCCCACCCCTTTAAGAGGGCGTGGCTTGGTGGTCAGATGACCGGGTGGGCATGGCCAATTTGTAAAATGTGGTGAAACTCACTTAACAACGCTCTTGCTTAGCAACTAAAATTTTGGGCTCAATTGTGGTCATGAGTCTTTCTTTCTTTCTTCCCTCCCTTCCCCCTTCTTTCTTTCTTTTTCTTTCTTTCTGTCTTCCTTCCTTCCTTCCTTCCTACCATCTTCCTTCCTTCCTTCCTACCATCTTCCTTCCTTCTTTCCTACCATATTCCTTCCTTCCTTCCTTCCTTCCTTCCTTCCTTCCTTCCTTCCTTCCTTCCTTCCTTCCTTCTTTCTTTCTTTCTTTCTTTCTTTCTTTCTTTCTGTCCCAAGTCATCATTTAAAATTAGAGGTATTCAATCAATGGGGAGGGACTAACTTTAATAAGAGAAGATGAATATTGAAATATATGTTTCAGCTTTGGTTACTCATCCTCATCACACCACATGAAATATGTTCCTTAAAAATTGGGATTGAATTCTCTCTAAGGGGATATGATGATGATGTCCGTCCATCGTGTTCAAAGAGGACCTTGACATCTGGAGGGGATGTCAAGACTTGCGCGTGAATTGGATTAAAGTGAGGGAGAGGTGCGCATAGTCAGCCTCACTCTCTCTTCCCAGATTCCATCTTGCTCCAAATAGCAGGACAAGAGTCGAGACAGTTGGAGATGGGCTGGGCGCAGTGGTTGACCAGGGCGTCTTTCGTGTCTTGCCATGATCTTAGCGTACCAAATCGCTTGCAGAGACCGCCTTCATGACCATTGTCCTATTCTAGTAGATTTCATCTGCTCAGTCCGCCGGAATCTGACTTCACATGCTCGGGATAGACAAGTCCCTATCTCATCGAAGGTCAATGACCCAATGGCTACTCTCAACCTGGTTTGGCCAGCCTGTCGAAGCTGTTGCCTGTGGTGCGGCCGCTGTGCATGCTACAGCTGCTAGGAGCCACAGGTGAAAGCTGAGTGACATGTGAGGACCAAAGGTGAACGAGCTGCCCTAAAAGCTGCCCTAAAGTGAGCTGCCATAAAGGTACATGACATGCCCCTACACCAGAGGTGCTACCCCTCCCTGAGCATCCCATTCACCCCATCTAAGGGGGTAAAGGATCTGTAGAACCCCAATTTGCAATTAAAGAGATTAGAACCTGGCTCTTTCTCTTATGATTTGGGTTCACAATGAATACAATTCCTAACTGATGAGCTGTAGAAGATTTCAATTCTAATCCAATTATGTTGTATTGTTTTAAAGTTTTAATGAGATTTCTTGTTTTGTGTTGAATATTCCCTCACCCCATTTTTTTCTTTTGTATGTTTTGTAAGGAGCCGAGGTGGCACAGTGGTTAAAAGCAGCACTGCAACCTACTAGTTCAGCAGTTCAGCTGTTCAAATCTCACCGGCTCAAGGTTGACTCAGCCTTCCATCCTTCTGAGGTCGGTAAAATGAGGACCCAGATTGTTGGGGGCAATATGCTGAACTCTGTAAACTGCTTAGAGAGGGCTGTAAAGCACTATGAAGCAGTATATAAGTCTAAGTGCTATTGCTATTGCTATTGCTATTGCTACGTTGCCCAAAGTCACATAGTCTGAGTTAGATGGTTATATATACATCCTTAATTAAATTAAATGAAATGGGTAAAAACCAACATTTCTTGGGTTACAGAGATCCATTACATATACTGAGCTACTATGCAAACTGTCAAACATCTTTGAATTTGGAAAAAACGTAAAAAAAATAAACTATAGAACACATATTTCTATACAAGCGTTAGCTTCTTTGCCTACTAGAGGCAAATCATCCATATATTTGTTACTTCATTCTTGTATTCAAGAAGAGACTAATCTAGCTGAGTGGTGTCTGTGAGTCTTCTGTTGAGTAAGCCACTTCCTGAAAAGCTGAGATTTACTGCCAAGCCCTGCTGTGAAGTTTGACAATATGAGTGCCTTAAATCTCAGTAAAGCCTAACACGTCACTCCCAATCTTCTTACACCCCGCAGGCTCATTCTTATTTATTCTTATTTACTGCAGACTTTTTAATATGCAATGGAGAGAATTAATTCAAGCAATTTTACAGAAACTTCAGATGTTGTCATATTTCTACAGTGAGCAATTCATGTTTTAGTTCTCTTCTGTGATCTGTCCATCTAAGCAGAAATTACCTGTAGCAAGAATAGCAAGCCTGTCTAAAGATATCTTATATGGTATTCACCATGCTTCATGCCCATATGGGACAACAGCATCAATAAAAATATAGCAAAGTAAATTTTAGTTTCCAGTGGCATCTGTGAATCCAAAATGGACCTCAAAAAGCTTTTGAATGCCAGGTGAATCCCATATATCTCATCAGTAGCTGCAGGGTTGTATTTTGTTGGCCAATGTTAAGAAAGATAGATAGATAGATAGATAGATAGATAGATAGATAGATAGATAGATAGATAGATAGATAGATAGATAGATAGATAGATGATAGATAGATAGATAGATAGATAGATAGATAGATAGAGAGGGAGGGAGGGAGGGAGGGAGGGAAGGAAGGAAGGAAGGAAGGAAGGAAGGAAGGAAGGAAGGAAGGAAGGAAGGAAGGAAGAAAAAGGAAGGAAGGAAGGAAGGAAGGAAGAAAGAAAGAAAGAAAGAAGAAGAAAGAAAGAAAGAAAGAAAGAAAGAAAGAAAGAAAGAAAGAAAGAAAGAAAGAAAGAAAGAAAGAAAGAAAGAAAGAAAGAGGAGAAAGACCTAAGTATGGGACAAGAAGCCATGACATGATCTTGATAAATCAGTGATTTATGATCAGTAGGCACATGTAAATCAATCCTCATAATTATGAAATCAATTTAGTTCTTTCAAACAGATTTGTCAAATTGAAAAGTTGTTTTGATTGAGACATGTCTTACTAGTTTCATTCAGCGAATCACTTCTACACTGAATCCCTGGAATCAAAGCACTGCGGTCTTACTGATTATATCTTCCAGCATAATGAGTTTGTGGAAAACCCCTTAACCTCAAGCAATCATTTTACAAAAGTGTTCACAAAATGGTTTCAAAATTTAGGTAAGATGGCAAAACCTGGCAGTGGAGTTAAAAGAGGGATCAGCCTAGAATCCCCACATAGTCATAATGAACTAAATCCAATCTCCCTTGAATTCAGAATAACAGAATAGCAGAGTTGGAAGGGATATTGGGAGTCTGTTAGTCCAAACCCCTGCTTGAGCAGGAGATCCTATACTATTCCAGACAAATGGCTGTCCAGTCTCTTTTTAAAAACCTCCAATGAAGTTTTTAATTCTGTTGACCCTTATCTAATTCCAAGCAGATGATAACCATTCTTAAGAATATTATTGGGCATAGGCATGGGTAGCAATACATCAGGTTAATTAGACCTTCGTGTGTAAACAAAGTCAAAAAGAGGGCCATGAAAATATTTACTGACCCCTCGCATCCTGGACATAAATTGCTTCAACTCCTACCCTCAAAACGTCGCTATAGAGCACTGCACACCAAGACAACTAGACACAAGAACAGTTTTTTCCCGAACGCCATCACTCTGCTAAACAAATAATTCCCTCACATCTGTCAAACTATTCACTAGGCTGCATTACTATTACTATTAGTTTTTCTCATCGTTCCTATCACCCATCTTCTCCCACTTATGACTGTATGACTGTAACTTGTTGCTTGTATCCTTACGATTTATATTCATATTGATTGTTTCCTGATTGCTTACTTGAACCCTATGACAACCATTCTTGACAAATGTATCTTTTCTTTTATGTACACTGAGAGCATATGCACCAAAGACAAATTCCTTGTGTGTCCAATCACACTTGGCCAATAAAGAATTCTATCTATCTATTCTAAACCTGATTCCATAGGTATCCACTATGCCAAAATTCCTGTATTTTTAGAGTGTATACCCCAATGGCCAATGCTTTACAGGATATAAATTTAATCCTCACTTTTTAAAAATATTCTTTGGATCTGATTTACAATTGCCATTTGTTTTTGTAGATACAGAGTAATGATATTTTACTCTGTTTTTCTCCCCACCTGAATATACATTAGTTGTTCTAAATCTTCCACTGTTTATCAAAGGATTGTTCAGTTTACTAGAAACCAATCATGCATTAATATGCTACTCATGGTGAAAAGTGCTCTTAAAATATTCCCTTGGATGCTTATTTATCTGGATTTTGTACATACTAACATTAAGGATGATTTGGGTTTTTACAAGAGAAAACATACAATGTTAGTAAGCTGAATTGTTTTATATGAGGAATTTAAAGTTGATTACTCGACATGGAAACAGAAAACTACATATCTTATTCTATTATTAATGATGTTTAAAACTACTGATCCAAGGTAGCATGCATTGATACTAATTATATTAGACACGAAAGACCAGGTCCACATGTAAAGATCAAATTAAGTTGATTTATTGCTAAACATCCTATGCACAGGTATCTTTGTAACAGTCAGCACCTGAATTGAATGGTCAATAGCACTGGAAGGATTGGGCTTAGTTTAGAATGGAATAGAATTCTTTATTGGGCAAGTGTGATTGGACACACAAGGACTTTGACTCTGGTGCATAAGCTCTCAGTGCACATACAAGCAACAAGTGATAAATCATGATCACAATCATAAAACACATTCATCACAAATCATAAGATAAAAGCTCTGTGATGGTCATAGACTACTAAATAAGCAAACCACATAATAGGATACTAAATAAAGGCAATCAACATAGATCATGAGATACAAACAACAAAGTTATAGTCATAAGAAGCAAAGGAAATAGGTAATAGGAAAGATGAAAAGATGAGAAGGATAATAGGTAATACAGCCCTACTAGGTGGTTTAAAATCTTAGGGCATAAACATTGTTGTGGGAATTAGTTGTTTAGCAGAGTGATAGCATGGGGGGGGGAACTGTTTTTATGTCTGGTTGTTCATTTGTGGCTTCATATGGATTCTAGGCTAATCCCTCTTTACATTCCACCCCCAGGTTCTACTGTTTCTTTTCCTACATTCCTCAATGCTTACAGATCATTCCATGTGATATTTATATGAAATTAATTGAATCCTTAAAATTCTTATTAAATCCAAACTGTAAAATTGATAAATGTTCATATATTCTAAAATATGGATTATTAGCAAAATAATTGTATATGGCAAGTAATTTCTGTCTAGTACTACCGCTGACATTTTATTCTTATTATCCACTATTCTTCACTAACAAAATATGAATTTAAATGCTTCATGATAACATGAGTAAAATAATACTCATTGTCATAGGGCCACAATAAATTATAATTAAAAAATCAAACTGGCAAAATATTGTGAGAGCATTAAATCTCTCATCTCTCTAACATATTCTGATGACTTTATTAGCAGATGAAAAAACGTATATTTTATATAAGTTGAATCAATGTGCTCACTCAGGATTGTCTACTAGCTTTTGGCCCTGACTGGACAAAGCCAAGCTATTGCAGAGACCGATAGAACTAGAAATTCAGAAAACCCTCTTTGTGTGTGTGTGTGTGTGTGTGTGTGTGTGTGTGTGTGTGTGTGTGTGCATGTGCGTGTGCGTGTGTGTGAGAGAGAGAGAGAGAGAGAGAGAGTCACACAGTAATTTATTGCCTGTTATATGTATATGCAGGGAGCTGCATCCCTATTCAATATAATGGTTTATTCCTGAGCACGTGATTGATATGTTCTTGTACGCATGTGTACATTCCATTCTCTCCTTCTGTTCCTGGCTTCCATTGAAGGAAGACCTACTTTTATATTAGAGATATAAACAAATGAGGATTTATTGTTTTTGTACCAAAATAAATATTTTTACTTAGACCTTTAAACTGCGGTTTCTTTTCTAATGTCTGATGTCTGGGAAAAGATCAAACTTCTTCTTTGTGAGATTAATTATCACCTCTGTCAGAGAGAGAGGGGGGGGGATCCAGTTACAATAATTGCTCAGCTTTTCAGTTTTTGTCTGATTTGATATCTGAGACAGATTGAAATATCTAAATATAGAGGAGCTGTGACAGGGCTGCCACAAAGAAGAGGGGGTCAACTTATTTTCCAAAGCATTAGAGGGCAGGACAAGAACTTGTTTAGATGGAAACTAAACAAGAACTGAAGGAGAAACTTCCAACTCTGTTAATCTGTTAGAAATGATATGGGGCAGAGGTGGGTTCCTACCGATTCTAACCAGTTCTTCAGAACCGTTAGTAACTCAGTGATGATGTCACGGAGCTGGTTCTGTCGGTGTCTCCATGGGAGCAGCCATCTTGGATTTTGCTTCTGCGCATGCACAGAAGCTATTATTTTATTACTGCAGGTGCACGCGCGCAAAGCGAACGCACGTGCACAACACAATCCTGAGCGAACCGGCAGCAAAAGAATCCAGAACCCACCCCTGATATGGGGTCTCCTGCTTGAGCAAGGGGTTGGACTAAAAGTCCCTTCCAGCTCTTTTCTGATTAATTGTTTAACCAGATGATGATTTGAAAAGGAAGTGTAAGGAAAAAAAACAGCTTTGCCCTAGTTAATAGAAGAGCTTTACTAAGGCCTCCTCCTCCTCCTCCTCACCAGCAATATTCATGCATGATAATTAACATTACAATTAGCAAATTGTTCAGGCCACCCAGATTAATTTTTCCTTTGTTATCTATTGACTGATAGAAGCGATACAATCTCCTAAAATGTCTCTAAATACTTTCCATTGCATGCAGATATTGCTTAATTGCCTGTAATAGCATAAAATCTGTGCCCTGGCATTTTATATCTATTAGATCTTCTATGCATAGGTCTTATAATTTATATACAAAATTTTATTCCACCTTATTATAAATATAAGTTTCAATACAGAAGGATAAATGGCTTTTTTAAAAAACTCAGATTAATGGAATTTATAGATTTAGATTATATAGATTAGTGGATTTTATAAATTAGTGTTCTTAATTTTTTTCTTTATGCCCTTCTCCCTCCCATTTCTATTCTATTATTAGGAATGCTTGAATAGGAAAGGAAAATGGGTGCTTTCAGTCCATACCACTGTTGATATTTAGCATTTTCATTACAATCAATAAATCTTTCAATTTCAAGAATGCTTCTTAGTTGTACATTTTTGACATTTTCATAACCCAGATGTTTTACCTCTCACCTGTAAATGTTTATTCCCACTACAATCATCACTCTAGGTATATGATAATTTTGCAACCTGTTCTATTTCAACTTGTTAATTAGCATGCCCTTCTCAGCATAGAAAATTTGTTTTATTTTTTCCATCTCCAGATATTTTTTTTGTATTTTCATTCACTACAGTGATTTTAAGTTACAGGAATTGTTTAAGTTCAATCTTTTCTTATGGGTGGTACAATGGCTCAGCTGTTAAGATGCTGGGATTGTCAGCTGGGAAGGTCATGCAACGAGATGAGTTTCGATTCTTGCCCCAGCTCCTGTTCACCTAGCAGTCTGAAAGCATGCAAATGTGAGTAGATAAATAGGTACCACTTCGGCGGGAAATAGCAATAGCAATAGCAATAGCACTTAGACTTATATACAGCTGAAAATGATGTCTTTAAAAGCATTGGACTTCAGCTCACATATTCACATTTTATTAGTCATGTTGGCTGCATTTAGGGAAGCTAAGTCCAAAATAAGTGATAATAAATAAAATTCTCACCGGCTCAAGGTTGACTCAGCCTTCCATCCTTCCAAGGTAGGTAAAATGAGGACCCAGATTGTTGGGGGCAATATAAATATACATTGCTTACTGGTGTAAACCACTTAGAGAGTGCTTGCACTGTGAGGCAGTATATAAATCTCACAAATAAATAAATAAGTGGAGGTCAGTAGCTTTCCTATCTCTGGGCTAAAGCTAACTGTAAAGAAAACAATTCAGATTTGCACAGGCAGTTGAAGCTTATTGTAACTCTCCTTGTGATAGTTATTCCAATGTGATCTCCAGGATGAGGTCATCAGTGATCTGCCAAAGTCATATTCACTATTTTCATTTTTAGTTGTGACTACTAATTATGGACCATCCCTCCTCAGATTTATGTTATCTAGTTTCCTTAAATCCTAAGGTTTTCAAATATGTTGACATTTATGGGACTTGAAAATATATTTTCATTTAAAATGAAAGTAGTCAACATACTGCTACGAGTTACTCCTGCTACTCCTGCTTGAGACTTGGCCACATAATGAGTTCTGAAAATATTGTGATATTGTTAAACTTGCATATCTGATCATCTTATTCATAAATATTTGTGATGAGTAGCATTTTTTAAAAGTTTGCAATGTAAACTTGCTCATTGTTTATTGATCAGTAATGATATAGACCAAAGTAATTGCAGCTTAGGTAGTTTGTGTTAACTGGTTACTTATGCAGTTTATATGGTGCTCATTTCCTGCTACTCCTAAAACATTCTGAACAGCCTACAGTAATATAATAGTGAAATGAAAAGAAAATCAAAGGAAGGGGGTGGGCAAATCCTGCCCCAAACCAAATTGTGGAAATGTGTTGGCCTTGCAGGGCTAACCAGACAGGAATCACAATCAGATTGGCTAATTCTGCTTTACTAAACCTATATTAACGGAATCTAGCAAGTCTAAACGTACAATTCTCCCACTGTTTCTTTTAAAGCCCTGTCATTTTCAGGGTGTTTTGAATGGAAAAAGAAGTAACCCTACTTACTGTTTTGGTCAGGTTTGCATTGCAAAGGGAAGCAAAAAAGGTGGCAACAGTTCGCTTGTATTTCATTAAGATTCAGTTGAATATGAATTCCACTATCAAGAAGAAAAAGAAGATAAGATAAGATAAGATAAGATAAGATAAGATAAGATAAGATAAGATAAGATAAGATAAGATAAGATAAGATAAGATAACCTATATTGTCCCTTTTTTCTGTGAACACACTGGCACACATTGAAAAATGAAATTCTGATGCCAGCACTCAAAAGTGTGTATACACACACACACACACACACACACGCACACACACATCTGATGAGAGCTAAATAGCTTGAAATAGATCTACAATATATTAGTGTCCCTTCATTTTCATTTATCAGCAAAAAATGTTACACACACACACACACACACACACACACACGTATCTATGTATGTATATGTATATGTATATGTGTACGTATATATATGTGTGTGTGTAGCATTTTTTGCTGATAAATGAAAATAAATGTATATATATATATGTGTGTGTGTGTGTGTGTGTAACATTTTTTGCTGATAAATGAAAATAAAGGGAAACTATTATAGATCTATTTCGAGCTATTTTGCTCTCGTCAGTTAGCCATACCCCTTACTGGGATTTGAATACACACACACACATATATACACATGTAACACATTTTTACTGATAATGAAAATATACATATACATCTACATTTACACACACATATATACTCCATATGAAATATTTTCTGATTTTTATGTTTAAGGTTCTCCTCCTAATTGTTCGGATAATGATAATACAGTGTGACATTAAAATTCAGTTTAATCAGTTGTCATGCAGAGACTTTTGAGTAAGGAGGCATTTTAAATAAGAAGATATTTGGGAATGTTGGGGTTCAAGGTATTCTTATGAGCTTACATGAATTAACTTGACAATGTAACTATTCTCTCCTGGTTCCCTGTGACAAGTATTCTCATCTTCAGGACCAGATAGGAATATGCAGTAGATAGATTAGCATAATAAAACAGATTTAGATACTTATATTTCCCTGATATCATAAAATAAACTCAGGCCTAAAATCTTTCCAGAAATTATAAATACGCTCGGGGCCTAATTCACTTTTAATCTTTGAAGTGTGTTTAAAGTTTGTGTTTGTTAGCATCTGTTCTCACTTTACTCCAGTAACAATATTCAGCTTGCAATTTGCAATTATTCCAAATTTCTTCTCATATGTATTGTGGGATTGGTGATAGCAGGTACAGTGGTCGGTTCCTACCGGTGCGGTCCGGTGCGTAGCTCCGGTAGAGAGCGGCCAATTGCGCAATTTGCGTGCGACCGCTCCGATCCGTCGCACGCATCGCCATCTTTTTAAAAGAATTTTTGGGCTTTTTTGCTTCTGCGCATGCGCGGAAGCAAAATCTCGCCGAAATCTTGAGAGGGGATGCACGCATGTGTGTGAGATTTCGGCGAGATTTTGCTTCCGCGCATGTGCAGAAGCAAAATTGTGCGAGGGGGCGCGTGCACTTAGTGAGCATGTGCACGCACAAAACGTGGAGATGTGCGCACAGCGCACCGGTAGCAATGGAGGGGCAACCCGCCCCTGAGCAGGTATGAAAATAATCTTCAAACTGAGTTGAATATAAGCCAAATCTGAAGGCTGTTTCATATGATGTGGCTGGAGCAAGAGAAGTAGAGGTAGTGCTTGATATATAACCATCTGTTTAGCGGTCATTCAAAGTTGCAATGTGTGATCAACACTGACAACTTTCCCTAGCTGGCTTTTGACAAGCAAAGTCAGTGGGGGAAAAGCTGGATATTCTTGATTACTATGTGATTCCCAAAACAATATTGCAGTGCTTCACTTAACAACTATGGAAAAAAGATTGTAAAATGAGGCACAACTCACTTAACAATCACCTTGCTTAGCAATGGCAATTCTGGTTCAAATGGTAGTATTAAGTTGAGGACTACCAGTATATCTTCCAAGTCATGGACAGTTGTAATTGTAGTCTATTTTGCATTGGATATATCCCACTATAAAAGTAAGCTTTAGATAAACTAGAACCAAGACATCTACAAGTCCAGAAATGATCCTAAGTTCAAAGATATGTAAGATTTATTTCCAGA
>JALIGW010000005.1:68407569-68477569 GCA_023053685.1 Diadophis punctatus similis
TGATTTTATACCTCTTGTCTCTTACCTCTTACAATGAAGGACCGGCTCATATTATGGCTAGAACTTTATGGTCTGGATTGGCTTTCAGTCCAAGTGCTGATTTTTTTTAGCATTTATGCCTTAAGCAGCGTTCAGCCTCCTTGCCTGTACATATTTCCTGGACTGTAAGACCTTCATATATCTATTCAAATGTACTCTCAAATACTTCAAGTAAAATGAGATTCATATTACCAGGGATGTGTACTTTTTCAGTGTTGAACCTTGAATAGCTAAATTAGTTCCTCAACAGACACTTGCCTAGCATAGAAATCAATGTTTTTCTTGGTGCTGGATGAGAGCATTCCCAAGCAATGGCACGATTTCTAAATGCAACTTCAGTATATTTTAATACTTTTAATTTTCCCCCCAAGTCATTTTAATATTGTTTTTAGATTGATTTTGTTGCTGTTTTGCCTCGTGATAATTTCTGTGTTGTGTTTAGTTGTTGTGTGTAGGGTTTTTTTTAAAAATTATTTGCTGTTGGCCATTTGGCTTAGGTCAAATGTGTGTTGTATTGCATTGATCTTAAAGCTTGTGGATCAAGTGCTAGCAATGTTTTCAGCCAGTAGAGCTCAGTGAACTAATTTAAAAGTTTTCCCAATTATACTGAATACCGAGCTTCAAAATTCAGCAGGTTTACTTTCTTTTTTACTTTGATCTTTGTGATCTCTTGCATAATTTATAACAATAGTAATATGTTCAGTAGTATTTCTAACATATATTCTTATCATTACTATTCTATGGACTATATTATTACAGGATCTCAATAGGTTATTCAGTATAATACCGTTTTACAAATGAAAAGGTTAGATTGGGAAATAAATGCCAGTGATTATTAAAGCAATTCGTTAAAAAAAAAAGAGGAATTCAAAATTACTGTTCTGATTATACATATCCTTCAGTTTTTTTCCCCCCTCTGGAATATAATGGACCTATGAAGAATACTATTTTATGAAATGTACATGAATAGACCAGCAAATGTATTGTGAATGGAAATGTATGCTCAGTTAATTTTTCTAAAAGATGAAGCTAATTGTACAGGAAAGGATTAAATATTTGATATCATGCCACACAGGAGCCAGAAGTACATTTTGACACATGCCATAAATAAATCAAAGACAGTCCGTTCCCCACTCCCCATAAATCCGGAGGCCAAATTTAATTGATTCATATGTCAATTCATTACTGCCAGGAGGCCTTAGGGCAGCAGAAGATTGTGTCCAAATTAAAAGAAGAAGATAATTCGTTTTAAGACTTGGAAATTGGATGCTCAATCGAAGTCTAATCAGAAGCAAACCACTGTTGGGAGAAAGGGACATCAATGACTTTTTCATTTCACAAAACATTTCATTAAGTGAACACTTGAATGAATCAGGGGTGGGGGTGAGATAAGCTTAAGGGAAGATGAACAAAAGGATGTGGAGGATGACTTTATGTCTTTTCTTTGGTCTGTGAATTTGGGAAAGGAGAGGCTGTATAGGTAGTCCTTGACTTACAACAGTTCATTTAGTGACCGTTGAAAGTTACGACGACGCTGAACAAAGTGACTTATGACCATTTTTTACATGACCGTTGCAGCATCCCCCTGGTCACGTGATCAGAATTCAAATGCTTGGCAACCGACTCATGTTTATGACGGTTGCAGTGCCTTGGGGTCATGTGATCAGCTTCTGCGACCTTCTGACAAGCAAAGTCAATGGGGGAAACCAGATTCACTTAACAACCGTGCTCCTAACTTAACAACTGCAGCGATTCACTTAACAACTGTGATGAGAAAGGCCGTAAAATGGGGCAAAATTCACGTACTGAGTGTTTCACTTAGCAACAGAAATTGTGGTCATAAGTCGAGGACTACCTGTAATATGTAGCACTGTATATGGTATGCAGGGCAGCATGAAGAATGTGACAATCCTATCACCCTTGATGAATAACTATGTCAGTGGAGCCTAGTTGGCGAAGTGGTTAGAGTGCAGCACTGCAGGCTGCTTCCGCTGACTGCTAGCTGCAGTTCAGCTGTTCAAATCTCACCGGCTCAAGGTTGACTCCTCCCTTCTGAGGTCGGTAAAATGAGCACCCAGATTGTTGTAAACTGCTTAGAGAGGGCTGTAAAGCACTATGAAGTGGTATATAAGTCTAAGTGCTATTGCTATTGCTATTTCCTTTTTGTCATTTCATGTGTGCCTTGTTTTGTGTCTCTGTGTTTGCTGTATACTTTATTATGCTGATTCTTATTTAAACTCTTGTGGTTTTACAAGTAGAGCTTTATTACTAGATCAGGGGTGTCAAATTTGATTTTATTGAGGGCCGCATCAGGGTTGTGTTTGACCTCGGGGGTGGGGTGCCCAGGGTGGGCATGGCCAGCTTGACATCATTTATATCGGGGGGGCACTTGTGGTGGCCCGGACGGGGCTGGGGGATCCATTGTCTCCAGCGGAGGAAGGAGAGACCAGAGGAGACTTGCCACCTGCTAGTGACCAAGTACTAAGACAGGACTTCCCTTCCTTCCTTCCTTCCTTCCTTCCTTCCTTCCTTCCTTCCTTCCTTCCTTCCTTCCTTCCTCCCTCCCTCCCTCCCTCCCTCCCTTCCTTTTTACTTCTTTTTCTTTCCCTCTTCATTCTCCTTTCTTCTTCCTTCCCCTCTTTCCTTCTTTTTCCTTCCTTGCTCTCATCCCATTTTTCCTTCTTTTTTCTTTTTCTTTGTCTTTCCTCTTTCCCTTTCTCCTTTCCTGTCCCTTCTTGGATGCTCAAATGCAAAAGGGGAAACATTTCTCCTTTTGTTTTGTTTTGCCTGTAGTTTGTTTTGCTAGCCCTCTGCCAGTGAAAACGGAGCCCTGGGGGGCCCGCACACAGCCCTCTCGAGCTCCATTTTTGCTGGCAGAGGCACCATGGGCCGGTCCTTCGCTGTTTCCAAGGTGGCCCCATGGGCCAGAACTAAGCAACCCATGAGCCAGATCCGGCCCGTGGGCCTTGAGTTGTTTGACACCCCTATATTAGATTAATGAACAGTGAAAACTATAATTTTAGAAATAAATTCCTATATCCCAAGGTCTTTGATGCTTAGATGTTGCTCTCTGTTTCATCAGTGTCACAGGCTCCATGGGTAATATTTTCCCCTCTGAACTCTAGCTGCTTTCAGTTAAGTTCTGAGGAAGGGAGGGGCGGGGTTGCAACCAGGAGGGCTGGAAAGCTCATTAGCAGTTTGCATTTGGCTCCTAACACTTGGGGGACAACAAACCCTTAATTTGATCATTACCAGCCTCTTCACTCCTGAGTTTCAAGGTTTGATGTCATAGCTATACAATAAAATCAATGTAGCCTCATTACATTGATTGGATTGAGCTAGCTTGTGTTATAATGGGTAAAATCTTGTGGGAGCTGGAAAGAAAAAGGCAAGTGTCCAATACACAATATAATATTTGAGGAGAACATTTTGTAACAGCAGTAGCATTTGAATGGGAAAAGAAGTGGAAAAGAGATCAATCGATGAGACTGTTTTTTTTTCTCGCTCCCTGCCACCCTCCGGTACCCTGAAGAACAGAATGAAAGAGTGGCCAGATGAGTCATTTTCAGCAAAAATAGAGAAAAAGTTAGCAATGGAAGGCCTACTTAGGCTGAGTCTGCTGACCAGAACACTTTTAAGTATTATATTTCCAATAAAAATAGGTTTGATCTTATAACACTGGAAAACATTTTTTTTTCTCAGAGGTTTTTCTTCCTGAAGAACTTTTGGTGATTATGATATATAACAATAGCACTTAGACTTATATACCGCTTCATAGTGCTTTACAGCCCTCTCTAAGCGGTTTACAGAGTTCAGCATATTGCCCCCAACAATCTGGGTCCCCATTTTACCGACCTCGGAAGGATGGAAGGCTGAGTCAACCTTGAGCCTGGTGAGATTTGAACAGCTGAACTGCTGAACTAGCAGTCAGCTGAAGTAGCCTGCAGTGCTGCACTTTAAACACTGCGCCACCTCGGCTCTTCCAACTGAACACAAATATAAATTCAGAATGATTGTAATACGTAGGAATCTTGAAAAACATGATATTAGCACTTAGACTTATATACCGCTTCATAGTGCTTTACAGCCCTCTCTAAGCGGTTAACGTTTAACATATTTAATCACATGTTTTTGACATATTTAATTAACATATCTAATTAACTAATTATATTTACATAATTTTTATAATTACATAATTAACATATTTAATTGACCTATTTAATTAACATATTTAATTAACATATTTAATTAACATATTTAATCACATGTTTCCAACATGCTGCATGAGTTCAATAGAACTAAAAGTGTTTTGTGCTGATTTTCATTTGTACTCACTGTGTGATGCATCTCACTGCAGTGTCCAAAAGTGGCTTGTTCCCACTTCATGATCTTGTATACTGTAAGACGTTTGTCAACCACATGAATGTAGTTTGGTGCTCTGTAGTTGCCAAAAAAATTCTCAACAACATCCTTGAATGCTTTCCAGATGATTTTTTTTCTGGCCCCACTAACAGATTCTTGAACTGCTTATCATTGATGATGTAGCTGATCTGTGGACCAACAAAAATGCCTTCCTGATGGGCCGGTGTATCAGTTGGTATCAGTTTTTCTTAGAAGCATCTGTCTCAAATAATGAACACCTTCACCTTCCCTGTTCATCCCTTTCACAACATTTTTCATCGGCCCAAGTTTTATGTGAAGTGGAGGCAAAAATACCTTTGTTGGGTCAGCAAGTGGTTTGTGTGTCATATTTTTCATTCCTAGAACCAAATTCTTTCAGAGTGCTAATTCTTTTTAATATGATGCAATTCACTTGCAGAGTTATCCCAGTCAGATATGTAACAGCAGTACTTGGTGTATCCAAGCTGCATTCCAAGCAGCAGAGCCAAAACTTTTAGATCTCCATAGCAGTAGTGGGTTCTAAAACCCTTTACTACTGGTTTGTGCGTGATGCTTCTGTGTATGCGCAGAAGCGTCCCGGGCAGGTGGGCAGGGCCTCCTGCCGCCGGCACTACCGGTTCTTAGAACCTGTCCGAACCGGGAGCAACCCACCACTGCTCCATAGATGTTCCAGTTGTACTTGGAGTACTGGATGTAGTTCAACAAGTTCCATGTTTTTGTATGTTTCTTTCATGCGTGCAGCATAGCTTTCATGCGTGCATAATACCACAGGTATTAAAAATGTACCTGTGCGTTGCCATTTTGTAAGAACAAAATATTTCTATAAATGGGTATGTGATAGGTAAAATGACAGGTCTATAAGATGCACTCAAAAATGTTCAAGAAGCACAATCTTTGTTGCCCAGTGTAGCCTTTTAAATAAATCAATAGGGATGCTTAGCCCTCTTTTTTAAAAATATTAGTTAATTAGTTTTGTTATTTGTTTATTTTGCTACTCAGGTTGATGCTCTTGCTAAGTGTAAATTGTGTCTCTAGAAGCCTTGTGATTGCATTTATGATTTTGGCATAAATATCTGGTTTTTGCTAGGGCTTATGCTAGCCATAGACTGAAATGATGATGATGATGATGATGATCATAGTGTCCCTTGGGAGTTGGGCGGCATACAAATTGAACAAAATAAATAAAAATAAATAAATAAATAGTGATATTTTTTTTTTTTGCCAGGGTAGTTCATGATGACTTTTTGTTGGCCTGCAAAGAACCTGCTTGAAAAACAATGTGTGTTATTTTTGTATAAATGTAAAGAAAAAAAATCTTTTTGCATTAGTGAATAAACAATACATTTAGGGCATATATCCTTTTCTCTCTGGAATAGAGTTTTATTTTATCACTGCCCTTCCTTGTTGCAAAAAATAAAGAGGAAAATGAATTCCAGAGAAATAAACAATGACAAACTTACATGAGCACAAAGAATAAGGACATTTCAGTGACTATAAAGATAAGAATAGTTAAAGCTGTAGCCTTTCTAGAGGGATTATACTCCTGTGAAAGTTGCATACTGAAGAGAATGACATCTTTGAATTATAGATCTGAAGATGCTTACTAAGAGGACCATGAAACGCAAGAAGAATCCATCAGTGAGTCCGGGAATAAATAAAAGAGGGCCTGTACTCTGGAAGCAATGTTCAGCAAAAAGAAAATAATATATTTGTGGCATGCAATCAGGAACAAAGCAAAATGATGAAATGTGTGTGTTGATGTCACAGTGCAAATACAAAAGTTTTCACTGTCATACTGTGATGCACATTTCATATTTCCTCTCCTCAGTGTTTATATCAATGATCTTATGGGATAATATTAACCTTTGGCAAGGTTAATAACTGAATAACAGAATTAGAAGTGACTTTGGAGGTCTTCTAGTCCAACCTTCAGCTGAAGCAGGAAACCCTGTACCATTTCAGACAAATGATTGTCCAACCTCCTCCTATTGGAGGAGCCGAGGTGGCGCAGTGGTTAAACAGCAGTTCAGCTGTTCAAATCTCACCAGGCTCAAGGTTGACTCAGCCTTCCATCCTTCCAAGGTGGGTAAAATGAGGACCCAGATTGTTGGGGGCAATATGCTGAACTCTGTAAACCGCTTAGAGAGGGCTGTAAAGCACTATGAAGCGGTATATAAGTCTAAGTGCTATTGCTATTGCTATGGAGCACCTATAACTTTTGGGGGCAAGCCTTTCCACTGATTAATTGTTCTAACTGCTAGGACTTTTCTGCTTAGTTCTAGGTTGGTTCTCTCCTTGATTAGTTTCAATCTTCTGCCTCTTGTCCTGCCTTCGGAGAATAGGTTGACTCCAGGGGTGAAATTCAAATTTTTTTCCCTACCGGTTCTGTGGGCGTGACTTGGTGAGTGTGGCAGGGGAAGGATACTGCAAAATCTCCATTTCCACCCCACTCCAGGGGAAGGATCAGGGGTGGGTTCCTACCAGTGCAGTCTTCTCTTTGGCACCGGTAGAGGCCGGCGGATTGCGAAACAGCTCTGGTGCCGTCCTCACCAGTCCGTCGCGTGGTGCCATCTTTTTTGGGGGATTTTTTGGCTTTTTTTGCTTCCTGCACATGCGTGAAAGCAAAATCTTGCTGAACTCTTGCGAGGGAACACGTGCATGTGCAATTTAGATGATTTTTTTGCTTCCGCGCATGCACAGAAGCGAAATCTCGTCAAAATCTCACGCACATGTGCGTGCGTCCCCTCATGAGATTTCAGTGAGATTTTGCTTCCGCGCATGCGCAGGAAACAAAATCGTGCAAGGGGCCGCACGCGTGTAGTGATGGTGAAGTGCAAGGGGCCACACGCGTGTAGTGATGCGCGCACCGGTGGTGAAGTAGGAGCAACCCGCCCCTGGGAAGGATACTGCAAAATCTCCATTCCCGCCCCACTCTGGGGCCAGCCAGAGGTGGTATTTGCCGGTTCTCTGAACTACTCAAAATTTCTGCTACCGGTTCTCCAGAACCTGTGAAAACCTGCTGAATTTCACCCGTGGTTGACTCCCTCTTCTTTGTGGCAACCCTTTAGATATTGGAACATTGCTATCATATCACTCCTAGTCCTTCTTTTCATTAAACATTGGACTGGATCCAAGAAATTACTAAAATATCCTTGGGGAGACTATGGATTATTGTTGGAGATGGTCCTAGTTCAAGCTTGATATTCTTAAACTGCATCAGATTTTTGTAGCTTTGCTTGCATGAATGCATCCTGAATTTTTGTTTTCATTCATATCCACTGAAAATTTGCCTTCAGGCAAATTGTCTTCCAAGTGAGATCTGATGGTTGATCTTCCAATCAGATATACGTAATGTGATGTAATGACAAAGGTATTAGAGTGGGAATGGAAACATCTAGCTCTCTGGGTAATTTTGGCCAAATCATTACCTTTCAACTTAACCTACTTCACAGAGTTGTTGCTGTGAAGGTAAAATTTAAAAAAACCCACCATGTGTCATCACTTAAAAAGCTGAAAGAAAAGCAGAGTAAAAGTGTTAATGGTCACTATCATTACTGTCTAAATTTAAGGCATGTATTTTTCAGCCAAGATCTCCAGACTATCATTAAGTGTTGTACCTTATGATTCTTGACGAATATATCTTTTATTTTATGTACACTGAGAGCTTATGCACCAAGACAAATTCTTTGTGTGTCCAATCACACTTGGCCAATAAAGAATTCTATTCTATTCTATTCTATTCTATTCTATTCTATTCTATTCTATTCTATTCTATTCTATTGAAACACATTACAATAAGGAAAATAGAGTGAAGAGTTAGTGTACTACATACATGAGGTTCTAAAGCTTTATTGTGTAAAGATTTATTTTTTGGCCTTGTGGGATTTGGTAATAGAGTTCAGAGACAGCAGGAGCTGCAGGTGGACTCAGCAATGATGTTAAATCTACAAATGTTCACCTGGTGATTTGCAGAGTTTGGTATTCCAAAACACATCCATCAAAAGGATTCAGGGTATTTCAAAAAGTTTTAACAAAACACAATGAGTTTTAATACCTTACAGTAGTTACTGGGTAAGGTCCTGGCACAATGACAGAGAGTCCTCAACTTATGATCACAATTGAGTCCAAAATTTATGTTGTTAAGTGAAACAGTTAAGAGGATTTTGCCCCATTTTATGACCTTTCTTGCCACAGTTGTTAAGTGAATCCCGGCAGTTGTTCAGTTAATAACACAGTTGTTAAGTGAATCTAGCTTCCCCATTGACTTTGCTTCTGAGAAGGTTGCAAAAGGGGATTATATGACCCCGGGACACTGCAACCGTCATAAATATGAGTCATTTGTCAAGTGTCTGAGTTTTAATCATGTGACCATGGGGATACTGCAACAGTCGTAAGTGTGAAAAATGATCATAAGTCACTTTTTTCAGTGCCCTTGTAACTTTGAATGGTCACTAAATGAACTGTTGTAAGTCAAGGACTACCTGTATTATTTTTAATTATTAAAATAGTATCATTATGTACACACCCATGTGAAATCACACCTGCCATTTCTTTATCTGGTGTTGACCTTCAGGTGCGTTTAGTTTTTCCCAAGAACTTAGGCTGTCATAAATGTATCAATGTACTTTATGTGCAGATCCAAGCAGTGTGGCCTTTTGTCACTGAGAGATGACATTTTTGTCAATTTTGTGTAGATTTTCTAAGAGCTGTCCAAGAATTTTTTTTTGATTTGGCAGTAAAAAGTGTTGATAACTTTGAGATTGCCAGGATCGGTTCATGCCATAATCTTCAATTTTTCAGAGCTTGATACTTTATGATCTTGTTATCACGGTTGGTCACACGGTCAGCCAGAGGTTCAGACTGGATTTGGCATTTTTATCCACCTATCAAGTCTTTTCCCAAGGAACTGCAATAAGCAGATGTTAATGTTTGCTGGTGTTAAAGGTACCGTCGTGTGATATTACTGTTCCATGTAAAGCTGCCTTTTGCAATTTATTAATGGTGAAATTTTCAATGCCAGTAGTGTTGTGAGAAGTGGAATATTATTCTTGCAAGAAATAGGAATTAAAACATGTAAGAAGAACCATTACACAACCATTTTATGATTATATAATCAAGAATGTACTTTTGGTTGATAATCTTCAGTTTGACCTTATAAACAGGATATGTTATAAGATATATTTGTCTGTAGGGAGGAGGTGTTTATGCAACCAGAATGTGGGAAGGTTAAGTTGACCCGCTAAAATCATTAAATTGAGGAAATGAGCTGTTATGAGGGTGATGGATTGTTTTAGGGGCTTTCCAAGCTGGAAAACACCATGAAAGGGTGCCAAAAGTATTATAATAAGGTATTGAGTAAGGGGGAACAGACATTGAAATGGGAGGAGTGAGGTTGAAGATGTGAATTGTATTTATATGTGGCATTCATATTGTGATTCTGCCTCTTGTGATACGGAGATTTTAGATCCTGTCACATGGGGACCTTTCTTGCAAGAAAGATGTAATAATAAACTGCTCTATTATTGTTCATTTGGACTCCTGTTGAATTCTTTGTTGAATTTTTCTAACAGGTGTTCAAGTGGTATTCCAGTTGTTTTGGGATTGCACCTATTACTATTGGTATTACCTTTGCCTTCTTTTGACACAGTTGTGTGTTTCTATTTCTATTTCTATTTCTATTTGCAGGTCTTTGTATTTTATTATGTTCCCCAGTTCTCTTCTGTTCTGCTGTCTACCTGTTGTTGCTAACTTCAAAATTAAAATTGTAAGTCATGTGTCATTTTAATTAAGTTCCATGGAGATTTGCTTAATGACTGGAGGGAAGTGAGGTCATAAGCCCATCACATAATTATTCACTTAGTGACCTCTCCACTTAGCAACAGAGTTACTAGCCCCAAATGTGATTGCTACCTAATTTAATATAGAATAAAATCTATAGTCACTTAACATATTTAACTAGGGTAAATAATAGAAGATGCACATTAATTTTCCTTAAATTTCTATCTGTGAGTATGTGCATATAATGGGGCTTTGGATGGGATGCAATCCTTTCCTGTTTAGTTTTGTTTCAGTGGTTACATATATTGTAAAAACACAGGAACCAAATCAACATATGATCACCCATGATATTCCTGAGCAAGACTGGGTTAAAAAAACAACAACAGCAAATAGGCTTGTACAGCATCCAAGGTTCAATTATTGTTAGTTCTGGATAATAGTTTAGCATCCTAGATAATAATTCAGTGTGTTCTGCAGGAAGAGCCTGTTAGCTTAGTTTCTGGTTCAATGTATTTTGCAGAAAATAGGTTAATGCAGAAATCCAATTAATCATGGTATATGAACACGTCTCAAAAGTCAAAAGCATTTTAGGGAAGAAAAAAAAGCAGTAGGAAGAAGGTGGTTGCTGTTAGTTTTTTGAAGGCACTTCATAGGTGAACAAATGGAATGGAATGGAAAGGTGAAAGTTTCAGAGAAATATTGTACATGTAGTAAGTAACTAAAAACCACTTGTCTTTAGCTGGATGCAGAGTTATTATTTATTTATTTCATATGGCATACATTTGTCAGGGAGATCTACACTTCACAGAGTAGTTCTGACAGCCTAATTGCTAGTTTGTTCAGTTTTGTATCTGGGTGCTTCTCCACAGTGTGCTACGGGGTGTGAACTAATTTGCACCATCAGCTAGTGGCGTTCAGATGGTGAAATCTTCTGGGGCCTCTACTGCCAATCTCAACTCATGTCTGGTAAGTCAGCGCCGGCTCACATTCCTCATGCAGCTAGCCTTTCCCACCAGAGTGATACCTATTTATCTACTTGCAATAATGTTTTCCAAGTGCTGGGTGGTCAGAGCAGGAGATGCAGGCAAGTGATGGGAGCTCACCCCATCTCATCCCAGTGCTACTAGAGCTCAGCAGATCCAGCGTCCTTAAGCCGCTGCACCACCACAGTGTTATTCCACTTGTGATGCAAGTCTTGCAGTGGACAAAATTTATGACACTTCATTCAGTGAAGATGATGACACAATATGTATTAACCCACCTTGTCTTCCTCCCTTCCCAATTATTTCTCACTTTTGTATTATCATTTATCATACTAGATTATTGTCTTCCTTTTCTTTTCTTTTCTGTGACTGATTAAAAAAGAATTGTATGTATGGTCCTGATATCCCCCTTCATTTCTGGTTGCTTGACACTGCTCTCCATGATGATATTTTTCTATGGTTGTTTGTAAGACCAGATAGTTGCATTTACCACTCCAGTCTTGACAAGAAAATGTGGGAGAAAGGAAGGAGAGAATAGGAAATTCTTTCCATTCTCTTCATATGACATAAGATAAAAAGTCCCTCGGGAGTAGGGCGGCCTAGAAGAACCAATAATAAATAAATAAATAAAATAAATAAAAAGGTCAGAGTAAGGCTGCGTCCAAGAACAGATGTAGTATTTTTTCAAGGTATTCTATGCATAGGGCTAATCTGTATTCAAAAGGTTGGCATCTTGGAAAAAAATGAGTACTAAGTCTGACTATGTCAGGAACTGAGCTTGGCCAGTCTGGCGAAGAGAAGGACCAGGGGAGACATGAAAGCAGTGTTCCAATACTTGAGGGGCTGCCACAGAGAGGAGGGGGTCAGGCTGTTCTCTATGGCACCAGAAAGCCAAACAAGGAATAATGGATGGAAGCTGACCAAGGAGAGATTCAACCTGGAAGCGAGGAGAAACTTTCTGACAGTGAGAGCGATCAACCAGTGGAACAGAGGTTGTGAGAGCCCCAACACTTGCGACCTTCAAGGAGAGACTGGACTGCCATCTGTCTCAAATGGTGTAGGAACTCCTGCTTGAGCAGGGGGTTGGACTAGATGACCTACAAGGTCCCTCCCAACTCTAATAATAAATCTAAATCTAAGTTTTGACAGATGTCTAAACCTACCTCACCAGCTATCTGTTAGTAGTCATATCCTTCTTAATCATACCTCACATAAATGACAGCAATTGGTGGACATTTTTCCCTTTGGCTCATGACATTTGATGGGAGAATAAATGAAGTCAGATAACTCCAGCAACTGATTGCCTTAAGTTCTCTTCCATTAACATTGCAAAGGCAATATTATTCAATGAGCTCATTACACAGAACTTAGAATTCTAGGATTGGAAGGGACCTTGGGCGTCTGATAGTCCAGCCCTCTGCTCAAAGCAGGAGAAGAATAAGGATTAGTGTGTGAGAAATTGCAGGGAAGCTGGGAAAGGAGTGGAAATCTGGATAGACATAAACACTCATGAGATATAATACAGGTCTGAGGGCCTCTTTATGTCATACTTAATCCAGGTAACAAGGAAGCATTTCAAAAGCATTTTAAATCTCTTCTTTTATTTGTTTTTAAATTGCTTTTATATTTTTTTGTATTTACAAATTGTTGTTAGCCTCCCAGAGTCCTTCGGGAGTTGGGCGACATACAAATACAATAAATAAACAAAAAACATGCAGATGGAATCTGTGTTAACGAACACAATTATTTATTATTTATTTATTTTATTTATTTATTTTGTGAGATTTATATAGCGCCTCACAGTGCAAGCACTCTCTAAGTGGTTTACACCAGTAAGCAATGTATATTTATATTGCCCCCCAACAATCTGGGTCCTCATTTTACCTACCTCGGAAGGATGGAAGGCTGAGTCAATCTTGAGCCGGTGAGATTTGAACCGCTGACCTGCGGATCACAGTCAGCTAAAGTGACCTGCAGTACTGCCTCTAACCGCTGTGCCACCTCGGCTCTTATGTAATTATAAATGCAGGTGGAAAATTCCTCTTACAGTTTCCAAGATTCTGATTTTATTCCAGATTAGCATTAAAGATATCTTAGTGAAATGTGTATAAATTTTGCTTCTTTGATTTTACCTTGCTTTAACGTTAGGAATTTTACCATTTTGGCATTCTTGACATCAGGAGGGCAGAGCAAAGCATGCTCGCCTACTTTTGTTCCTTTCAATGCAGCCATGAAGAAAGGCCCACAATGATCTGACTTTTGACTTTAAAGTGTACTTCGTGCTCACATATTAAACTCCGTATATGTTCCTGGTTTTTGTTTTTGTTTTATGCCCAGTGAGCAGCAGTTGTTTTTGACTAAAAACATCAGTGCTACAGATGCACTTACATTAACAGGAGCTCCTAGCAAAGTTTGCCTTCCTTTTCTATGGCAGTTTTTGTAAAAAGTTAAAGGGTTCCCTGTCCAGTTGAGTCCAATTCTAGAGCATGGTGCTCATCTCCATTTCTTGGTCAAGGGAGCCAGTGTTGTCCAAAGACATCTTCCATGGTCATGTGGCCAGCACGGCTATACACCAAAGGCGCACAGAACACTGTTACCTTCCCACCAAACTGGTATCTATAATAATAATAATAATAATAATAATAATAATAATAATAATAATAATAATAATAATAATAATAATAATAATAATAATAATAACAACAACAACAACAACAACAACAACAACAACAACAACAACAACAACAACAACAACAGAGTTGGAAGGGACCTTGGAGGTCTTCTAGTCCAACCCCCTGCTTAGGCAGGAAACCCTACACCACTTCAGACAAATGGTTATCCAACATCTTCTTAAAAACTTCCAGTGTTGGAGCATTCACAACTTCTGGAGGCAAGCTGTTCCACTGATTAATTGTTCTAACTGTCAGGAAATTTCTCCTTAGTTCTAAGTTGCTTCTCTCCTTGTTTAGTTTCCACCCATTGCTTCTTGTTCTACCCTCAGGTGCTTTGGAGAATAGTTTGACTCCCTCTTCTTTGTGGCAACCCCTGAGATATTTAATGAATGCTATCATGTCTCCCTTAGTCCTTTTAGTCTATCATGTCTCCCTTAGTCCTTTTCATTAAACTAGACATACCCAGTTCCTGCAACCGTTCTATTGATCTATTAATCTGCTCACATTTGCATGTTTTCAAACTGCTAGATGGGTCAGGAATTGGAGCTCACCCCGTTTTATGGAGCTCAGGTTTTGAACCCAGATTATCAGCTTTCCAGTTTACAAGCTCAGTGTTTTTAACCACGGACCCATCGCGTCCCCTGAAATTTTTGTATCATCTGATTAATCTTAGCCTAATTTGCTATCCTTTCCTTTGCCCTGATCTTGTTGAAGCTGTTTCTTATGAACAAGGCAAAGTGGGTGGTTCTGCTTGCAGGACTGTGACATCTGTCAATGAATTCTTTGAATTTGCTCCTATCTGTCTTGCAGGACTTCCGTGTTTCACTTCAGCTGTTAGGTGACAGGAGTTTATTTTCAGGCATTTGTTTGAAGGGAGAGAAGCATTGATCAATGTCAGCTGATGTCAGTTTAGGAGCCCAGAAGCAGGATGGAAAACCCTTGTCTTATCAGCTAGATTAGATAATCTTCATATGTTGGGCAGCTTTCCAGTCTGCTATTAGCTGGAAATACATCTTGAGATGTATTTAAAGTAATCCCTGAATGTTGGCAAAGTTGTATAAATTGAATTGTGCCGCCACAATACACTTCCAGGCTATATTCTGTAACAAAAGACTTTTTCCTTGATTACTCAACATTACTCCAATGTTCTGTGCTTGTGAAAAATATTCAAGCAAAAGCAAAATTATGCATTAAGACTGAAGAGGCCCTCATTAACTAAATGTGCAGGCAGAACTGCTTTGGAATGGGGAAGAGCAGAGATTAATTTCAATCTCTGCCTATCCGAAATCCCAAGTAGAAGAATCTAGGGAAGGCTACATCTATTTGTTTGAATAGCTCCACTGTAATAGCTCTGCAATTGTTTATATTGCTTGGATGAATAATAGAACCTCTTTGAATCATCATTTCTAAAAATGGTTGCTTGGGATTAAATTATAAGGAATTTTGTAGGCAGTCTTTTAGTCAGTTGTTTGAATCACCGTACTATTTTTCAGAGCAATGTTTTTCCATTTGGATTCAAGACATGGTAGATGCTCTTGTGGGATGTCTGTGCTAATTAGGAAGATGCAATTTAATCTATGGAGTTTGTTGCACTGTTTGGCACTGAATGCTGGGCAGCAACAACAGGGACCGAAAGCTATTTCCATGCCATGGAAATGCAAATGCTCTCTTGGATATCGGGCATCTCCCTTTTTGACCACATCACAAATGACATCATTCAACAACATTTTGATGTAGCACCAATTATAGAGAAGGCCGACTCCACTGGTATGGACATGTCCAGAGAGAGCAGCACTTCCACCATACCCAAGACTGTGTATTAACTAGAAGTCAATGGCCAGCGACCCGTGGGCATCCAAAATAAAGATGGCAAGACACGAACAACAAAGATATGCAAGACACGGGCCTGCACCCTGGAGATGCAGCTGACCATGCAAAGTGGCGTTAAAAAGAGCCGAGGTGGCACAGCAGTTAGAGTGCAGAATTGCAGGCTACTTTAGCTGAATGTGATCAGCAGTTCAGCTGTTCAAATCTCACTGGCTCAGGGTTGACTCAGCCTTCCATCCTTCCGAGGTAGGTAAAATGAGGACCCATAATTGTTGGGGTCAATATAAATATACATTGCTTAATGGTGTAAACCGCTTAGAGAGTGCTTGCACTATGAGGCGGTATATAAGTCTCACAAATAAATAAATAAATAAATAAATAAATAAATAAATAAATAAATAAATAAATAAATAAATAAATAAATAAATAAATAAATAAATAAATAAATAAATAAATAAATAAATAAATAAATAAATAAATAATCTGAAAAGTGCACCCTGCACTTGCAGGAATATGCTAGGAAGAAGGAGGAGGAGGAGGAGGAGGAGGAGGAGGAGGAGGAGGAGGAGGAGGAGGAGGAGTTTGCTGCAAGTTCAGCCCATTAGAGACCTAAAATGCAGGGTTAAACAATGGGATTATCGACAAATAACCTATCCATATTTTAATTCTTTCCATTCCATCATGTTTGATTCCTAGTAATTGCCTGGACAGATCCCTATAGTTTTCTTAGCAATGATTTTTCAGAAGTGGTTTGCCATTGCTTCCTTCCTAGAGCTGAGAGAAAGTGACTGGCTCAAAGTTACCCAGCTGGCTTTGAGCCTAAGGCAGAACTAGAGCTTATAGTTGCTCAATTTCTAGCTTGATGTCTTAACTCAGGGGTGGCCAAACTATGGTTCTTTGAGGACCTGTGGACTTCAACTCTCAGAATTACTGAGCTAGCCATGCATGCATGGCTGGCTCAGGAATTCTGGGAGTTGAAGTCCACAGGTCCTCAAAGAACCATAGTTTGGCCACCCCTGTCTTAACCACTACACCAAATTAAATCTCATATCTATTTTAAGCTTGATCAAATAAACTAACAGGACTGAAATGATGACTCTTTATGGATTTGTTTATTGATAAGAGATGGGATATGGAAAGAAGAGAACATTTGTTGCAATTTAAGAGGAGGCGAAAAGTTACAAAATTATTTATTCTTGTGATGAAAGTTGAAAACATGCTATCATTGTAAACTGCCCCAGAGTGTGCTGTAAAGGCTACCACAATTCCTAGTGCAAAAAATATAAAAAGCATAGAGAGGGATTATATTTTTTCCTTTGAATAAGTGGGATTTGATTTCTGGGAAAAAGCATTGCTTGGCTGCCATTGCGAATGTTGAAAACGACTTGAAATCATATTGTTTTGAGCATGTTTTTGCTCTTAGTTGTTCTTGGTGGTTTATTATGCTATTTGTTTTATTTTATTTTTTCTTTGTTTTCTTTGTATTGTTAGTTATTCATTAGGATTGGATAAATATTACCAATAAATTAGCGCTTAGGTCTTTGAAAGGCAAGTTCAAGTTCTACATGGACAATTATCTATTCAGTGCTGACAATTTGTCTGCATTTGTGACTAACCCAGCATTATTTTATCTCTGATTTTTCTCATAAATAAATCAATTCAACCCACCAAGTCTTGACAAACATTTGAAATAAAGATGAATAGTTGCAATGACTCATCTCGGAGACATGCAGCATTATTCTAATAATGAATTATATTAGTGTTCTTTCCTCTGAAATATTGCTTGCCTGCATACCACACATGCCCAGGACTTGCAGAGGAAAAATAATTTTAAAGAAAATATAACCTCATTAATTCTTCTGATAATGATTAATTAGAAAACTTTCAAATATATCAAGTTTCATGTTTCCAAGGAATATTGTTGGAGTCTTTAGAACATAAGTCTATCTAGTTCCCAAACATCTTAAACATATAGTTGATGTACAATTTGAATTGTTTTTTTACATGTATTTCGCCTATTGCCGTGGTGGTGAACCTATGGCACGCGTGCCACAGGTGGCACGCGGAGCCATAGCAGATGGCACGCAAGCGTTGCCCACCAGCAAACCGGAAGTGCGGAAAAACGCACTTCCGGTTTGCCGGTGAGCTGTTTTTTGCCCTCCGGAGGGTTCAGGGAAGCTCCCTGAAGCTCCGGAATGCAAAAAACTACAAAACGGACAAACCGGAAGTGCATTTTTCCGCACTTCCGGTTTGTCCGTTTTGTAGTTTTTTGCATTCCATGGCTTCAGGGAGCTTCCCTGAACCCTCCGGAGTGCAAAAAACAGCTCACCGGCAAACCGGAAGTGCGTTTTTCCGCACTTCCGGTTTGCCCGTTTCGTCGTCCTAGGCTCCAGTAAGGCCTTTGCGTGGGGGTGGGGGGTGTGCGCATGCGCAGGGGGCAGCATGGGGGGTGTTGTGCGCATGCATGGGGGGAGGGAATGGGTGTGGGTATGCGAACGCGCGCTAGCGTGCGCACCCCCCCTTTTTGGCACACGAACCTAAAAAGGTTCGCCACCACTAGCCTGTTGTGTACAACTGTTTCCCTCCAAACAAATGCAGTGGAGAGCTCTTTCAAAAACTGTATTCACCACTTTGTTATCCTGATCACTCTCTCCCATTGTGAATTCAAATGAGGTCTCTGAGTTTTAAGGGGAGAATTTGGGCACCCAATTAAACCCCAAAATGGACAGGTTCCTACAAGTTGCTCATGATGATCTTATGTGTAGTGTGAATTTCCACTAAAGAGAAAATGTTGGCAGAACAAACAAGCTATAAGACTAAGTTTAGATCATGTATGAGTTCCCCATATTCCTCAAAGCACAGCGAACAACAGAAATGTTGGTACTGCTTTGCTTAATGCACAAGGAGGCCAGGTTGTGCAATCTCAGGGGTTTTTTGTTCTTTGTAAATTTCTCCTCTTCTCTTTTAAAAAAACACAGTGAAAGTGCCGGGATGGGTGCAGGAAATACAAGAAGCGTTCTTTTGTTTTCATTTTTTTCTAGTAAGAGTTTACTAGAATTACCATGTACCTGTGATGCAGGGGTGGGTTCCTCCCGGTTCGAACCAGATCGCCCGAACAGTTAGCAACCCGCTGGTGATGTAATTTTGGCGTCACTGATCCGGTTCTGTCTGTGCCGGTCCGTGCTCGCCGCCATCTTTTTTTCTGAATTTTCAGCTGATTTTTCTATGTTTGGATGGCTTCACTGCGTTCTGTGCTTTGAAAAAAGCCCTCTCGCCTGCCCCTGGGTTAATACTGACCTTTATTTCTTCACCCGAAGCGCAGCTGATGAGCTCCTCAGCTGTGTTTCGGGCTGAATCCACCTTCTGAGCATGCGCGGAAGTGAAATCGCGCAAGTGGACACGCGCACGCGCACAAGCAGAGATGAAACGTCACGACGTGAACCAGTGGTGAAGATAAGTGAAACCCACCCCTGCTGTGATGGCAATGTGGAAGTCCATTGTTATTTTGAAGAGTTTACTGACATGTTTTGATTTCTCCTTCATACTAAAAGCCATCTAAAAGTTCAGAGCTTATTCTGAGCCAACCTTTTCCCTTTTGTTTACTGAATAAAGGAGAGGTAAGGGAGGGGAAAAATCTTCACGTTAGCTTCAAAGCTTTTCTCACTGTGACAGTCAAAGACATTCCATTCCCTTTCCAGAGTTATGTAGCACGCTGTCAAGATCGGGTCTTGCAATCTCCTGACCATAAAAGAACTATGAGGTCATGGTTCCAGGTTTTGATAAAATCTTTGGGGTTGTTGTTTATTGGAAGCTTCTGCAGGAAACCTGGATACTGTGGAAATTGGTTACCCTTGGAGAATCCTGCTGTCATTATTAAGTTGCTCCTGCGAGCTTGTAAGAGATTTGGCTATTATCTTGCTTGATATGTACACTTTTTATGTTATGCTTTTAAATCGGTTTGCTTGAGCTGATAATGCAGCTTAAAATGTCTTTACTTATTTGAGCATTTGTTGTCTCTTTTATTTTACTTTATTTATTTATTTATTTATTTATTTATTTATTTATTTATTTATTTATTTATTTATTTATTTATTTATTTATTTATTTATTTATTAGTGACATTTATATACCGCCTCACAGTGCAAGCACTCTCTAACCGGTTTACACCAGTAAGCAATGTATATTTATATTGCCCCCAACAATCTGGGTCCTCATTTTACCTACCTTGGAAGGATGGAAGGCTGAGTCAACCTTGAGCCGGTGAGATTTGAACCGCTGACCTGCGGATCAGTGTCAGCTAAAGTGGCCTGCAGTACTTGCCTCTAACCGCTGCGCCACCTCGGCTCTTAAATTTACTTAAATTTATTAATTTATTCTCTTTTTTATTTATTATATTATTTATTTGGCCAAGGATGGTTAGTCACACAAGGAATTTGTCTCCAGTACACTGAGTGTGTCTGTACTTGAGACAAATTCCTTTTGTGTCTAACCACCCTTGGCCAAATAAATAAAGTATAAATCTCTGCATCCAAAATAGCCAATTTCTTGGGCACCTGATCACTGCCCTGACATTTGACAAAACAGTATATCACTAAGGTAAGGAGGTGGGACAAAAGATACAGATGATTGCAATACTTAAGTGAGCAAGGAGGAAATTGTAGGAGTATTCACTCCGGAAATATAGCATACAACTTCAGGGTGAAGGTCACCCATTATTGCTCATCTGGGATTTAGCAGGTAAGGGGAATTTTTCAGCACCAAGGACAGGGACTGAATACAGTAATCCCTCGCTATATCACGGTTCACCTTTCACGGTCTCGCTGCTTCACGGATTTGCATCGTGCATTGTGTTCTGCATTCTGATTGGCTGATTGGTAAAACAGCTTGCCAAGAGCAGTGAAATACACGTGAGACCAGGGATGAAATCCTCCTGGTTCGCACAGTTCAACAACCTGGTGGCGTTCTCATCGTAGGGCTTCCCCCACCCGCTTCCCCTGCCCACCTGGATGTCGGCATCTGCATTCTTTTGCCCTCTGCGCATGCGCAAAGCTGAAGTTACTACTTCACGGATTTCGCCTATCACGGGTTCTTTTTGGAACGTAACCCCAGCGAAAAACGAGGGATTACTGTATTTCCTGGCAAAATACATGGGAAAATCCGATTGACAGAAAATCCACTTAGGGTTAGGGTTAGGTATCCATGAATTCAGAGCGCAAAATTGAGATCACCAATGGATTTGTAGCCCATCGGTATGGTTAGGAGGGTGCATACTTTTCGATCCTGCCTTTTGTATATTTCCTGGCAAAATACATGAGAAAATCCCATTGACAGAAAATCCACTTAGGGTTAGGGTTAGGTAGCCATGAATTCAGAGCACAAAATGGAGATTGCCAGTGCATTCATAGCCCATCGGTATGGTTAGGAGGGTGCATACTTTTTGATCCTGCCTTTTGCATATTTCCTGGCAAAATACATGGGGAAATCCCATTTACAGAAAATCCACTTAGGGTTAGGGTTAGGTATCCATGAATTCGGAGCGCAAAATGGAGATCGCCAATGGACTCGTAGCCCATCGGTCTGGTTAGGAGGGTGCATACTTTTCGATCCTGCCTTTTGTATATTTCCTGGCAAAATACATGGGAAAATCCCATTGACAGAAAATCCACTTAGGGTAAGGGTTAGGTATCCATGAATTCAGAGCATAAAATGGAGATCGCCAATGCATTCGTAGCCCATCGGTATGGTTAGGAGGCTGCATAGTTTTCGATCCTGCCTTTTGTATATTTCCTGGCAAAATACATGGGAAAATCCCATTGACAGAAAATCCATTTAGGGTTAGGATTAGATATCCATGAATTCAGAGCGCAAAATGGAGATCGTCAATGGATTCGTAGCCCATCGGTATGGTTAGGAAGGTGCATCCTTTTCAATCCTGCATTTTGTATATTTCCTGGCAAAATACATGGGAAAATCCCATTTACAGAAAATCCACTTAGGGTTAGGGTTAGGTAGCCATGAATTCGGAGCACAAAATGGAGATAGCCAGTGCATTCGTAGCCCATCGGTATGGTTAGGAGCATGCATACTTTTTGATCCTGCCTTTTGCATATTTCCTGGCAAAATACATGGGGAAATCCCATTTACAGAAAATCCACTTAGGGTTAGGGTTCGGTATCCATGAATTCGGAGCGCAAAATGGAGATCGCCAATGGATTCGTAGCCCATCGGTCTGGTTAGGAGGGTGCATACTTTTCGATCCTGCCTTTTGTATATTTCCTGGCAAAATACATGGGAAAATCCCATTGACAGAAAATCCACTTAGGGTTAGGGTTAGGTAGCCATGAATTCAGAGCACAAAATGGAGATTGCCAGTGCATTCATAGCCCATCGGTATGGATAGGAGGGTGCATACTTTTTGATCCTGCCTTTTGTATATTTCCTGGCAAAATACATGGGGAAATCCCATTTACAGAAAATCCACTTAGGGTTAGGGTTAGGTATCCATGAATTCGGAGCGCAAATGGAGATCGCCAATGGATTCGTAGCCCAACGGTATGGTTAGGAGGGTGCATACTTTTTGATCCTGCCTTTTGCATATTTCCTGGCAAAATACATGGGAAAATCCCATTGACAGAAAATCCACTTAGGGTTAGGGTTAGGTATCCATGAATTTGGAGCGCAAAATGGAGATCGCCAATGGATTCGTAGCCCATCGGTATGGTTAGGAGGGTGCATAGTTTTCGATCCTGCCTTTTTTATATTTCCTGGCAAAATACATGGGAAAATCCCATTTACAGAAAATCCACTTAGGGTTAGGGTTAGGTAGCCATGAATTCGGAGCACAAAATGGAGATAGCCAGTGCATTCGTAGCCCATCGGTATGGTTAGGAGCGTGCATACTTTTTGATCCTGCCTTTTGCATATTTCCTGGCAAAATACATGGGAAAATCCCATTGACAGAAAATCCACTTAGGGTTAGGGTTAGGTAGCCATGAATTCGGAGCCTAAAATGGAGATCGCCAGTGCATTCGTAGCCCATCAGTATGGTTAGGAGGGTGCATACTTTTCGATCCTGCCTTTTGCATATTTTCTGGCAAAATACATGGGAAAATCCCATTGATAGAAAATCCACTTAGGGTTAGGGTTAGGTAGCCATGAATTCGGAGAGCAAAATGGAAATCGCCATTGGATTCAGAGCCCATCTGTATGGTTAGGAGGGTGCATTACGTACCAATCCTGCCTTTTGTATATTTCCTGGCAAAATACATGGGAAAATCCCATTGACAGAAAATCCACATAGGGTTAGGGTTAGGTCTCCATGAATTCGTAGAGCAAAATGGAGATCGCCAATGGATTCGTAGCCCATCGGTATGGTTAGGAGGGTGCATACTTTTCGATCCTGCCTTTTGTATATTTCCTGGCAAAATACATGGGAAAATCCCATTGACAGAAAATCCACTTAGGGTTAGGGTTAGGTATCCATGAATTCCGAGCGCAAAGTGGAGAACGCCAATGGATTCGTAGTCCATTGGTATGGTTAGGAGGGTGCATACTTTTTGATCCTGCCTTTTGTATATTTCCTGGCAAAATACATGGGAAAATCCCATTGACAGAAAAGCCACTTATGGTTAGGGTTAGGTATCCATGAATTCAGAGCGCAAAATTGAGATCGCCAATGGATTCGTAGCCCATCGGTATGGTTAGGAGGGTGCATACTTTTTGATCCTGCTTTTGTATATTTCCTGGCAAAATACATGGGGAAATCCAATTTACAGAAAATCCACTTAGGTTTAGGGTTAGGTAGCCATTAATTCGGAGCGCAAAATGGAGATCGCCAATGGATTCGTAGCCCATCGGTATGGTTAGGAGGTTGCATACTTTTTGATCCTGCCTTTTGTATATTTCCTGGCAAAATACATGGGAAAATCCCATTTACAGTAAATCCACTTAGGGTTAGGGTTAGGTAGCCATGAATTTGGAGCACAAAATGGAGATTGCCAGTGCATTCATAGCCCATCGGTATTGTTAGGAGGGTGCATTCTTTTCAATCCTGCCTTTTGTATATTTCCTGGCAAAATACATGGGAAAATCCCATTTACAGAAAATTCACTTAGGGTTAGTGTTAGGTATCCATGAATTCGGAGAGCAAAATGGAGATCGCCAATGGATTCGTAGCCCATCGGTATGGTTAGGAGGGTGCATACTTTTCGATCCTGCCTTTTGTATATTTCCTGTCAAAATACATGGGAAAATCCCATTTACAGTAAATCCACTTAGGGTTAGGGTTAGGTATCCATGAATTCGGAGAGCAAAATGGAGATTGCCAATGGATTCGTAGCCCATCGGTATGGTTAGGAGGGTGCATACTTTTCGATCCTGCCTTTTGCATATTTCCTGGCAAAATACATGGGAAAATCCCATTGACAGAAAATCCACTTAGGGTTAGGGTTAGGTAGCCATGAATTCGGAGCACAAAATGGAGATTGCCAGTGCATTCATAGCCCATCGGTATGGTTAGGAGGGTGCATACTTTTTGATCCTGCCTTTTGTATATTTCCTTGCAAAATACATGGGGAAATCCCATTTACAGAAAATCCACTTAGGGTTAGGGTTAGGTATCCATGAATTCGGAGCGCAAAATGGAGATCGCTAATGGATTCCTAGCCCAACGGTATGATTAGGAGGGTGCATACTTTTTGATCCTGCCTTTTGTATATTTCCTGGCAAAATACATGGGGAAATCCAATTTACAGAAAATCCACTTAGGGTTAGGGTTAGGTAGCCATTAATTCGGAGCACAAAATGGAGATCGCCAATGCATTCGTAGCCCATCGGTATAGTTAGGAGGGTGCATACTTTTCGATCCTGTCTTTTGCATATTTCCTGGCAAAATACATGGGAAAATCCCATTGACAGAAAATCCACTTAGGGTTAGGGTTAGGTATCCATGAATTTGGAGCGCAAAATGGAGATCGCCAATGGATTCGTAGCCCATCGGTTTGTTTCGGAGGGTGCATACTTTTTGATCCTGCCTTTTGTATATTTCCTGGCAAAATACATGGGAAAATCCCATTTACCGAAAATCCACTTAGGGTTAGGGTTAGGTATCTATGAATTCGGAGTGCAAAATGGTGATCGCCAATGGATTCGTAGCCCATCAGTATGGTTAGGAAGGTGCATCGTTTTCGATCCTGCCTTTTGTATATTTCCTGGCAAAATACGTGGGAAAATCCCATTGTCTAAAAATCCACTTAGGGTTAGGGTTAGGTATCCATGAATTCCGAGCGCAAAGTGGAGATCGCCAATGGATTCGTAGTCCATCGGTATGGTTAGGAGGGTGCATACTTTTTGATCCTGCCTTTTGTATATTTCCTGGCAAAATACATGGGAAAATCCCATTGACAGAAAAGCCACTTATGGTTAGGGTTAGGTATCCATGAATTCAGAGCGCAAAATTGAGATCGCCAATGGATTCATAGCCCATCGGTATGGTTAGGAGGCTGCATAGTTTTCGATCCTCCTTTTGTATATTTCCTGGCAAAATACATGGGAAAATCCCATTGACAGAAAATCCACTTAGGGTTAGGGTTAGGTATCCATGAATTTGGAGCGCAAAATGGAGATCGCCAATGGATTCGTAGCCCATCGGTATGGTTAGGAGGGTGCATACTTTTCGATCCTGCCTTTTGTATATTTCCTGGCAAAATACATGGGAAAATCCCATTTCCAGTAAATCCACTTAGGGTTAGGGTTAGGTATCCTTGAATTCGGAGCACAAAATGGAGATCGCCAATGCATTCGTAGCCCATTGGTATGGTTAGGAGGGTGCATACTTTTCGATCCTGCCTTTTCCATATTTCCTGGCAAAATACATGGGAAAATCCCATTTACAGAAAATCCACTTAGGGTTAGGGTTAGGTAGCCATGAATTTGGAGCACAAAATGGAGATTGCCAGTGCATTCATAGCCCATCGGTATTGTTAGGAGGGTGCATACTTTTCAATCCTGCCTTTTGTATATTTCCTGGCAAAATACATGGGAAAATGCCATTGATAGAAAATCCACTTAGGGTTAGGGTTAGGTAGCCATGAATTCGTAGAGCAAAATGGAGATCGCCAATGGATTCGTAGCCCATCGGTATGGTTAGGAGGGTGCATACTTTTCGATCCTGCCTTTTGTATATTTCCTGTCAAAATACATGGGAAAATCCCATTGACAGAAAATCCACTTAGGGTTAGGGTTAGGTATCCATGAATTTGCGGTGCAAAATGGAGATCGCCAATGGATTCAGAGCCCATCCGTATGGTTAGGAGGCTGCATAATTTCGATCCTGCCTTTTGTATATTTCCTGGCAAAATACATGGGAAAATCCCATTTACAGAAAATCCACTTAGGGTTAGGGTTAGGTCTCCATGAATTCATAGAGCAAAATGGAGATCGCCAATGGATTCGTAGCCCATCGGTATGGTTAGGAGGGTGCATACTTTTCGATCCTGCCTTTTGCATATTTCCTGGCAAAATACATGGGAAAATCCCATTGACAGAAAATCCACTTAGGGTTAGGGTTAGGTCTCCATGAATTCATAGAGCAAAATGGAGATCGCCAATGGATTCGTAGCCCATCGGTATGGTTAGGAGGGTGCATACTTTTCGATCCTGCCTTTTGTATATTTCCTGGCAAAATACATGGGAAAATCCCATTTACAGTAAATCCACTTAGGGTTAGGGTTAGATATCCATGAATTCGGAGCACAAAATGGAGATTGCCAATGCATTCGTAGCCCATCGGTATGGTTAGGAGGGTGCAAACTTTTCGATCCTGCCTTTTGTATATTTCCTGGCAAAATACATGGGAAAATCCCATTGACAGAAAATCCACTTAGGGTTAGGGTTAGGTATCCATGAATTTGGAGCGCAAAATGGAGATCGCCAATGGATTCGTAGCCCATCGGTATGGTTAGGAGGGTGCATACTTTTCGATCCTGCCTTTTGTATATTTCCTGGCAAAATACATGGGAAAATCCCATTGACAGAAAATCCACTTAGGGTTAGGGTTAGGTAGCCATGAATTCGGAGCACAAAATGGAGATTGCCAGTGCATTCGTAGCCCATCGGTATGGTTAGGAGGGTGCAAACTTTTCGATCCTGCCTTTTGTATATTTCCTGGCAAAATACATGGGAAAATCCCATTTACAGAATATTCACTTAGGGTTAGTGTTAGGTATCCATGAATTCGGAGAGCAAAATGGAGATCGCCAATGGATTCGTAGCCCATCGGTATGGTTAGGAGGGTGCATACTTTTCGATCCTGCCTTTTGCATATTTCCTGGCAAAATACATGGGAAAATCCCATTGACAGAAAATCCACTTAGGGTTAGGGTTAGGTCTCCATGAATTCATAGAGCAAAATGGAGATCGCCAATGGATTCGTAGCCCATCGGTATGGTTAGGAGGGTGCATACTTTTCGATCCTGCCTTTTGCATATTTCCTGGCAAAATACATGGGAAAATCCCATTGACAGAAAATCCACTTAGGGTTAGGGTTAGGTAGCCATGAATTCGGAGCACAAAATGGAGATTGCCAGTGCATTCATAGCCCATCGGTATGGTTAGGAGGGTGCATACTTTTTGATCCTGCCTTTTGTATATTTCCTGGCAAAATACATGGGAAAATCCCATTTACAGAAAATCCACTTAGGGTTAGGGTTAGGTATCTATGAATTCGGAGTGCAAAATGGTGATTGCCAATGGATTCGTAGCCCATCGGTATGGTTAGGAAGGTGCATCGTTTTCGATCCTGCCTTTTGTATATTTCCTGGCAAAATACATGGGAAAATCCCATTGACAGAAAATCCACTTAGGGTTAGGGTTAGGTATCCTTGAATTCGGAGCACAAAATGGAGATCGCCAATGCATTCGTAGCCCATTGGTATGGTTAGGAGGGTGCATACTTTTCGATCCTGCCTTTTCCATATTTCCTGGCAAAATACATGGGAAAATCCCATTTACAGAAAATCCACTTAGGGTTAGGGTTAGGTAGCCATGAATTTGGAGCACAAAATGGAGATTGCCAGTGCATTCATAGCCCATCGGTATTGTTAGGAGGGTGCATACTTTTCAATCCTGCCTTTTGTATATTTCCTGGCAAAATACATGGGAAAATCCCATTGATAGAAAATCCACTTAGGGTTAGGGTTAGGTAGCCATGAATTCGTAGAGCAAAATGGAGATCGCCAATGGATTCGTAGCCCATCGGTATGGTTAGGAGGGTGCATACTTTTCGATCCTGCCTTTTGCATATTTCCTGGCAAAATACATGGGAAAATCCCATTGACAGAAAATCCACTTAGGGTTAGGGTTAGGTCTCCATGAATTCATAGAGCAAAATGGAGATCGCCAATGGATTCGTAGCCCATCGGTATGGTTAGGAGGGTGCATACTTTTCGATCCTGCCTTTTGCATATTTCCTGGCAAAATACATGGGAAAATCCCATTGACAGAAAATCCACTTAGGGTTAGGGTTAGGTCTCCATGAATTCATAGAGCAAAATGGAGATCGCCAATGGATTCGTAGCCCATCGGTATGGTTAGGAGGGTGCATACTTTTCGATCCTGCCTTTTGTATATTTCCTGGCAAAATACATGGGAAAATCCCATTTACAGTAAATCCACTTAGGGTTAGGGTTAGATATCCATGAATTCGGAGCACAAAATGGAGATTGCCAATGCATTCGTAGCCCATCGGTATGGTTAGGAGGGTGCAAACTTTTCGATCCTGCCTTTTGTATATTTCCTGGCAAAATACATGGGAAAATCCCATTGACAGAAAATCCACTTAGGGTTAGGGTTAGGTATCCATGAATTTGGAGCGCAAAATGGAGATCGCCAATGGATTCGTAGCCCATCGGTATGGTTAGGAGGGTGCATACTTTTCGATCCTGCCTTTTGTATATTTCCTGGCAAAATACATGGGAAAATCCCATTGACAGAAAATCCACTTAGGGTTAGGGTTAGGTAGCCATGAATTCGGAGCACAAAATGGAGATTGCCAGTGCATTCGTAGCCCATCGGTATGGTTAGGAGGGTGCAAACTTTTCGATCCTGCCTTTTGTATATTTCCTGGCAAAATACATGGGAAAATCCCATTTACAGAAAATTCACTTAGGGTTAGTGTTAGGTATCCATGAATTCGGAGAGCAAAATGGAGATCGCCAATGGATTCGTAGCCCATCGGTATGGTTAGGAGGGTGCATACTTTTCGATCCTGCCTTTTGTATATTTCCTGTCAAAATACATGGGAAAATCCCATTTACAGTAAATCCACTTAGGGTTAGGGTTAGGTATCCATGAATTCGGAGAGCAAAATGGAGATTGCCAATGGATTCGTAGCCCATCGGTATGGTTAGGAGGGTGCATACTTTTCGATCCTGCCTTTTGCATATTTCCTGGCAAAATACATGGGAAAATCCCATTGACAGAAAATCCACTTAGGGTTAGGGTTAGGTAGCCATGAATTCGGAGCACAAAATGGAGATTGCCAGTGCATTCATAGCCCATCGGTATGGTTAGGAGGGTGCATACTTTTTGATCCTGCCTTTTGTATATTTCCTTGCAAAATACATGGGGAAATCCCATTTACAGAAAATCCACTTAGGGTTAGGGTTAGGTATCCATGAATTCGGAGCGCAAAATGGAGATCGCTAATGGATTCGTAGCCCAACGGTATGATTAGGAGGGTGCATACTTTTTGATCCTGCCTTTTGTATATTTCCTGGCAAAATACATGGGGAAATCCAATTTACAGAAAATCCACTTAGGTTTAGGGTTAGGTAGCCATTAATTCGGAGCACAAAATGGAGATCGCCAATGCATTCGTAGCCCATCGGTATAGTTAGGAGGGTGCATACTTTTCGATCCTGTCTTTTGCATATTTCCTGGCAAAATACATGGGAAAATCCCATTGACAGAAAATCCACTTAGGGTTAGGGTTAGGTATCCATGAATTTGGAGCGCAAAATGGAGATCGCCAATGGATTCGTAGCCCATCGGTTTGTTTCGGAGGGTGCATACTTTTTGATCCTGCCTTTTGTATATTTCCTGGCAAAATACATGGGAAAATCCCATTTACAGAAAATCCACTTAGGGTTAGGGTTAGGTATCTATGAATTCGGAGTGCAAAATGGTGATCGCCAATGGATTCGTAGCCCATCGGTATGGTTAGGAAGGTGCATCGTTTTCGATCCTGCCTTTTGTATATTTCCTGGCAAAATACATGGGAAAATCTCATTGACAGAAAATCCACTTAGGGTTAGGGTTAGGTATCCTTGAATTCGGAGCACAAAATGGAGATCGCCAATGCATTTGTAGCCCATTGGTATGGTTAGGAGGGTGCATACTTTTCGATCCTGCCTTTTCCATATTTCCTGGCAAAATACATGGGAAAATCCCATTTACAGAAAATCCACTTAGGGTTAGGGTTAGGTAGCCATGAATTTGGAGCACAAAATGGAGATTGCCAGTGCATTCATAGCCCATCGGTATTGTTAGGAGGGTGCATACTTTTCAATCCTGCCTTTTGTATATTTCCTTGCAAAATACATGGGAAAATCCCATTGATAGAAAATCCACTTAGGGTTAGGGTTAGGTAGCCATGAATTCGTAGAGCAAAATGGAGATCGCCAATGGATTCGTAGCCCATCGGTATGGTTAGGAGGGTGCATACTTTTCGATCCTGCCTTTTGCATATTTCCTGGCAAAATACATGGGAAAATCCCATTGACAGAAAATCCACTTAGGGTTAGGGTTAGGTCTCCATGAATTCATAGAGCAAAATGGAGATCGCCAATGGATTCGTAGCCCATCGGTATGGTTAGGAGGGTGCATACTTTTCGATCCTGCCTTTTGCATATTTCCTGGCAAAATACATGGGAAAATCCCATTGACAGAAAATCCACTTAGGGTTAGGGTTAGGTCTCCATGAATTCATAGAGCAAAATGGAGATCGCCAATGGATTCGTAGCCCATCGGTATGGTTAGGAGGGTGCATACTTTTCGATCCTGCCTTTTGTATATTTCCTGGCAAAATACATGGGAAAATCCCATTTACAGTAAATCCACTTAGGGTTAGGGTTAGATATCCATGAATTCGGAGCACAAAATGGAGATTGCCAATGCATTTGTAGCCCATCGGTATGGTTAGGAGGGATAATACTTTTCGATCCTGCCTTTTGTATATTTCCTGGCAAAATACATGGGAAAATCCCATTTACAGTAAATCCACTTAGGGTTAGGGTTAGGTATCCATGAATTCGGAGCACAAAATGGAGATCGCCAATGCATTCGTAGCCCATTGGTATGGTTAGGAGGGTGCATACTTTTCGATCCTGCCTTTTGCATATTTCCTGGCAAAATACATGGGAAAATCCCATTTACAGAAAATCCACTTAGGGTTAGGGTTAGGTAGCCATGAATTTGGAGCACAAAATGGAGATTGCCAGTGCATTCATAGCCCATCGGTATTGTTAGGAGGGTGCATACTTTTCAGTCCTGCCTTTTGCATATTTCCTGGCAAAATACATGGGAAAATCCCATTGACAGAAAATCCACTTAGGGTTAGGGTTAGGTAGCCATGAATTCGGAGCACAAAATGGAGATTGCCAGTGCATTCATAGCCCATCGGTCTGGTTAGGAGGGTGCATACTTTTTGATCCTGCCTTTTGTATATTTCCTTGCAAAATACATGGGGAAATCCCATTTACAGAAAATCCACTTAGGGTTAGGGTTAGGTATCCATGAATTCGGAGCGCAAAATGGAGATCGCTAATGGATTCGTAGCCCAACGGTATGATTAGGAGGGTGCATACTTTTTGATCCTGCCTTTTGTATATTTCCTGGCAAAATACATGGGGAAATCCAATTTACAGAAAATCCACTTAGATTTAGGGTTAGGTAGCCATTAATTCGGAGCACAAAATGGAGATCGCCAATGCATTCGTAGCCCATCGGTATAGTTAGGAGGGTGCATACTTTTCGATCCTGTCTTTTGCATATTTCCTGGCAAAATACATGGGAAAATCCCATTTACAGTAAATCAACTTAGGGTTAGGGTTAGGTATCCATGAATTCGGAGAGCAAAATGGAGATTGCCAATGGATTCGTAGCCCATCGGTATGGTTAGGAGGGTGCATACTTTTCGATCCTGCCTTTTGCATATTTCCTGGCAAAATACATGGGAAAATCCCATTTCCAGTAAATCCACTTAGGGTTAGGGTTAGGTATCCTTGAATTCGGAGCACAAAATGGAGATTGCCAATGCATTCGTAGCCCATTGGTATGGTTAGGAGGGTGCATACTTTTCGATCCTGCCTTTTGCATATTTCCTGGCAAAATACATGGGAAAATCCCATTGACAGAAAATCCACTTAGGGTTAGGGTTAGGTATCCATGAATTTGCGGTGCAAAATGGAGATCGCCAATGGATTCAGAGCCCATCCGTATGGTTAGGAGGCTGCATAATTTCGATCCTGCCTTTTGTATATTTCCTGGCAAAATACATGGGAAAATCCCATTGACAGAAAATCCACTTAGGGTTAGGGTTAGGTCTCCATGAATTCATAGAGCAAAATGGAGATCGCCAATGGATTCGTAGCCCATCAGTATGGTTAGGAGGGTGCATACTTTTCGATCCTGCCTTTTGCATATTTCCTGGCAAAATACATGGGAAAATCCCATTGACAGAAAATCCACTTAGGGTTAGGGTTAGGTCTCCATGAATTCATAGAGCAAAATGGAGATCGCCAATGGATTCGTAGCCCATCGGTATGGTTAGGAGGGTGCATACTTTTCGATCCTGCCTTTTGTATATTTCCTGGCAAAATACATGGGAAAATCCCATTTACAGTAAATCCACTTAGGGTTAGGGTTAGATATCCATGAATTCGGAGCACAAAATGGAGATTGCCAATGCATTCGTAGCCCATCGGTATGGTTAGGAGGGTGCAAACTTTTCGATCCTGCCTTTTGTATATTTCCTGGCAAAATACATGGGAAAATCCCATTGACAGAAAATCCACTTAGGGTTAGGGTTAGGTAGCCATGAATTTGGAGCGCAAAATGGAGATCGCCAATGGATTCGTAGCCCATCGGTATGGTTAGGAGGGAGCATACTTTTCGATCCTGCCTTTTGTATATTTCCTGGCAAAATACATGGGAAAATCCCATTTACATTAAATCCACTTAGGGTTAGGGTTAGGTATCCATGAATTCGGAGCACAAAATGGAGATCGCCAATGCATTCGTAGCCCATTGGTATGGTTAGGAGGGTGCATACTTTTCGATCCTGCCTTTTGCATATTTCCTGGCAAAATACATGGGAAAATCCCATTTACAGAAAATCCACTTAGGGTTAGGGTTAGGTAGCCATGAATTTGGAGCACAAAATGGAGATTGCCAGTGCATTCATAGCCCATCGGTATTGTTAGGAGGGTGCATACTTTTCAGTCCTGCCTTTTGCATATTTCCTGGCAAAATACATGGGAAAATCCCATTGACAGAAAATCCACTTAGGGTTAGGGTTAGGTAGCCATGAATTCGGAGCACAAAATGGAGATTGCCAGTGCATTCATAGCCCATCGGTATGGTTAGGAGGGTGCATACTTTTTGATCCTGCCTTTTGTATATTTCCTTGCAAAATACATGGGGAAATCCCATTTACAGAAAATCCACTTAGGGTTAGGGTTAGGTATCCATGAATTCGGAGCGCAAAATGGAGATCGCTAATGGATTCGTAGCCCAACGGTATGATTAGGAGGGTGCATACTTTTTGATCCTGCCTTTTGTATATTTCCTGGCAAAATACATGGGGAAATCCAATTTACAGAAAATCCACTTAGGTTTAGGGTTAGGTAGCCATTAATTCGGAGCACAAAATGGAGATCGCCAATGCATTCGTAGCCCATCGGTATAGTTAGGAGGGTGCATACTTTTCGATCCTGTCTTTTGCATATTTCCTGGCAAAATACATGGGAAAATCCCATTGACAGAAAATCCACTTAGGGTTAGGGTTAGGTATCCATGAATTTGGAGCGCAAAATGGAGATCGCCAATGGATTCGTAGCCCATCGGTTTGTTTCGGAGGGTGCATACTTTTTGATCCTGCCTTTTGTATATTTCCTGGCAAAATACATGGGAAAATCCCATTTACAGAAAATCCACTTAGGGTTAGGGTTAGCTATCTATGAATTCGGAGTGCAAAATGGTGATCGCCAATGGATTCGTAGCCCATCGGTATGGTTAGGAAGGTGCATCGTTTTCGATCCTGCCTTTTGTATATTTCCTGGCAAAATACGTGGGAAAATCCCATTGTCTAAAAATCCACTTAGGGTTAGGGTTAGGTATCCATGAATTCCGAGCGCAAAGTGGAGATCGCCAATGGATTCGTAGTCCATCGGTATGGTTAGGAGGGTGCATACTTTTTGATCCTGCCTTTTGTATATTTCCTGGCAAAATACATGGGAAAATCCCATTGACAGAAAAGCCACTTAGGGTTAGGGTTAGGTATCCATGAATTCAGAGCGCAAAATTGAGATCGCCAATGGATTCATAGCCCATCGGTATGGTTAGGAGGCTGCATAGTTTTCGATCCTCCTTTTGTATATTTCCTGGCAAAATACATGGGAAAATCCCATTGACAGAAAATCCACTTAGGGTTAGGGTTAGGTATCCATGAATTTGGAGCGCAAAATGGAGATCGCCAATGGATTCGTAGCCCATCGGTATGGTTAGGAGGGTGCATACTTTTCGATCCTGCCTTTTGTATATTTCCTGGCAAAATACATGGGAAAATCCCATTTACAGTAAATCCACTTAGGGTTAGGGTTAGGTATCCATGAATTCGGAGCACAAAATGGAGATTGCCAATGCATTCGTAGCCCATCGGTATGGTTAGGAGGGTGCAAACTTTTCGATCCTGCCTTTTGTATATTTCCTGGCAAAATACATGGGAAAATCCCATTGACAGAAAATCCGCTTAGGGTTAGGGTTAGGTATCCATGAATTTGGAGCGCAAAATGGAGATCGCCAATGGATTCGTAGCCCATCGGTATGGTTAGGAGGGAGCATACTTTTCAATCCTGCCTTTTGTATATTTCCTGGCAAAATACATGGGAAAATCCCATTTCCAGTAAATCCACTTAGGGTTAGGGTTAGGTATCCTTGAATTCGGAGCACAAAATGGAGATTGCCAATGCATTCATAGCCCATTGGTATGGTTAGGTGGGTGCATACTTTTCGATCCTGCCTTTTCCATATTTCCTGGCAAAATACATGGGAAAATCCCATTTACAGAAAATCCACTTAGGGTTAGGGTTAGGTAGCCATGAATTTGGAGCACAAAATGGAGATTGCCAGTGCATTCATAGCCCATCGGTATTGTTAGGAGGGTGCATACTTTTCAATCCTGCCTTTTGTATATTTCCTGGCAAAATACATGGGAAAATGCCATTGATAGAAAATCCACTTAGGGTTAGGGTTAGGTAGCCATGAATTCGTAGAGCAAAATGGAGATCGCCAATGGATTCGTAGCCCATCGGTATGGTTAGGAGGGTGCATACTTTTCGATCCTGCCTTTTGTATATTTCCTGTCAAAATACATGGGAAAATCCCATTTACAGTAAATCCGCTTAGGGTTAGGGTTAGGTATCCATGAATTCGGAGAGCAAAATGTAGATTGCCAATGGATTCGTAGCCCATCGGTATGGTTAGGAGGGTGCATACTTTTCGATCCTGCCTTTTGCATATTTCCTGGCAAAATACATGGGAAAATCCCATTGACAGAAAATCCACTTAGGGTTAGGGTTAGGTATCCATGAATTTGCGGTGCAAAATGGAGATCGCCAATGGATTCAGAGCCCATCCGTATGGTTAGGAGGCTGCATAATTTCGATCCTGCCTTTTGTATATTTCCTGGCAAAATACATGGGAAAATCCCATTGACAGAAAATCCACTTAGGGTTAGGGTTAGGTCTCCATGAATTCATAGAGCAAAATGGAGATCGCCAATGGATTCGTAGCCCATCGGTATGGTTAGGAGGGTGCATACTTTTCGATCCTGCCTTTTGCATATTTCCTGGCAAAATACATGGGAAAATCCCATTGACAGAAAATCCACTTAGGGTTAGGGTTAGGTCTCCATGAATTCATAGAGCAAAATGGAGATCGCCAATGGATTCGTAGCCCATCGGTATGGTTAGGAGGGTGCATACTTTTCGATCCTGCCTTTTGTATATTTCCTGGCAAAATACATGGGAAAATCCCATTTACAGTAAATCCACTTAGGGTTAGGGTTAGATATCCATGAATTCGGAGCACAAAATGGAGATTGCCAATGCATTCGTAGCCCATCGGTATGGTTAGGAGGGTGCAAACTTTTCGATCCTGCCTTTTGTATATTTCCTGGCAAAATACATGGGAAAATCCCATTGACAGAAAATCCACTTAGGGTTAGGGTTAGGTATCCATGAATTTGGAGCGCAAAATGGAGATCGCCAATGGATTCGTAGCCCATCGGTATGGTTAGGAGGGTGCATACTTTTCGATCCTGCCTTTTGTATATTTCCTGGCAAAATACATGGGAAAATCCCATTGACAGAAAATCCACTTAGGGTTAGGGTTAGGTAGCCATGAATTCGGAGCACAAAATGGAGATTGCCAGTGCATTCGTAGCCCATCGGTATGGTTAGGAGGGTGCAAACTTTTCGATCCTGCCTTTTGTATATTTCCTGGCAAAATACATGGGAAAATCCCATTTACAGAAAATTCACTTAGGGTTAGTGTTAGGTATCCATGAATTCGGAGAGCAAAATGGAGATCGCCAATGGATTCGTAGCCCATCGGTATGGTTAGGAGGGTGCATACTTTTCGATCCTGCCTTTTGTATATTTCCTGTCAAAATACATGGGAAAATCCCATTTACATTAAATCCACTTAGGGTTAGGGTTAGGTATCCATGAATTCGGAGAGCAAAATGGAGATTGCCAATGGATTCGTAGCCCATCGGTATGGTTAGGAGGGTGCATAATTTTCGATCCTGCCTTTTGCATATTTCCTGGCAAAATACATGGGAAAATCCCATTGACAGAAAATCCACTTAGGGTTAGGGTTAGGTAGCCATGAATTCGGAGCACAAAATGGAGATTGCCAGTGCATTCATAGCCCATCGGTATGGTTAGGAGGGTGCATACTTTTTGATCCTGCCTTTTGTATATTTCCTTGCAAAATACATGGGGAAATCCCATTTACAGAAAATCCACTTAGGGTTAGGGTTAGGTATCCATGAATTCGGAGCGCAAAATGGAGATCCCTAATGGATTCGTAGCCCAACGGTATGATTAGGAGGGTGCATACTTTTTGATCCTGCCTTTTGTATATTTCCTGGCAAAATACATGGGGAAATCCAATTTACAGAAAATCCACTTAGGTTTAGGGTTAGGTAGCCATTAATTCGGAGCACAAAATGGAGATCGCCAATGCATTCGTAGCCCATCGGTATAGTTAGGAGGGTGCATACTTTTCGATCCTGTCTTTTGCATATTTCCTGGCAAAATACATGGGAAAATCCCATTGACAGAAAATCCACTTAGGGTTAGGGTTAGGTATCCATGAATTTGGAGCGCAAAATGGAGATCGCCAATGGATTCGTAGCCCATCGGTTTGTTTCGGAGGGTGCATACTTTTTGATCCTGCCTTTTGTATATTTCCTGGCAAAATACATGGGAAAATCCCATTTACAGAAAATCCACTTAGGGTTAGGGTTAGGTATCTATGAATTCGGAGTGCAAAATGGTGATCGCCAATGGATTCGTAGCCCATCGGTATGGTTAGGAAGGTGCATCGTTTTCGATCCTGCCTTTTGTATATTTCCTGGCAAAATACGTGGGAAAATCCCATTGTCTAAAAATCCACTTAGGGTTAGGGTTAGGTATCCATGAATTCCGAGCGCAAAGTGGAGATCGCCAATGGATTCGTAGTCCATCGGTATGGTTAGGAGGGTGCATACTTTTTGATCCTGCCTTTTGTATATTTCCTGGCAAAATACATGGGAAAATCCCATTGACAGAAAAGCCACTTATGGTTAGGGTTAGGTATCCATGAATTCAGAGCGCAAAATTGAGATCGCCAATGGATTCATAGCCCATCGGTATGGTTAGGAGGCTGCATAGTTTTCGATCCTCCTTTTGTATATTTCCTGGCAAAATACATGGGAAAATCCCATTGACAGAAAATCCACTTAGGGTTAGGGTTAGGTATCCATGAATTTGGAGCGCAAAATGGAGATCGCCAATGCATTCGTAGCCCATCGGTATGGTTAGGAGGGTGCATACTTTTCGATCCTGCCTTTTGTATATTTCCTGGCAAAATACATGGGAAAATCCCATTTACAGTAAATCCACTTAGGGTTAGGGTTAGGTATCCATGAATTCGGAGCACAAAATGGAGATTGCCAATGCATTCGTAGCCCATCGGTATGGTTAGGAGGGTGCATACTTTTCGATCCTGCCTTTTGTATATTTCCTGGCAAAATACATGGGAAAATCCCATTTACAGTAAATCCACTTAGGGTTAGGGTTAGGTATCCATGAATTCGGAGCACAAAATGGAGATTGCCAATGCATTCGTAGCCCATCGGTATGGTTAGGAGGGTGCAAACTTTTCGATCCTGCCTTTTGTATATTTCCTGGCAAAATACATGGGAAAATCCCATTGACAGAAAATCCACTTAGGGTTAGGGTTAGGTATCCATGAATTTGGAGCGCAAAATGGAGATCGCCAATGGATTCGTAGCCCATCGGTATGGTTAGGAGGGAGCATACTTTTCGATCCTGCCTTTTGTATATTTCCTGGCAAAATACATGGGAAAATCCCATTTCCAGTAAATCCACTTAGGGTTAGGGTTAGGTATCCTTGAATTCGGAGCACAAAATGGAGATTGCCAATGCATTCGTAGCCCATTGGTATGGTTAGGAGGGTGCATACTTTTCGATCCTGCCTTTTCCATATTTCCTGGCAAAATACATGGGAAAATCCCATTTACAGAAAATCCACTTAGGGTTAGGGTTAGGTAGCCATGAATTTGGAGCACAAAATGGAGATAGCCAGTGCATTCATAGCCCATCGGTATTGTTAGGAGGGTGCATACTTTTCAATCCTGCCTTTTGTATATTTCCTGGCAAAATACATGGGAAAATCCCATTGATAGAAAATCCACTTAGGGTTAGGGTTAGGTAGCCATGAATTCGTAGAGCAAAATGGAGAACGCCAATGGATTCGTAGCCCATCGGTATGGTTAGGAGGGTGCATACTTTTCGATCCTGCCTTTTGTATATTTCCTGTCAAAATACATGGGAAAATCCCATTTACAGTAAATCCACTTAGGGTTAGGGTTAGGTATCCATGAATTCGGAGAGCAAAATGGAGATTGCCAATGGATTCGTAGCCCATCGGTATGGTTAGGAGGGTGCATACTTTTCGATCCTGCCTTTTGCATATTTCCTGGCAAAATACATGGGAAAATCCCATTGACAGAAAATCCACTTAGGGTTAGGGTTAGGTATCCATGAATTTGCGGTGCAAAATGGAGATCGCCAATGGATTCAGAGCCCATCCGTATGGTTAGGAGGCTGCATAATTTCGATCCTGCCTTTTGTATATTTCCTGGCAAAATACATGGGAAAATCCCATTGACAGAAAATCCACTTAGGGTTAGGTTTAGGTCTCCATGAATTCATAGAGCAAAATGGAGATCGCCAATCGATTCGTAGCCCATCGGTATGGTTAGGAGGGTGCATACTTTTCGATCCTGCCTTTTGCATATTTCCTGGCAAAATACATGGGAAAATCCCATTGACAGAAAATCCACTTAGGGTTAGGGTTAGGTCTCCATGAATTCATAGAGCAAAATGGAGATCGCCAATGGATTCGTAGCCCATCGGTATGGTTAGGAGGGTGCATACTTTTCGATCCTGCCTTTTGTATATTTCCTGGCAAAATACATGGGAAAATCCCATTTACAGTAAATCCACTTAGGGTTAGGGTTAGATATCCATGAATTCGGAGCACAAAATGGAGATTGCCAATGCATTCGTAGCCCATCGGTATGGTTAGGAGGGTGCAAACTTTTCGATCCTGCCTTTTGTATATTTCCTGGCAAAATACATGGGAAAATCCCATTGACAGAAAATCCACTTAGGGTTAGGGTTAGGTATCCATGAATTTGGAGCGCAAAATGGAGATCGCCAATGGATTCGTAGCCCATCGGTATGGTTAGGAGGGAGCATACTTTTCGATCCTGCCTTTTGTATATTTCCTGGCAAAATACATGGGAAAATCCCATTTACAGTAAATCCACTTAGGGTTAGGGTTAGGTATCCATGAATTCGGAGCACAAAATGGAGATCGCCAATGCATTCGTAGCCCATTGGTATGGTTAGGAGGGTGCATACTTTTCGATCCTGCCTTTTGCATATTTCCTGGCAAAATACATGGGAAAATCCCATTTACAGAAAATCCACTTAGGGTTAGGGTTAGGTAGCCATGAATTTGGAGCACAAAATGGAGATTGCCAGTGCATTCATAGCCCATCGGTATTGTTAGGAGGGTGCATACTTTTCAATCCTGCCTTTTGTATATTTCCTGGCAAAATACATGGGAAAATCCCATTGATAGAAAATCCACTTAGGGTTAGGGTTAGGTAGCCATGAATTCGTAGAGCAAAATGGAGATCGCCAATGGATTCGTAGCCCATCGGTATGGTTAGGAGGGTGCATACTTTTCGATCCTGCCTTTTGTATATTTCCTGGCAAAATACATGGGAAAATCCCATTGACAGTAAATCCACTTAGGGTTAGGGTTAGGTATCCATGAATTTGGAGCGCAAAATGGAGATCGCCAATGGATTCAGAGCCCATCCGTATGGTTAGGAGGCTGCATAATTTCGATCCTGCCTTTTGTATATTTCCTGGCAAAATACATGGGAAAATCCCATTGACAGAAAATCCACTTAGGGTTAGGGTTAGGTAGCCATGAATTCGGAGCACAAAATGGAGATTGCCAGTGCATTCGTAGCCCATCGGTATTGTTAGGAGCGTGCAAACTTTTTGATCCTGCCTTTTGTATATTTCCTGGCAAAATACATGGGAAAATCCCATTTACAGAAAATCCACTTAGGGTTAGGGTTAGGTATCCATGAATTAGGAGCGCAAAATGGAGATCGCCAATGGATTCGTAGCCCATCAGTATTATTAGGAGGGTGCATACTTTTCGATCCTGCCTTTTGTATATTTCCTGGCAAAATACATGGGAAAATCCCATTTACAGAAAATCCACTTAGGGTTAGGGTTATGTATCCATGAATTCGGAGCGCAAAATGGAGATCGCTAATGGATTCGTAGCCCAACGGTATGGTTAGGAGGGTGCATAGTTTTCGATCCTCCTTTTGTATATTTCCTGGCAAAATACATGGGGAAATCCCATTTACAGAAAATTCATTTAGGGTTAGGGTTAGGTATCCATGAATTCGGAGCGCAATATGGAGATCGCCAATGCATTCATAGCCCATTGGTATGGTTAGGAGGGTGCATACTTTTCGATCCTGCCTTTTGCATATTTCCTGGCAAAATACATGGGAAAATCCCATTGACAGAAAATCCACTTAGGGTTAGGGTTAGGTAGCCATGAATTTGGAGCACAAAATGGAGATTGCCACTGCATTCATAGCCCATCGGTATTGTTAGGAGCGTGCAAACTTTTTGATCCTGCCTTTTGTATATTTCCTGGCAAAATACATGGGAAAATCCCATTGATAGAAAATCCACTTAGGGTTAGGGTTAGGTCTCCATGAATTCGTAGAGCAAAATGGAGATCGCCAATGGATTCGTAGCCCATCGATATGGTTAGGAGGGTGCATACTTTTCGATCCTGCCTTTTGTATATTTCCTGGCAAAATACATGGGAAAATCCCATTGACAGAAAATCCACTTAGGGTTAGGGTTAGGTCTCCATGAATTCGTAGAGCAAAATGGAGATCGCCAATGGATTCGTAGCCCATCGGTATGGTTAGGAGGGTGCATACTTTTCGATCCTGCCTTTTGTATATTTCCTGGCAAAATACATGGGAAAATCCCATTTACAGTAAATCCACTTAGGGTTAGGGTTAGATATCCATGAATTCGGAGCACAAAATGGAGATTGCCAATGCATTCGTAGCCCATCGGTATGGTTAGGAGGGTGCAAACTTTTCGATCCTGCCTTTTGTATATTTCCTGGCAAAATACATGGGAAAATCCCATTGACAGAAAATCCACTTAGGGTTAGGGTTAGGTATCCATGAATTCGGAGCACAAAATGGAGATCGCCAATGCATTCGTAGCCCATTGGTATGGTTAGGAGGGTGCATACTTTTCGATCCTGCCTTTTGCATATTTCCTGGCAAAATACATGGGAAAATCCCATTGACAGAAAATCCACTTAGGGTTAGGGTTAGGTAGCCATGAATTTGGAGCACAAAATGGAGATTGCCACTGCATTCATAGCCCATCGGTATTGTTAGGAGCGTGCAAACTTTTTGATCCTGCCTTTTGTATATTTCCTGGCAAAATACATGGGAAAATCCCATTGATAGAAAATCCACTTAGGGTTAGGGTTAGGTCTCCATGAATTCGTAGAGCAAAATGGAGATCGCCAATGGATTCGTAGCCCATCGATATGGTTAGGAGGGTGCATACTTTTCGATCCTGCCTTTTGTATATTTCCTGGCAAAATACATGGGAAAATCCCATTGACAGAAAATCCACTTAGGGTTAGGGTTAGGTCTCCATGAATTCGTAGAGCAAAATGGAGATCGCCAATGGATTCGTAGCCCATCGGTATGGTTAGGAGGGTGCATACTTTTCGATCCTGCCTTTTGTATATTTCCTGGCAAAATACATGGGAAAATCCCATTTACAGAAAATCCACTTAGGGTTAGGGTTATGTATCCATGAATTCGGAGCGCAAAATGGAGATCGCTAATGGATTCGTAGCCCAACGGTATGGTTAGGAGGGTGCATAGTTTTCGATCCTCCTTTTGTATATTTCCTGGCAAAATACATGGGGAAATCCCATTTACAGAAAATTCATTTAGGGTTAGGGTTAGGTATCCATGAATTCGGAGCGCAATATGGAGATCGCCAATGCATTCATAGCCCATTGGTATGGTTAGGAGGGTGCATACTTTTCGATCCTGCCTTTTGCATATTTTCTGGCAAAATACATGGGAAAATCCCATTGACAGAAAATCCACTTAGGGTTAGGGTTAGGTATCCATGAATTCGGAGCACAAAATGGAGATCGCCAATGCATTCGTAGCCCATTGGTATGGTTAGGAGGGTGCATACTTTTCGATCCTGCCTTTTGCATATTTCCTGGCAAAATACATGGGAAAATCCCATTGACAGAAAATCCACTTAGGGTTAGGGTTAGGTAGCCATGAATTTGGAGCACAAAATGGAGATTGCCACTGCATTCATAGCCCATCGGTATTGTTAGGAGCGTGCAAACTTTTTGATCCTGCCTTTTGTATATTTCCTGGCAAAATACATGGGAAAATCCCATTGATAGAAAATCCACTTAGGGTTAGGGTTAGGTCTCCATGAATTCGTAGAGCAAAATGGAGATCGCCAATGGATTCGTAGCCCATCGATATGGTTAGGAGGGTGCATACTTTTCGATCCTGCCTTTTGTATATTTCCTGGCAAAATACATGGGAAAATCCCATTGACAGAAAATCCACTTAGGGTTAGGGTTAGGTCTCCATGAATTCGTAGAGCAAAATGGAGATCGCCAATGGATTCGTAGCCCATCGGTATGGTTAGGAGGGTGCATACTTTTCGATCCTGCCTTTTGCATATTTTCTGGCAAAATACATGGGAAAATCCCATTGACAGAAAATCCACTTAGGGTTAGGGTTAGGTATCCATGAATTCGGAGCACAAAATGGAGATCGCCAATGCATTCGTAGCCCATTGGTATGGTTAGGAGGGTGCATACTTTTCGATCCTGCCTTTTGCATATTTCCTGGCAAAATACATGGGAAAATCCCATTGACAGAAAATCCACTTAGGGTTAGGGTTAGGTAGCCATGAATTTGGAGCACAAAATGGAGATTGCCACTGCATTCATAGCCCATCGGTATTGTTAGGAGCGTGCAAACTTTTTGATCCTGCCTTTTGTATATTTCCTGGCAAAATACATGGGAAAATCCCATTGATAGAAAATCCACTTAGGGTTAGGGTTAGGTCTCCATGAATTCGTAGAGCAAAATGGAGATCGCCAATGGATTCGTAGCCCATCGATATGGTTAGGAGGGTGCATACTTTTCGATCCTGCCTTTTGTATATTTCCTGGCAAAATACATGGGAAAATCCCATTGACAGAAAATCCACTTAGGGTTAGGGTTAGGTCTCCATGAATTCGTAGAGCAAAATGGAGATCGCCAATGGATTCGTAGCCCATCGGTATGGTTAGGAGGGTGCATACTTTTCGATCCTGCCTTTTGTATATTTCCTGGCAAAATACATGGGAAAATCCCATTGACAGAAAATCCACTTAGGGTTAGGGTTAGGTATCCATGAATTTGCGGTGCAAAATGGAGATCGCCAATGGATTCAGAGCCCATCGGTATGGTTAGGAGTGTGCAAACTTTTCGATCCTGCCTTTTGTATATTTCCTGGCAAAATACATGGAAAAATCCCATTGACAGAAAATCCACTTAGGGTTAGGGTTAGGTATCCATGAATTTGGAGCGGAAAATGGAGATCGCCAATGGATTCGTAGCCCATCGGTATGGTTAGGAGGGTGCATACTTTTCGATCCTGTCTTTTGTATATTTCCTGGCAAAATACATGGGAAAATCTCATTTACAGAAAATCCACTTAGGGTTAGGGTTAGGTATCCATGAATTCAGAGAGCAAAATGGAGATCGCCAATGGATTCGTAACCCATCATTATGGTTAGGAGGGTGCATACTTTTCGATCCTGTCTTTTGTATACAGTAATCCCTCGCTATATCACGGTTCACCTTTCACGGTCTCGCTGCTTCACGGATTTGCATCGTGCATTGTGTTCTGCATTCTGATTGGCTGATTGGTAAAACAACTTGCCAAGAGCAGTGAAAAACACGTGAGGCCAGTGGTGAAATCCTCCCAGTTCGCACAGCTCAACAACTTGGTGGCGTTCGCGGCGTGGGGCTTCCCCCACCCGCTTCCCCCGCCCACGTGGATGTCGGCATCTGCGTTCTTTTGCCCTCTGCGCCTGCACAAAGCTGAAGTTACTACTTCACGGATTTTGCCTATCACGGGTTCTTTTTGGAACGTAACCCCAGCGAAAAACGAGGGATTACTGTATTCCAGTATGCAAACAGGAATGTGGAATACTTATCATTTGCTAAATAATAAAAATGGAGTTTTCTTGAGAGAGAAATCATTGAGCTTCTTGAGAAACTTGTAGAATGTTCGTATATGAAGCATTCAACTTAGTTACTGAGTTAACCCATTTTCTGGTGTTCAGAATCTGTCAAAACATTTTGAAAAAATCTGCAATATTAGAACACCATAGACCAGTGGTTCTCAACCTTTTCTTCATTGTAGACCCCTTTTGTGCCACGACCACAGACCACCAAGACTTAACTCAAGGTTTAAATCATAACATTTCTTCAAACCTTTGTGGACCCCCTATAATGAAACCGTGGCTCCTCAGGGCTTCACGGACCACAGGTTGAGAATCACTACCATAGATAGCAATAGCAATAGCACTTAGACTTATATACCAATTCATAGTGCTTTACAGCCCTCTCTAAGCGGTTTACAGAGTTCAGCATATAGCCCCCAACAATCTGGGTCCTCATTTTACCCACCTCAGAAGGATGGAAGGCTGAGTCAACCTTGAGCCAGTAAGATTTGAACAGCTGAATTGCTGAACTGCACTTTAACCACTGCACCACCTCGGCTCTAGAGGTCACATAGAAATCTAACTGTTAATATAAAACTAGTTTAGCATGTTTCACAAATGCATCTATTAATAACATGTTATATTTGAACCCCAGTCTAAGTAATCTAGTTGATATTCCAACTTATCACTCTATCACTCTAAGAAGTAAACCAAAATAAATTCCTCCCCATTTATACACAGATCTTTAAAGCCTTGTCATTCAGTCTTTGTCAAAAAGATACCCTAGAACCGTGATGGCGAACCTATGGCAGGTGTGCCACAGGTGGCATGCAGAACCCTCTCTGCGGGCAGGCGAGCCGTCGCCCAGCTCAGCTCCACCACAAATGCATGCGTGCCTCCCGCAGGCCAGCTGATTTTCGGGTATCTCCCGCGCATGCGTGGAGGGTGAGGCGCATCCCCAGGCTCTGGAGGCTTTTTCCTCGAGCCTCCGGGAGGACGAAAATGGTCTCCCCCAGGCTTCCGAGGCCCTCTGGAAGGGGCGTGGGAGTGTGTGGGGTGTCACGTGCGCATGCATAGAGGGAAGGGGGGAGCACGGAGCATGCGCATGGGGGGCAGGGGGTGTTGCGCACACATTGCATTATAGGTGCCGGCATGCACCTATAATGCAATGGAGCTGAGATAGCGCAGTGGTTAAAAGCAGCATTGCGACCTTCAGCGGATTGCTAGTTCAGCAGTCCAGCTGTTCGAATCTCACTAGGCTCAAGGTTGACTCAGCCTTCCATCCTTCCGAGGTGGGTAAAATGAGGACCCAGATTGTTGGGGGCAATATGCTGAACTCTGTAAACCGCTTAGAGAGGGCTGTAAAGCACTATGAAGCGGTATATAAGTCTAAGTGCTATTGCTATAGTGCTAAGTGCTATGCATGCGTGCGCATGCTGTCGCACGCACGCTTTCAGCACGCGACAAGAAAAAGGTTAGCCATCACTTCCCTAGAACTTTGAATGACTGATCCTATCAGATAAGTAAACTTTTTCAGAATGCCCAGTGGTGTGGATAATAGAAAAGACCAAAGTAATGGAGGGAAGCATCAAGAAAGGGCTTAGAAATTGACTCAGTTTAGAGAACACCAATGTTAAACCACCCAATTTGGTGAGTGGTAGCTTGCATTATACACAACGCTTGGTGAGGCTGAAAGCCTGCACAGACCTGTGCCAAAAGTATATTTCTCTTGAAATGTTACAATTGTCTAAACATGTTTAGTCAAGCCACGCTCTTTATAAAGAAGAGATAAGATTCCTCAAGAAGAAGGTTTTTTTTTTAACTTTTCTGTCTCTTTCAGCTAGCAAAACACAAAGCAACCAAAGCCTCAGGGTAGAGTCCAAGTTCTCAGAAGCAAGCAGGCACATTATGAGATGCCAGGCATGACAAATCAATCCTGTTAAATTTTCAAGCAGCATTAATATTACTTTTAAACCCCAAAGCTTTCATTTCTACTTACTTCACAGCAAAGTAAAGAGCTTTCTGGCAAGTAAAGAATGAATTAATCATCATTTTGACATTAATCATCCCCTAAATTCAGGTCTCAAGTAAATGTGAATATAAGGAGTTTAGCATCTGACAGCTGACTTTTGTCAGGAGACTTTTTTGAAATCTGTTCCTCAAATACAGGTGCTTATTACATAGGGACAATGTTCTTACTTTGGGAAGAACAATAAGCAAATATATCTTCCCCTAAGCACTGGGAGTAGATTGGGATAATTGCGCATTAGAAGTTTGACTTGGTGCCAGCTCGCTGTTGTTTTTAATGGTTTCATCTGTTTACTTTTATAGTTTTAATGTGATTTTACGTGTTGTTTTAACTTTTGATTGGGAGCCACCCAGAGTAGGTTGGAAGATGGGTGGATGTGTAAATGTTTTAAATAAATAAATAAAGTAACACACTAGAAAAAGTGCAGAGGAGAGCAACCAGGATGATTAGGGGACTGGAGACTAAAACATATGAAGAATGGTTACAGGAACTGGGCATGGATTGTGTAGTGAAGAGAAGGACCAGGGGAGACATGATAGCAGTGTTCCAATATTTGAGGGGCTGCCACAGAGAGGAGGGGAGTCAAGCTATTTTCCAAAGCACCTGAAGGCCAGACAAGGAATAATGGGTGGAAACTGATCAAGGAGAAATTCAACCTAGAAATAAGGAAGACTTTTCTGACAGTGAGAACAATCAACCAATGGAAAAAGCTTGCCTTCGGAAGTTGTGGGAGCTTCATCACTGGAGGCTTTCAAGAAGAGATTGGACTGCCATTTGTCAGAAATGGTGTAGGGCAGTGTTTCCCAACCTTGGCAACTTGAAGATATCTGGACTTCAACTCCCAGAATTCCCCAGCCAGCATTTGCTGGCTGGGGAATTCTGGGAGTTGAAGTCCAGATATCTTCAAGTTGCCAAGGTTGGGAAACACTGGTGTAGGGTCTCCTGCTTGGGCAGGACTAGATGATCTACAAGGTCCCTTCCAACTCTGTTAATCTGTAATCTGTAATACTATAATCCGGTTCAACTACTATTAATCCTTCTGCTTATTGCAGCAAGTTATGAAAATGTACTGGTTTCACATAGTATATATGGACGTTAAAGTGGAGAATTTTGTTGAATATTTACACACACACACACACACACACACACACACACACACACACACACACACACACACACACACCCCAAAAACACATCAAGAGAGAATGGGCTTTGAGGATTGCAGCAATAAAAAAGCATTGATCTGCTACACAGCTGCAATAAAAAGGTCAGATTCTACACTGAGATCATTAGGAAATGACTCTGAGATAAAACTGCTAATGTTATAATATTATACGCCCCCATCGGTATAAATCCAGAATGTTGGTTCAGATCAAGTCACTGTTTTTCCTTTTCCTTGTAAAGATATTGCCAAGATAACAAAAGCTTCAGAAGGTGGCCCCCAGAACATTGTTTCATGGAGAAGAAGTTAGGAGTTTAATATCTACTTTTTAGTTTGAAAAGAAGTGAAGTTTCACACATGGTGATAAACATGCATGCAGCTATCCCTAATGTGGGAAAGAAGGACAGAAAATGTAACCCATCAAAAGGAAATTTAACCAAATTCTTAATGTTGAACATTTCAACAGGATCATGTTAACAAACATGCTTGATAACATATATGTTGTTGTTGTTAGTTGCGAAGTTGTGTCCGACCCATCGCGACGCCATGGACAACGTTCCTCCAGGCCTTCTACCATCTTCTGGAGTCCATTTAAGCTCACGCCTACTGCTTCAGTGACCCCATCCAGCCACCTCATTCTCTGTTGTCCCGTTCTTCTTTTGCCCTCAATCTTTCCCAGCATTAGGCTCTTCTCCAGTGAGTCCCTCCTTCTCATTAAGTATTTGAGTTTCGTCTTCAGGATCTGGCCTTCTAAAGAGCAGTCAGGGTTGATCTCCTCTAGGACTGACCGGTTTGATCGCCTTGCAGTCCAAGGGATTCACAGGAGTCTTCTCCAGCACCATAGTTCAAAGGCCTCAATTCTTTGGCGCTCAGCCTTTATATATCTATATATCTATATAATCTCTCTCTCTCTCTCTCTCTCTCTCTCTCTCTCTCTCTCTCTCTCTCTCTCTCTCTCTCTCTCTCTCTATATATATATATATATATATGGAGAAGGTCTTAATCTTAATGTTTACTTGTGAGTAAAATTTAAGAGATGAGTGCAAATGTAAATTTTTAATGAGAGAAAACTATGAAACCTCAGTAATTTAAGCTAGCTGTTCCAAGATCTTTATATGCATTAATATATAGATTAGGTTAGCTGTGTAAATGGATAATAATTTATTGGGCTGAATCGATCTCCATTAGTTTTATTCAGCATGCATTTATGTCTGCTTAAAACCAAGAAATATATATTGGTTTTGATGTTCTTCTTTCTGGCTGAATCTAATATTAATTTGATCCACGCTAAGCTCCTTTTGCAAAAATTTTGCCCCTCAGTAGAGAAAGCTACAGTCATCTTCTGTAGCTGTGTGCAACTACCAGTTGCAATCAAAATGTCCTGTTTTACCCATTACATTTATCCTTTTGGATATGTTTCAGTGTGCTTACATGAATAAAAAATATATTGAAGAAGGGAGAAGGGAGGAGGAAGAGGAGAAGGAATAGCAGAAGAAGCAAAAATGAGAAGGAGTAGGAGTAGGAGTAGGAGGAGGGCTTTCTTTGAGCACAGAGCTGCTACAAAGAAGGCACACTGTGCAACCTAATGAGCACTAATTGCATAATGTGTTCACTTAAGATGAACTGAGTATCTGTAGTATCCTGTGTCCTGGGAATATATTACCTGCCAGAAATATGTTTCACCCTTTCCTCTCATACTTTGCAAATCTCTCAAAACCACCTTATCCTATCATGCTTGATTAAGTGTGGGAAATCCCTGTGTTGTTGCATTACTAATTGTAGTTTTTATTCTATTGTTAGTTTAATTTTTTTTCACTAGAACAATCTTTTTTTAAAACTTTATTTTTCACTCAGAGTCTGTCTTGATTGGAGTAGTCTACAAATATTGTACATAGTTATATAAATAAATAGCCAATAATTACAATGCTTAGTTCAAAAGCTCAGTGCTAAATACTGACCTGTTTATATTTTTAAAAACCTACTATATTACACACTGAACCACAAATACCCTTCTGACTTTGAATGTATGTAATCCCTGCCTTTCAAAATTTAGGATTATTAGTACAGAATGCTTTCTCCTTGAGATGCAAGAATACAATAAATGTGTTTGATGAGTGAGATGCACACACAGAAATGGATGCCGTTACAACAGTGTCTTGTTTGTTTATTTGTTTTTAAAAGAAAAATATAGTTCATTATTTCTGAAACAGTGTGTTGAAATGAGTAAGGTGGATCACTGAAATGAAGTCTAATCATCAACACAATCTTTAACAGAATTTGAAATCCTTTAAACCGCAGACAAAAGCCAATAAAGCTTCTAAGGAAGGAAATCAATATGAAGTCTTAAAGGTTTCTCTCCCTCTTACACAGACAACAAGCTTTCTTTCTGAAGCTGTTTTCCCCGTGTCTTCGACAATATCCACAAAGCTGGATTCTTCCTTCCGCCTGCACGAATCCATCACTAAGGTAAAGGCAATTAAGATGTCTCATCTCGCAGTGATCTAAGCATTTCTTTCATGTGAACCGATCACGAATGAATAATTCACTGTTTTTAAGGGGTGTTTTGAAAGTATTTATTGATGAACAGTTTGATTGATGATTTAAATGCAGCCGCAGTATTATTGTGCACATGGTTCTTTCAAAAGGAAGTCCCGTTGAACTCTTGGGGCTAACTCCCAAGAAGGTAAGTATAAGATTCGAGGCTTAAGTCTTGTGTTTCAGGATTCAGAATAAGGAGGTTTGCAAATTCAGGCATAAAAGTATTTGTTCACTCATTCACTGGAAGAGCGGTTGTAAGATTGTTTTTAACACACAAGGTTAATACCAAATATCTCCTGCATTTAATATTCCAAAATACGTCATGCTTTTCACGGGGACAAGGAAAAGATTATACACAGCTCTTTTTTGTCCAGATAAAAAAGTATTTGTATTTTATGAACTACAAAACAACTCAGGTAGAACAGACAATATGTGTGTGCTGAAGTGGAGAAAGGTTTTAAGCTAAGATGATCTTCCTTCGGTTCCAGATTTAAACTTGGAAATTATCTAGTCTTGGAAAATCAATGGATCCAAGTCTTAAGAAATATATGTTTCTTGTGATTTAAAAATGGATAATGTTTATCTGTGTTCAATATATTTCAAACGGCTGCATATGAACTTTTTGGTCTTCAGATTTTTTTCCAATTCCTGTGATTTAGTCCTGTCCAGCCGTAGCTCCATTTTGGATTCAAGTTATAGTATACATTTAAGGAAATTTGCAAAGAACTGTAATAATGGACAACATAATTGCAATGTTAAATTATATTCCCAAAATGTGAAATTAGCTCTTTTTTTTGCTTTATCAAGTCTGCGGCTCAGCAAAGGATAATCCTAATGAATGAAAAGAAATATATCTTCCTGATATTAAAGAGTAGATTTAAGATGTTTTTTAAATCCTTTCTGAAAAACCTTTATATTCCAAAAATGAAAAAAAATGTAGCATTATGTTTCTGAATAGTCTACATTTAATTATAAATTTAAGGATTGAATTAATCCCTTATCCTTAACAAATTGATATGACATGAATTGTTTGTGTTATGTTACATATAAATATAATATGTATTATTTTTTCTCTTTTAATGGGCTAGTTTATTTTAATCACTACATTGTAGATAGGATTTTTAACATCATATAATCCCTATGTATTTTGCATTGTACTTTTTATAACTCACTAATATTTTTTGGGAAAAAGGTTTTTTTTTAATGTAGAAAAATTGAACAAAAAAGAAACTTTTAATTCAAGGAATTCTTTTTAGGATAGACACAAGTAGGTGTTTTTTTAGCATTGTTCTATAGTTATTCTTTATCTTCACTATGGTAGGTATTTTATTTATTGTCTCTAATACAAACTTCACTATTTTATGTTGAATGTTTTTTATCTTTGTGCAGCAGAATCTCCTATATCAATAGCAAATTCATTCCATTCTACAAGCTCAGTTGGGCTGCTACAGTGCTATTAGAAAGAATTTAGATATATTCCATCTGCCACAAAGTTATATTCTCCTTTGTAGCATTCCATGGAAAATTCTTCTAAGGCACTGTGATTTTAGCAAAGTATATATTTATTTCTTCCAACCTTCACTGTTTAACTACTAAATTTAAAAATAAATTTTTACAGTCCCTTTTTACAGTCCCTTAAAAAATATTTCTTGGTTGTAATATTTCTTTTTCTTCAAAGGACAGGGTTGAGTTTTTTTTTCCTTAGCCACATGCTTTTTGCTATAGGCCTAGAACAGGGGTCGGCAACCTTAAACACTCAAAGAGCCACAAAAGTCATAACCGGAGGAGCCACAAAAGTCATCCCCATTCAATTCTGGAGCCAACCGGAAGGCCGGTTCCCCCACCATAGAGTCTCCTCCTAGCACGGCATCTTTTCCTTTTACCGACCAGCAACAGGGAGCCGCAGCAGAGGGATGAAAGAGCCACATGCAGCTCTAGAGCCATGGGTTGCTGACCCCTGGCCTAGAAAGTAGTGCAATAGACTTCATTTCCGGTTGTAGGGAGGTATGTGGTAGGATGCGGTCCCAAAGGTATCCTGGTCCTTCTGATGTCCTAGATAATAAGTCAATCACCTCTTTTCTGTGACAGCCCTTCAAGTATTGAAAGGGAGCTACTAATACTTCTCTTTGATAGGTTAGACATACTTAGCTCCCTCAACTGTTCATCAAAAGGTTTAGCCTCCAGACAACTTATCATTTTTGTTGCTCTTCTCTGAACTCTTTCTAGGGCCTCAACATCTTTTTTTTGAATCATGGTGACCAGAACTGGATGCGGTATTCCAAGTGTGGTCTCACCAGTACAGTATAAAGCGATACTATAACTTCCTGTGATTATGAACCTATTTCTCTGTTGATGCAACCTAACACTGTATTAGCTTTTTGGTGCAGAACATTGTTGACTCATACTTTAACAATGATCCACCAGGATGCCTATGTTGTGGTCCGTCAGCGGCCTGTGGAGCTGGCAGCAGAGTCAGACAGCGAGGAGGCTGGGGAGGAACATGGGCCAGGCTTGGAGTCTGGAGAAGGCCCGGTGCCAAAGGCAGAAATCCAGCCCGGGTCATCTGGGAGGTCTGTGTTGACTCCAGAGCCTCCAGAGGCTGACATGAGCGAGGCAGAGGAACAGGGGGAGCCTGTTCCCAATGTGCTCGTGCACAGAGCTGCCAGAAGGCAAGAATAGTTACAGAGGAAAGGACTACTCGGGAGTAAGGCTTGGAGATGATTGGCCTCTCCCATAGGCTATAAAAGTGGAGCAAACGGATGTGCTCATTGCATGAAGCAACTTTGTTCAATTCGTGTCTCAGCATTTCGGTTCTGACTCCGTGTTTCTGTTTGGCCTTGCAAAGCTCCTTGCCAATTAGGTCTTTGGAAGTGTGTCAAGAGAGATAAAGGTTGGTGATATCAGCCTTCTTCCGAAAGACTTCTGTCAGACTCATTAACATTGTCTGGGACTTACTACGGCTGGGAATGAACATAATTCACAGCCGTTAAAATAAAAAGAAGTTTTTGGGACTCCGTTTGTGTTTTATTATTTATCAGGAAGCCTAGGTCAGAACAGTCTAGATCCCTTTTACTTTTACTACTGTTGAGCCAGGTACCTCCTCTTCTGTACCTATGCATTTGGTTTTTCCTGCCTACAGGACCTTACTTTTCTCATCATTGAATGGATAACATTATATATTTATCTTTAAGGATATTTAGCAAGGTTTTAAGATATCATATCTTAACAAGTACAATTTATGCTGAAACATTTCTTTGTCCTGGTGGAAGATGCTAAAGTGTCCTAAGTATTCTTTTTGGTTTTGTAATCTTTTCTGCTCTTGCTAAGGCCAATTGCTAGAAATATATACAACTCCATTAAACACACAGAATTCAGATCATTCTTCTTCAGTAGAGCAATAAAGCTGTGAATTGCTTTTCCCCATACCTTCCGAACTCTGTCATTACATTTGAGAATTCAAGATTATTTGATAATATATTTTAAAAATCCCTTCAATTTAAGGTGGGATTATCATTCCAATTTCCACTTAGGCTTCAAAAAATCCATGAAATTAAGAACAAGATCTTATACGCAGACCATATCAGATGAAGCTTTGTTCAATCTCATATGCTATTGGGGAGTTATTAGTCAAAGTCCCCGAATCCACCTTGCATTGGTCTTTCAGGTTAACCTTGGGTGAAAAAATATCCAGGTAGACATTCAAGAGGTACAATTAGCCCTGTCACTTGATGGAGATCAGCCAAATGAAATTGTGCCTAATGCATCTGAACAAGGCATAGCATTTCTCCCAAATTCCATTTAGTATAGCAATTATATAGGCAGAATTGTTGTTGTTTTTAAAATTCCCCAGGAAAATAACCTTTTTAAAAAAACCTGAGCTACAATTATTTTCTATAATTTCAAACCTTTTTTTTGTTTCTGAAATGAACCAGCAAAGAAATTCATAACTCTGTTTAATCCTTTTACATGAGTCAATAGCATAGAATCATGATTGTGTCCTTAGATCCTAAAGATACATTTTTGAGGCCCTGCAGAGTATGCCACATCCTCCTCCTCAGAAAACAGTTTATTATTTATTTATTTATTTATTTATTTATTTATTTATTTATTTATTTATTTATTTATTTATTTATTTATTTATTTATTTATTTATTTATTTATTTATTTATTTATTTATTTATTTATTTATTTATTTATGTCAAGTACGTGTTGGTAATATACATAGATATAACATTGTTTATATACATAAGATGGGTACTGATAAGAGGGAACATTAGGACAGGGACGGTAGGCATGCTGGTGCACTTATGCACGCCCCTTACTGACCTCTTAGGAATCGGGTGAGGTCAACAGTGGACAGTCTAAGGGTAAAGTTTTGGGGGTTTGGTGACGAAACCACAATGTCAGGTAGTGAGTTCCAGGCATTTACCACTCTGTTGCTAAAGTCGTATTTTCTACAGTCAAGTTTGGAGGGTTCACTTTGAGTTTGTATCTGTTGTGTGCTCGTCTATTGTTGTGGTTGAAGCTGAAGTAGTCGTTGACAGGAAGGACGTTGTAGCAGATAATTTTATGAGCTATGCTTAGGTCGTGCCGAAATCCAGATCTTCACTTTGTCTTATCAAGTGCTTCCATTATGCTTCCACTATTTGTGGGAAGAAAGTTCATAGATATCAAAACTGCTAAATGTCAAATCCTTTTTCTTTAAATTGATGCTCTATTATTTTTCTTGCTTTCCTTCTTCAATTCTGTCACTCATGCTGTATGGAAAAATAAAAGGGGAAACCTCCATTTCTTCAATGGACAAAAGAAAATAAAAAGCATTCTAAAAATGAAACACCAATATCTGTGTTCCTTCCAATATTCCCAAAGCAGCATACTGTGGAGGAGCCGAGGTGGCGCAGTGATTAAAAGCAGCACTGCAAGCTACTTCAGCTGACTGCTAGTTCAGCAGTTCGGCGGTTCAAATCTCACCGGCTCAAGGTTGACTCAGCCTTCCATCCTTCTGAGGTCGGTAAAATGAGGACCCAGATTGTTGGGGGCAATATGCTGAACTCTGTAAACCGCTTAGAGGGGGCTGTAAAGCACCATAAAGCGGTATATAAGTCTGAGTGCTATTGCTATTGCTATCAACAGCAGCGCCAAGGCAGTGGTCTAAGAAGGGGAAAGTAGGAAGCATGTAGAGTTCCACAATCACCATTTCTATGTTGATAAAGATCCTCAGTCATCCAGATAGAGTTATCTGGAAGTTGATTCATGGCAACTGGACTTCTTTTCTCTCTCTTTTTTGTTTTGTTTGAAATGTTTCATAGAACATAGACTAATATAATTGGAAGGGATCTTGGAGGTCCTAGTCCAACATCCTAGTTGTCCAAATGGTTACCCAGCCTCTTTTTGAAGTCTCCAATGATGGAGCACCCACGACTGCTAAAGCCAAGCTATGCCATTGATTGATTGTTCTGTCAGGAATTTTATCCTTAGTTCTAGATAGCTTCTCTCCTTGATTAGTTTTCTTTTTTAAAAAAAAATGGTTTTTATTAAATTTATATACATTTAAAAACACAGACAAAGAAACACAAACTATACAACAACTAAACGAATAAAAAAAGCAAAACAGAACAAAACACAATATAATCACAACATAACAAAACAATACTGTCTATGCTGACAGTCTTTCTAAATTTATCTTACGGTGTCAGTATCAAAAGTATATATTAATATACTTTTATATACTTATATATTTATATATATATAAGTATAGAATATACTTATATATTCTATATATTATACAAATAATATTTATATTCTCATGATTTCTTTTCAACATTATACTTCATACTTGCTCATCCAATTTATTAATAATGAGAACACACACACACACACACACACACACACACACACACACACACACACACACACACACACACACACACACACACACACACACACACACACACACACACACACACACATATATATATATATATATATATATATATATATATATATATATATATATATATATATATATATATATATATATATATATATATAAGCAATGTCTCTGGAACATTTAAAATTTTATTTAAAACTACTATTAAAATTGCTAAGCTTTCGTCAACCCCTGTTGACTTTGTCAGAGTGTAAAATCCCCATGGAAGAGATGCTTGCTTTTATAGAATGCCCATCAATTTATGTAATGTCTGTCAATTTAGACTTTGCACGTGTAACCCTTTTCTCTCTCCTGTAATTGACTTAATTGTTTCTGCCTTAGTCATGCTGACAAATGAAGATTTCCCCATGGTGTATTGCCTCTTTCTCTCCCTAGGGGGTAAAGCAGGGCTATCAGGCATTGCTTTGAAGGTGTTTCTCCTGGCTTCCTCCCCCTCATTGTTATTCCTCTCCCTTTTAGGCACACAGGTTGCCTGCTCTAAATTCATCTGTTTTGCCCATGATCTTGTGATGGGTCTGCGTTGTTCTTCTTCACCCCTCCTGTCTCTCTCATTCTGCTGCTCCTCTACTGTGCTCCCTTGTGCGCAGTTAGGGGTTGTCACACCTTCATTGGGGCAATCTCTATGCCTAAAGGGGGTAATTTGCCCCATATCTCCATTCAGGCATAGTGATCGACCCCCCCTTGAGTCCTTCCTTGTGTCTTAATGCCTGGTATGCCGGTGATTATATATATATAATATATATATATAATATATATATTATATATAATATAATATATATATATAAGAACGTCTATTATATATATATATATATATATATATATATATATATATATATATATATATATATACACACACCGTATTTTTCAGAGTATAAGACGCACCTTTTTCCTCCCTAAAAAAGGCTGAAAATTGGGTGCGTCTTATACTTCTAATGTAGCTTATTCCAAACTTTTTCCTCCAGCCCTAACAAGGTGCTAACGATCTTCCCGGCTTCCTATTCCCTCCGAAGAAGGTTTTTTTCAGCCCTAAGTCTTTGCAGGCTTGTTTTCATTCCTACTCCCTCTGAAAAAGCGGTGCTTTTCAGCCCTAACATAGTGCTAATGATGTTCCTGGCTTGCTGCATTTATTTTTATTCCTACTCCCTCCGAAGCAGTTTTTCCTGCCCTAAGTCTTTGCAGGCTTGCTTTCATTCCTACTCTCTCTGAAAAAGGTTTTTTCAGCCCTAACCAGAGGATAAAACAATGTGCTGAAGCTGAACAGACTAAGGATGCTAGCCAGATGAATACCTGGTAGGTAGTTTCCCCCCCCCTATTTTCCTCCCCCAAAACTAAGGTGCGTCTTATACTCTGGTGTGTCTTATACTCCGAAAAATACGTTGTGTGTATATATATATTATTATTAGTAGTAGTAAATAAAATATTTTATGTTCACTATATACAGCTTCCTTTCTATTTCCTCTTTTCTAACCATTCATATAATACATTCCAAACTTCGTAGAATTTCGAGTCCTCCTTTTCGTTCAGTTCCAAAGTCATTTTATCAAGCTCTGCACATTCAAAGATTTTCTTAATTGCAATGCTTTCAATTGGTACCGCCTTTTGCTTCCAATGTTGCGCAAGACAAATCCTTGCTGCAGTTAAAATATGTTGTATAATATAATAATATTTTTTCCCCATTTTTTGGTCAATAATTCCTAGTAGGAAAATTTCTGGTTTCATATCTAATTTTTGCTTGGTAATTTCAATTAGCCAGGTCTGAATCTTCTGCCAAAATTTCTGTATATAAGTACAGGTCCACCACATGGGGTAATATGATCTGTTATTATGGTCGCACTTCCAGCAGTTGGGGGGTAGATTTGGGTACATTTTGGCCAATCTCGCCAGGGGGAGGTGCCATCTATAGTACATTTTGTATATGTTTTCCTTATATGTGGTTGATTTTGTCAATTTATAATTTTCGCCCCAAATTTTTTCCCATTGTTACAAATTGATATTATGTCCAAAATTCCTAGCCCAGCTGATCATATTTCCTCTCCTTGATTAGTTTTCATCCATTGTTTCTTGCCTTGCCTTTTGGTGCTTTTGAAAATGGTTTGACTCCCTCATCTTTTTAGGAGTCTCTCAAATATTGGAACATTGCTATCATGTTTCCCTTAGTTCTTCTTTTCTTTAGACTAGACCAGGGATGGCAAACCTATAGCAGCCATATCGGAGGGCACGCGAGGCGTTGCCCTGTCAGCTCCACGGCAAACCGGAAGTTCAGAAAAACGCACTTCCGGTTTGCCATTGTGCTGTTTTTCACACTACAGAGGGTTTAGGGAAGCTTCCTGAAGCCCCGCAATGCAAAAAACGACGAAACGGGCAAACCAGAAGTTCAGAAAACGCACTTCCGGTTTGCCATTGGGCTGTTTTTAGCACTCCGGAGGGTTCAGGGAAGCTTCCTGAAGCCCCGGAATGCAAAAAACGATGAAACGGACAAACCGGAAGTGTGTTTTCCGAACTTCCGGTTTGTCCGTTTTGTCGTTTTTTACTGTCCCAAGCTCCAGTAAGGCCTTTGCGCGGGGGTGGGGGTGTGTGCACATGCGCAGGGGGCAGCATGGGGAGGGTTGTGCGCATGCGTGGGGGGTAGGGAATGGGTGTGGGCACGTGTGCGCGTGTTAGCGCGCGTACCCCTCCCTTTTGGCACACGAACCAAAAAAGGTTCGCCATCACTGGACTAGACATTCCCAATTCTTGTAACCATTTTTCGTATGTTTTAGCCTCCAGACCCCTAATCATTCTCGTTATTCTTCTCTGAACTCTTTACAAAGTCTCAACGTATTTTTTATATTGTGGTGCCCAGAACTGGATATAAAATTGAATTTTGTGCCAAGTAATGTACTGATTGTATGTCTTTTTGAAACTTTACTTCACTGTGTGATCCCTATGGAAAGTAGATTTCTGTTATTTTTTTCCATACTTCAAAATATGATCCTGTTCTTTGGATTTGTTATACTGATCTGTCAGTACAGCCAGATGAGGGTTTTCATTTTGATTTTCATTATGAATGGCTATGAATATCTACTACACATTTAATTAAGACTGATCGATGATCATAATTGATCATCTCTAACTAGATCAACATAAACAATTTGTTCATCACTTGTTCCATGCAAACATCCATAGAATAATCTCCTGGTTGATTATTCTATTGACGTGCTGGACTCATTAAAATGATAAGTTGTAATTGATGAAAGTGACCCCACAGTCCTATAAATGAATAAGTAAATTAATAAATGGGCAGTTAAGTATTTTTTTTTTGCTGAAACCTAAGACTGAATATTTTATTATAGGCTGATGTAATTCACTGAAAGAGATCCAGATAGTACAATATAATTTTAGAGAAACCTTTTGCAAGAGATCTGTATGTATTTACTAAACAATCCAATTCTACTGAAAAGATATGCTCTAAAGAGAATTATATATGGGAGGAAGAAATGCAGAAAGAAAAAGAAAAATGTCTTTCTTTCTTTCTTTCTTTCTTTCTTTCTTTCTTTCTTTCTTTCTTTCTTTCTTTCCTTCCTTCCTTCCTTCCTTCCTTCCTTCCTTCCTTCCTTCCTTCCTTCCTTCCTTCCTTCCTTCCTTCCTTCCTTCCTTCCTTCCTTCCTTCCTTCCTTTCTTTCTTTCTTTCTTTCTTTCTTTCTTTCTTTCTTTCTTATAACAATAGAATGATTTATACTTATATACTGCCCCATAGTGCTTTACAGTGCTCTCTAGCCAGTTTACAACATCAGCATATTGCCCCCCCCAACAATCTGGGTCCCTATTTTACCAACCTTGGAAGAATGGAAGGCTGAGTCAATCTTGAGCCCCGTCAGGATCGAACGCAAGGCTGTGGGCAGTTTGTCTGCAATACTACACTTAACCATTGCATCACCAGGGCTTCTTCACTTAGTATTAGAAATTAGAGTGGCTTATGTTATGTTTTTTTTAATTTAACCCTGTTCTTCCTCCCCTGTCTTGAGCTCCCTGCCCAATTTCAGCATTTAAGCAAAGGCCGGTTGGTAAAACAGCTAAGCAAACAAACAATCAAAAATATTACATAGACAATAAAATCCAAATATAAGAGGAACTTATTAGGACATAGTGACTAAAAATATGCATATTGATATCCAAATCTTTTGAAGCAGTCTTTTGAAGCCAAAGTAGCCGTACAAAAACTTCTAGTTCCAAAGAACTGATATACTAGCGCTGGTGTTGTTAATGCAGAGCTTTCTATCTTACTCTCTACCTTCTTATTCTTCTCACATACATACCTTATTTTTCCCCATTCATTCCCAGCGTTTAAAATCCCTTTTCTCTCTGTGCTATTCAAAGCTTTTTGAATCAGTGCTAACTTAGCTCGTTCTATGTAATCCAGAGTATCAGTTCCTTTCAATAACAGGGTATAAGAAGCTGGAGCCAAGGAAAACGTAACACCCTTTTGATAAGAGGGAATGGTGATTGAGACAGGGGAAGACATGTAAGGAGGGCTTTAGCAGTAAGTACAAGAATAGGCCAGGCCAGGTGTAAGAACAGGTGGCAAGATATGAAAAACAGAATTAAGGCTTTAGAGACAAGCAAGAGATTTGGTGAGGGTGAGAAGCTGCAAGGAGGAAGAAATAAAAGGCAGAAGGAGATAAGGAATCTGCTTATTTTATCTCATCTTCAGGAGATAAAAGGCATCAAAAAGAGAAAGATCTGGGGAAGAAAATTACAGTAACCTGAAAGTGGTACAGGAGATGTGGCAGCAGTAGCATCGTATCAGAAAGGACCTGTGGAGAGGGGAGATGTTAAAGACAGGGCAGAAAAGCCTTGCTGCAGATAAAATGGATGGCACTGTGGACCTCCAAGGATGATGAGGTGGAGATAAATAGGAGAACAAGATTGTTGTACAGTAGTTGGAGTCTGCTTATGTGTTTGGTACCCTGGATAAGGAAATCACAGGAAGGTTGGATACAAATGGAATTTAAAAGGGGAAGTTTGTTGCTTGTTGGAAAAGAGAAGAAGGAGATATGGAGATGGCAGAAGCTGAGGGATGGAAAGGCTATTTAGTTCAACTGAGTTCAACTCTTTATTTATTTATGTATGTATTTATTTTTGTCAAATACGTGTTGGTAATATACATAGATATAACATTGTTTATATACATAAGATGGGTATTGATAAGAGGGAACATTAGGACAGGGACGGTAGGCACACTGGTGCGCTTATGCACGCCCCTTACTGACCTCTTAGGAATCGGGTGATGTCAACAGTGGACAGTCTAAGGGTAAAGTTTTGGGGGTTTGGTGACGAAACCACAATGTCAGGTAGTGAGTTCCAGGCATTTACCACTCTGTTGCTAAAGTCGTATTTTCTACAGTCAAGTTTGGAGCGGTTCACTTTGAGTTTGTATCTGTTGTGTGCTCTTCTCTTCTCTTCTCTTGCTCAGAGAAGTGATCCAAATTAAATATCCCAAATACATCTACTAGGGTCTCCCTGAATATATTCAGTAAAGACAAACCCATCACATCTCTGAAACTCCTTTGCTTCCTTGGACAAATTGTTAGAAACTTCGGGACTTTTATGTCTTCAGGAATGAAAGTTTTTGTTTATTGATAGTGTTGCAGGGTTGGGGTCTCCAGGATACCCAGGCCTCAAGACAGAAGGACTAAAGCACATCTTGCCCTCTGATCTTTCTACGAGGGTGAGTCAAAAAGTAATGCCATTTTCTTTAGGATAGGTATAATTACCAACACAGGAACATGTAGCATACATCAAAATGAAGCTTGTCCTCTGTGGATCACATCCCTACTTCTCAACATAGTCACCGATTCTCTCAATAGCAATGTTCCACCTTCGAATAAAAGCATGTATCCCTGTCTCGTAAAATTTTGTTGACTGTTCTTTGAGCCACTTCTTCACTGCAGTTTTCACTTCCTTGTCACTGGAATAATAATCCTCCATACTCACCAGATTTAGCACCTTCAGACTATCATATCTTCGGCCCCATGAAAGAGGGTTTGAGAGGCAAACATTATTCCAGTGACGAGGAAGTGAAAACTGCAGTGAAGAAGTGGCTCAAAGAACAATCAACAAAATTTTACGAGGCAGGGATACATGCTCTCATTCAAAGGTGGAACATTGCTATTGAGAGAAACGGTGACTATGTTGAGAAGTAGGGATGTGATCCACAGAGGACCAGCTTCATTTTGATGTATGCTACATGTTCCTGTGTTGGTAATTATACCTGTCCTAAAGAAAATGCCATTACGTTTTGACTCACCCTCGTACATTTCATTGACAATGATCTAGATTTCTCAAGTTCTATCCTATTAAAATATGTTGTTGTTTTTAAATCTCTGTCATTTGTCCATTGCCATTAACCTGCTTTAATCAATGTGAGTGGCTGGAAACAATATTGAATTTTGAAAAACAAAGATATATTACAAGTTGTTTAATTATGTGCCATCAAGTTAGTATTGACGCTTAGTGGCCACATTTTCTATATGATGTATTCTGGAAAGAAAAAAAAATGCCTGAGTTTTTTATTATTAGATAAAATGTCCCTATTACATAAAACAGATGAATTATACATCTCTTGAGTCCAGTCCTTATTCTAATTGTTCCCATCTGGAATAATTCTACTTTTACAATTTCTCAAAATAGGTTTGTTTGTTTTTTGGCAATACCCAATATCTGGTATTAGCCACAATTTCTCAAAAATGGTCAGATTCCAAAGTTTTGGAACATCATTTAATATTACATTAAGATAATTAACATTACATTTTCCCCCATAAATCCTTATCTTAAATTATATATGTTAAAACTTTATTCGAGAAAGATGTCATTGACTAACAGGACCAAATTATATTTGTTGATGACGTCTCATTTTTTAAATATCACTTATATCTGTTCAAATAGAAGCCCAATGTATCTAAAATAGCATATTTTTATGAATTAGGGTTTTTTTGCAATAAGTTTTATTTATTTTTAATCTTCATACATCTCATGTCGTGAACATTTGCTTTCTGAATTTCATACATCCATACAATAGTCTTTGCAATATTTTTCTTAATAATTACAATTCATTTAACATTTCATTTTAAATACATAGCTTCTAATATCATCCTTCCATTTCTAAACCTTCTAGCCCTTCTCTCATATTTCTTTTCTTCTTAATATCTATATTTTAGTCTTTCCCCCCTCTTATTTTATCTCTATTTTAATTCTCTTTTCTCCCCCCTTTCTCCCCCCCTATTCTTCTCCTTCCATTCCAACAATCAAAGAGGTGGTCTTTTTCCACCTTATACATTTCTAGTATTAATATATTTTACTTCTCTTCTTTTCTAAATCAAAAGTTATCAAAAATAATTTTTACTTCTTTTTCCTCTTTTCCATATCATTCTTACTCTTTAATACAAGCTGATTTTATCTTCTTAACAGTTAATTCTATCACTTTATCCCATTTCTAACAATCATTCAAAACTAGTTTTTAACTCTTATACCCCATACAAAACATTTTTCAAAGTTACCAACATTCAATCTTCTAATTAGCATTTACAATCTTCATATATTTTCTTATGTTATTTTATAACTTCATTTCTACATACTATTCATACATATATTTAATACATATGATTTTTTCCACATTATAACTCTTCTATATTAATAACATATTCATATATGTATGTATGTATATGTATATGTATATTGGAAGTGTCTTGGCGACGTTTCGATGAAGTCTCATTCATCATCTTCAGGCTGGTGTCTTCTGCTTCCTGCTTCTAGGAATTCAATTTCACACGGGAGAGAACCCGAATATCCAAAGACCTACATATATATATGTGTGTGTGTGTGTGTGTATGTATGTATGTATGTAAATATACATTTATCAGCAAAAAAATGTTACACATACAGACAATATAGTTTGTCGGCTATAAAAAAACTGCCTGGATGGCCCCAGGAGGGGCCGAAAGGCAAAAGGAAGCTGTGATGTTTCCTTCCATACACCAGGATGACTCGACAGAAAAAACATATATAACCCTTTCCTGGTGAACCGCTGATAGGGAAGAGAACCTGGCCTAGAGGTTAACTCTTCTGCCTTACAAGCAGACTGCCCAGGTTCAAATCCCACTATGGGTATGGCTATCTGACAAGAGCAAAATAGCTCGAAATAGATCTATAATAGTCTCCCTTGATTTTCATTTGTCAGCAAAAAATGTTACATATGTATATATGTATATATATATATATATATGTGTGTGTGTGTGTATGTATATATATGTGTGTGTGTGTGTGTGTGTTGTATATATATATATATATATATATATATATATATATATATATATGTATATGTATATGTATATATGTGTATACACACACACACACACACACACATATATATATAATGTATATATATATATACACTGTATATATATATATATACACTGTATATATATATATATACACTGTATATATATATATATATATATATATATATATATATATATATATATATATATATATATATATATATATATATACTTGATATTAATGCTTGATATTAATGACATTTAAGCTTGATATTAATGACATTTACTATATATATATATATATATATATATATATATATATATATATATATATATATATATATCTGACGAGAGCAAAATAAGCTCGAAATAGATCTATAGTAGTCTCCCTTTATTTTCATTTATCAGCAAAAAATCCTACACACACACACACACACACACACACACACACACACACACACACACACACACACACACACACACACACACACACACACACACACACACACACACATATATATATATATATATATATATATATATATATATATATATATATATATATATATATATATATATATATATATATATAAAACCACAATTTAATTAACCACAATTAAATCCAGTTAAACTAATTTGACATTTTTTAAGACCTGGAACTATTATATGTTCCATTATTGGATGTTCCAATTCTTTATTCCATAACCTGTAAATGTCATTAATATCAAGCTTGAAATTAGTTCTTAGTTCTTTATATAAATATAATGTGGGTTTAGTTTCAGACATTGACTCCATCAGAGATGAAAGTCCTTCAGGATTTTTGGAAGCAGCCAAAGCATTTGATTCAGATTAAGCCATCAAAATGTGCTTAACTTAATTATATTGATGTTGCTGTGAATTAGTGAGGCAAAATTCTATTTGAAGTTGAGAAAAATCCTTAAAATAATCATTATGCAGTAATTGATTTAAGTAACCATTCCAGATTATGTTCACAGTTTCCAATATAAGATTTTGCCTTCATTTTTGAATTAGAGTGCTTCCATAAAATTAGGCATTTATAGACCTCAGGGCCAGATTAAGGCGAACTGAAGCTCCAAATATACAGTAGCAGCAATGTTTAACTGACAAGCTATTAAGATTCAATAAGTGCTGAAGATTAAATTTAAGTGAGACAGCGAAAGAGTTAAGGTCACGATAGCTAGGAAGGAAAACTCTGTTTCCCTACTTTTTTTCATGTCCTAAGCACATTATTATTTTCCTTAATGATTAATTCAGGACTGTTGGACGATGATTCAAACTGTATTTGCAAGGACTTCATTGTTTTTACAACTTCAATAGGGTTTTTTTTGCAGGAAATGTATAGCACCTCTTTACGACTTATAAAAGCAGCCCTTTTTTTCAGACTTCTGGGAGAGCCTTCACCCCCCAAAAAAGCTACTTTAACCATCATACAGATAATCTTGTTTAAATACCTTTCAACCCTAAATTAGGAACCTTCAATGATAAGCAAAAAGGTGCTGTGTGCATACCAAGTGGGAAGCATTTCTGTCATTTTCAAAATGAGCACAGCTCTAAAAATATAGAGCCTTGTGATCATTCCACTCTCAGTTTTTATCTTATTGATTAGATTGAATCAGAAAGAGTTTTTTCCCTATAGAACTTAATATAATCTAAATTCTTCAGGCCCAAGTTTTATAATTCCCTAGGGTAGGGATCACAAAGTCTGTCTAGATGTTTGTTTTTGTTTTGCCCATGACCTAAGAATGGATGGACAGGCAGATGAGAGATCACCAGGCTAAAGCTTCAGCTGAGCTCCCCAGGTTAGGAGCAGGGCTGAGGGATGTGTCCTGAGGAGTGATAGCAGCCTATCGGGAGCCTCATTGCTAATAGGTTGGTGCCATCCAATGGCTGCCATACTCCTTGGACCTGCCAGACAAATCCTTGGATGCAAAGGAGGGGAAGGATCTGGCCCAGGGGTGAAATTCAAATATTTTCCCTACCAGTTCTGTGGGCATGGTTTAGTGGGCGTGGCAAGGGAAGGATACTGCAAAATCTCCATTCCCACCCCACTCTGGGGCCAGCCAGAGGTGGTATTTGCCGGTTCTCTGAACTACTCAAAATTTCCGCTACCGGTTCTCCAGAACCTGCTGAATTTCACCCCTGATCTGGTCCCTTACAAATAAAATTTTTCAAGTCCTTCCCTAATTTTTTTTCAAGCCCTGCCCTTTCAAATAAAGTTTTATTTATTTGAAATAAAGAATGGGGAAGAGGCAAGGTTGATTTCATTTCATCAGTAACAGGAATTTGGGATGCCAACGGAACTTGCAGCTTCACCAAGCATAATTTAACTGATGAGTTCCCTGCTAGTACTAATCTAAATACATAAATTCATTGTGGTAGCACAATGATTGCAAGCTTATTGTGTGCAGGCTAATTTTTGGGAAGGCTAATTTTTTTGACTTTTTTGAGTTTGCTTGTGGATCTCTAACACCTGATTAGGATGTGTTAATTAGTCTAAATCATCTTAGATTGTAAATTGCATACATTTTTCTATTTTGGGGGCTGTTATAATTATTATCATTTTTAAGGGCAGAAATTGAAGGGGTGCATTTGTTCGTAGGAAAAATCTAGGCAGTTTTCCATTAAATAAAAGAAATATATTCTTTCCCTCCCTCCCAGAATCTCTCAACACACATACTACTCCATAAGGTTTGCTTGGCAGTGTTCAACACTGTTTTCTGCCAGCATATTTTGTCATCTCTCCAGTTTTGCCAACAGCCTTGGAATTCTTACCTAGCCTCCCTTCCAAGTACTCTTTGCAAACATTTTTGAAGAGGAATCTAATCAATCAGAATAGAGCTGGAAGGGACCTTGGAGGTCTTCTAATCCAACCCCCTGCTCAAGCAGGAGACCCTATACCCGTGATGGCGAACCTATGGCACATGTGCCAGAGGTGGCATGCAGAGCCGTCTCTGTGGGCACGCGCGCTGTCACCAGCTGCTCTTATGGGTTCTGTCACGCGAAGACTAGCTGTCTGTTGTGCATGCATGCACCGGAACCCAGAAGAGAGCAGCTGGCTGGTGTACATGTACGCCAGACCAGCTGTCCAGCACGCAGGCGCATGATGGAACCAGGAAGAGCAGCTGGCTGCTGTGCGCATGTGCACCGGCCCACTGCTCTCTTCCAGGTTCCGGTGCTTCGACGTGCACATGGTCCAGTTTTGGCACTCAGTGCCGAAAATGTTAGCCGTCACTGCCCTATACCATTTTAGATAGGTGGTTGTCCAGTCTTTTCTTAAAAACCTTCAGTCCCGAAGCAGCCACAACTTCTGAAGGCAAGCTGTTCCACTGGTTAATTGTCCTCACTGTTAGGAAGTTTCTCCTTAATTCCAGGTTGCTTCTTTCCAGGTTGCACTACGCCACCGTGGCTCAAGAACCCAAGGTCAAAATTATCTGGATATGTGTTAGCTGAAATAAAAATAGTTTCACTACCTATTGTCTGCAATGAATAGTACCGTAGTTAAGCACTTTGATCTGCATTTAAAGATGAAAAACATACCTAAACATATACTGTAGAACAGAGCAAGTGGTACTTGATCACACTCAAAGTTTTCCTAGAGGAGTTAGTTACAATAATTGAAGAGGCAAGAAAGAGAGTCTTGAGCACAGTCTTTTCAATATATTCACTACATTTATCTCTTTTTTAAGCTTTTCCACTCCAGTAAAAATGCTGGAGGTATGAAAACCGCCGACAGAGGGTACAAACTTATCTTTTTTTCATGCAAGAGAAAATAAAGTCCTTTGATTGCTCCTTAGTTCATTGCTTGCTAATGTAAAGTTCACTGCATGCTAATGTTATTTATACATGAATGTTGAAAACTGATCAGATAATTGCTCCAACAAATTCTGTTTACACAGGACTTACAGGGATCGGAGTGATGTGCAACTTCCTAATATGAAATTGGGATTAAAAACTATATAAATCACATTTTAATAGTAGTTATTATGATTCTTAAAGATTCTTAAGTATGTGATTTAATAATATTGTAAAAATGAATTATTGATTGGGGAATTATTGCACAAAATGCAAACCTGCATATAGAAGTAGAATGACTATGGCAAAAAAAAAAAAAAAAGCTAGTACCAATAATAATAGGCAATTTGGATGCAATCCCCAAACATCTGGAGCACCACTTGAATCACATCGGCATTGACAAAATCACCATCAGTCAATTGCAGAAGGCAGCTTTACTTGGAGTTAGTGTCAGCCAGAATGTTTTCTCAGACATTTGGACCAATTTAATATTTCAAATCACATTGCTTATTCAAACTAGATCAGTTCTCACCTGCTCCCTGCTGAACCGGGGGTAGATTGGATGATGTTCCCAGAAGTTTGATGAAAAATTTTTCAGTTCCCATGATTGCTAGACTAAATGGGAATTGAGGCACAAAATGTTTAATATATTGCCTTCCCATTGATCTATAACCTGGGGTTTAGATTATTTTTGTATTATAGTCTGCTACTTGGCCAAAGTCAATTAAAGTAGAGAGAACTTGATGTTTTCCATCATTCCAACCACAGTCAAGTGACATTTACTCCATTTTATTTCAAGAACTGTCTTCAGCAGCCATTGCTCCATCTCCATGCAAAATTGGTCATGGTTTTGCAAGTGGGATCAACTGCAACTAGAAGCTATATTTTATTCTCTCTCCCTCCCTCTCCCTCTCCCTCTCCCTCTCCCCCCCCCCCCTCTCTCTCTCCCTCCCTCCCTCCCTCCCTCTCATAATCCCATCAACATTGAAGTTCACCTAGGACATTCTTTGAAACA
>JALIGW010000005.1:68482569-68610069 GCA_023053685.1 Diadophis punctatus similis
AGAGAGCAATGAAACGCAGCCATATGTAAAAACTACACACTCATTAGCACTGCGCTGTAGATGTGGAGCCAAATTAACATCCATTCATTGTCATTACTTAGGTGAAGGCAGCTGGCTCTTCACTGTAAACAAATGGAGCCAAGTTTTAGATTTACAGTCCCTTCTTTATGTGAATCTCTGGGATTATTTATTAGATCTGCATTATACGAATTTCTTCATTACCCCGGGAGAAAAGAGTAATCAATTCTTCCAGGATCAGCATATTTCACTTCTCGCCATACAGAGTCCATTAGTGCTCATCTCCTCCTACTACTCAGAGAAATTCAAAAATCTAGCTACAACATCCTTGATGCTTTGAAGTGTAGCAATAAGAAGAAGAAAATCAGATCCTTCCCGCCTGCAAATAATAATTTCCATCACCAATACGTTCTAAAGATGAAGGAAGATGAAATATTAGACTCCCAAGTGCATTAAAAAAAGTTACAACACACAGTATAAGGGATGTAATTTTCATCAGGAAAATGGTAGAGCACAAAGGACACAAGATGGAACTCCGTATGATTTTATAAATATGCAACAAGTTATATTCTTAGTTATATTTAAAAGTTTTTTATGCACATTTCTTCTAAACTAGTTCTTATTGTGAAAATGTTAACAAGCTCTTTTAATAAATTAGTTTTGTGGAAACTTAGAAACTCTTCATTTGTACATGGGCAGTATATCTATTACAGTCTATTACATATAATAGATATTATGTATATCTATTACAGATATACATAATAGATATACATAATAGATATTATGTATATATATATTACAGTACATAGAGATATGATATTAAAAGCAACTGCGTCCTCTTCGCTGATGATGTAAAACTATTCAACACCACCGACAATACTGCTACCCTTCATAAAGGCCTTGACTATGTGTCCGAATGGACAAACAAGTGGCAACTTCAAATCTCAACCAACAAATGCTCAGTCTTACACATTGGCAAAAATAACCAGAACATAAAATACAAGCTAAATGGTCATCCTCACTCAGTTAAGGACCTTGGAGTACTCATCTCTAATGATCTAAGTGCCAGAGCCCACTTCAACAGCATTGCTAAGAAGGCATTAATAGTGGTTAACCTAATCTTGCATAGCTTCTTCTCTGGTAATATTGTATTTTTAACTAGAGCATATAAAACATTTGCTAGACCAATTCTCAAATACAGCTCATCTGTTTAGAACCCACACTACATATTGGACATTAATAGAATGTCCAGAGATATTTCACGAGAAGAGGCCTCCACTCCTCTGTTCACAACAGAATACCTTATGCCACCAGACTTGAAATTTTGGGCTTAGACAATTTAGAACTACGCCGCCTTCGATCTGACCTAAGTGTAGCACATAAAATTATCTGCTACAATGTCCTACCTGTCAATGACTACTTCAACTTCAGCCGCAACAATACACGAGCACACAATAGGTACAAACTTAACGTAAACCGCTCCAAACTTGATTGCAGAAAATACAACTTCAGCAACAGAGTGGTCAATGCCTGGAATGCACTACCTGACTCTGTAGTTTCTTCCCCAAACCCCCAAAACTTTAACCTTAGACTGTCTACCATTGACCTCACTCCATTCCTAAGAGGTCTGTAAGGGGCGTGCATAAGTGCACCAACGTGCCTACCGTCCCTGTCCTAATGTCCCCATGTATTCGTAACCATCTCATGTATTCATAACCATGTTTATACATTTTATGTATTCACAATCATGTTTATACTTTCTCTGTAACTTTATATATGCTTGACAAATGAACAAAATAAATGAAATAAATAAATAAAAGTCTGCATAGATCTATAGAAAATTAACTGTAGATACTTTTTGACATAAACACCATATTGAAGACACCATTTTGGGTCCATTAAGCACTTGAATGGCCTGTTCATTGTTAAGCAGAATAACAGAATAACAGAATTGGAAGGAACCTTCTAGACCAACCTTGTAGTCAAGCAGGAAACCCTATACCAAGGGTAGGCAAAGTTGGCTCTTCAATGACTCATGGACTTCAACTCCCAGACTTTCTGAGCCAATCATGCTAGCTCAGGAATTCTGGGAGTTGAAGTCCATGAGTCATAGAAGAGCCAACTTTGCCTACCCCTGCTCTATACCATTCCAGACAAATGGCTGTCCAGTCTCTTCTTAAAAGTCTTGAATGATAGACCATGCACAGCTTCTGAAGCTATTCCCCTGGTTAATTGTTCTCACTGTCAGGAAAGTTCTCCTTAGTTCTAGGTTGGTTCTCTCCTTGATTAGTTTCCATCCATTACATTTTGTCCTACCCTCAGGTACTTTGCAAAATAGATTGACACCCTCTTCTTTGTGGCAGCCCCTTAGATACTGCTATCATGTCACCCCTAGTCCTTCTTTTCATTAAACTAGACATACCCAATTCCTGAAACTATTCTTTGTATGTTTTAGCCTCCAGTTCCCTAATTATTTTTCTTGCTCTTCTCTGCTCTTCTCTTCCAGAATCTCAGCATCTTTTTTATATCGTGGTGACCATACACTGGATGCAGTAGTCCAAGTGTGGTGTTACCAAAGCATTATAAAGCAGCACCTACATTGCATGTGATCTTGAGTCTATTCCTCTGTTAATGTTACACAGTATGTGAAATTATTGCTTCATAAAAATCCTCACAATGGATGGATCTACTTTTGCTGGGTTCACATAAATTCTGATTTATCTAGTCTTAAATTTAATCCATCCCATTTTAAGTTGTTCCACTGGTTAATTGTCCTCACTGTTGGGAAGTTTTTCCTTTGTTCCCGGTTGCTTCTCTCCTTGATTAGTTTCCACCAAGGCATCCTACAGGTGCTTTAGTAAATAAGTTGACCTCCTCCTTTTTGTGGCAACCTCTGAAATATTGGAATATTGTTATCATGTCACCTCTAGTCCTTCTTTTCTCTAGACCAGCCAAATCCAAATCATGCAACTGCAACATATATTTTAGTCTCCAGGTCTTTAATCATCTTAGTTGCTCTTCTTTGCACTTTTTCCAAAGTCTTAACATCTTTTTGGTAATGTGGTGAGCAAAACTGGATGCAGTATTCCAGATGTAGCGTTACTAAGGCTTTAGAAAGTGGTACTAATACTTCATGTGATTTTGATTCTATGCTTCTGTTTATACAACCAAAGATTGCATTGGCTTTATAGATTGCTGTCTTACAGTGCTGGCTCATGTTTAAGTAATATATTAATATAAACATATACTTGCATATGTTTATATTTCTATGATTCAATTTGTGCTGAATTATTTTAAATTTATATATTTTGTACTTTTAAAGTTGCTTTGACTTTCTTGTATAGTGCTTCAGGATATATTTCATATGGGAAGTGGTTTGTAAATGACTTAACTGAATGAATAAGAACTTAATATAATTGTTCACCAGAGTGCAGTAGTTTTCTGCAGTACAAGAAACTAATATATGCCTTTTAAGCTCTAGGAAAAAAACCCACAATTTGCTGACTTTGGTTTCCTAAAAGAGATATTTTGCCTTGTTAAATGCAGACTTTAAAGTAGCAATTAATGAATAACCCTCTAATTCCCCCACAACACAGACAAACTGACCCTAAGGTGCAGTTTTTAATGAAGAAGTTTCATTGCAATATACTTGCCATTGTAATAAACTAAAACATTGCTTTAAAGTGTAATTGTTGAAAGAACATTTCTTTGTATCTGTTATTGAAACATCATCTAGTTAATTAGCTATTCCCATCCTGTTTCTGCTAATGCAGTTCTTTCAGTCTGCCTTGTAAATGCATATTAATGTCATTCGGAATGTAAACTGCTTTAAAATTCCCTTTATTTGCAGCAGAAATATTTCCAACGGAAATTATTTTCCACAGAAATATCCGTAAGAAAATAAGGAATGTATTTATTGATTGGTTTTGTTTGTTTGTTTATATTTTGTTTGTTTATAAGCTAATTTGTTTGGGAAAGAAACTTAAGGATGGTACAAAAAATCAATCCATGGGAAGGCTCTATAATTTCAGTGAGGATGACCTTGGATTTTACCCCTGATTTAGACTTATATACCACTTCATAGTGCTTTATTGTCCTCTCTAAGTGGTTTACAGAGTCAGGATATTGCTCCCAGCAGTCCTCATTTTACCAACCTCGGAGGGATGGAAGGCTGAGTCAACCTTGAGCTGGTCAGAATCGAACTCCTGGCAGTGAAATGCAGAGTTAGCCTGCAATACCGCATTCTAACCACTGTGCCACCATGGCTCATAGAAGTGGGTTACTAAATATTAAAATCTCTGCATACGGTCTGTTTAACGTGATAGAAATAGTTGACTAGTAACATAAGGTTCTTCCTGTTGCTTGTACATACAAGACATAAAGCAAGCAGGCCATTAGTGCTATTGAGTTACAACTACACCTCAGTTAGCAGCAGATTCAAATTATTATGTGCCCATATAATAATTTGTAACACCCATATGTAACACCCATACGTAACACCCATACGTAACACCCATACGTAACACCCATACTCCGCCAGCTGCATTGGCTGCCCATTGGTCTCCAGGTACAATTCAAGGTGTTGATCATCATCTTTAAAGCCCTACATGGCTTAGGACCAGGTTACCTCCGGGACCTCATTCTGTCTCATACTTCCCTTCGACCGATTAGGTCCCACAGAGTGGGTCTCCTCCGGGTCCCATCAGCCAAACAATGCCGACTGGCGGGCCCTAGGGGGAGGGCCTTCTCTGTGGGGGCCCCCATACTCTGGAACCAACTTCCCCCAGAGATCCGAATTATCCCCACCCTGCTGGCCTTCCAGAAAGCCATCAAGACATGGCTCTTCCTGCAGGCAGGGGTTTGAGACAAGTTTATATCCGAGATCGCCCCCTGTATGTGTTTTGTTGAATGTTCTTTTTAACTCTTTTTAACTTTTTAAAACTGTTTTTAATTTAAGTTTATTGTTTAGTGTTCTCTTAAAATGTTGTACGCCGCCCTGAGTCCTCAGGGAGTAGGGCGGCATAGAAGAACCAAATAGATAGATAGATAGATAGATAGATAGATAGATAGATAGATAGATAGATAGATAGATAGATAGATAGATAGATAGATAGATAGATAGACAGACAGACAGACAGACAGACAGACAGACAGACAGACAGACAGACAGACAGACAGACAGACAGACAGACAGACAGACAGACAAAGCCATCATGGACCTATGGAAGCTGCTACTTGGAAGAGAGGTAAGACAAGTTCATGGGGATAAATATTATACTTAATTTTTGATATTTGGTACAGCATGTATGACTGGAGAGTTTGCAGCATCATTATGTTACCTTCAATAAATATGCCCTTGCTGATTTGAATTGCTCCATGACAGGGCTTATCAAAACACTTGGAAAGAAATAAGTTGTCATCTATAATCAACAAATCCAGATTATTTAATTATAGCAAATGTCAACTGCCAAAGCAATAGTAAGTGCTTTGTAGTTTGCAGGTAATACTTGTTTTGCCTTCTGTAGTGGTGCCCGTCCTCCTCAGAGTTACTTCATCTGAATTGCCACATGCTTTTCCTGAGCTATCCTTCACTAATTTCTCCTGACATTACTGAATTCTTTTCCTCAATTTCAGTGCCCTCCCTTTAACTTGTGCTTTCGTCACTGGCGTAATGCAACTGACAAGTGTGTATATGGAAGCTGACACAACTCATTGATATATATTGTTCTGCCAGAGAGCAATTTGCCCAAAGATCATAGCCTACTTAGCTATTTGTCTTACACCTAGCTGGAGAGACATAACTGCATAGCTCCTCCATCAACCTTCAGAGGGATAGCTTGGTGGGAATTTGGACATGCACAACAAGAAAACAAGATAAGATAAAAGGTGACATGTGGTAGAGCCAGCATGTCTTGGAAATGAAGGGTCATAGCTAGCTGTATGCTGTTGAGTCCCAGAAGACTTGATGAGGCAATGGAAGGTCTAAAGTTTCAACAGTAGTGCTGACACATTGTGCTAGTCCTTCAAACATTAACTAAGAAAGGGAGAGGTACAATTTATAAATCCCTTAATGCTAATTATGGGGAAGGCCAATGTTATTCCTGCTATAAGAGTGGTTCAACCTGGCTTTTGTGGAAGATGTGAGACCTGTAAAGAAGTCTTAGTAGACAACTCTTCCATGTTGCTCATGTTCTAAGCAACAAATGGAGGTTATGGCCTTATTAGGGTTCATCCTTCTTAGCACCATTGTCCATATGCATCAGTTAGGTATAGACATGGGTTTTGTAAACTGTCAGTTCACAATGGTAAGGAAGTATTTTATTCATGAGTGGCTTTTGAGCCGAGGTGTCGCAGTGATTAGAGTGCAGCACTGCAGGCTACTTCAGCTGACTGCTAGCTGCAGTTCAGCTGTTCAAATCTCACCGGCTGAAGGTTGACTCAGCCTTCCATCCTTCCGAGGTGGGTAAAATGAGGACCCAGATTGTTGGGGGCAATATGCTGACTCTGTAAACCTCTTAGAGAGGACTGTAAAAGCACTGTGAAGCGGTATATAAGTCTAAGTGCTATTGCTATTGCTATTTTGCAATGTGGGGGTAGCTCTTCCTATAGTATTGTGGCTTAACGTCGTTTTGTAATATATCACAGTTGCACTTTCCAGGCATTAAAGCATTATGTCAGGTCCATAGCAAAGGAAAAAGTGGTGGTCTCACCATTTATTATGATTATGATTATTACTGAGGCATCAACTATAATTTCTAATCCATCTTGGAGACAGATAAATGTGCCATATATCCCAGTTTAAGAAACCCGCACTCCATGTGGACACGCCACAGATCATAGATTCGAGGACCTCCCAGGACTCTACTTGCAATCCCCTGAGATCTGCTGAAATTGGACAGCAAGATCACCCAACATGAAGCAATTCCATTGATGTTGCAAATGGTGAAATACAACCTGAATGTAAAAAATTGGACTAGAGTTATATTTCATAGAACCTGCAGAGAATCTGCAGAATTGTTATTTGGACCGTACTAATTTATAAGAGTATTAAAACGTTATGAGCTACAAGAAAACTTGATTTGGAATGATATTTTTAAGGAACCCTAAAAATAAGGGGGAAAAGACAGATTCCAGATTAACAGATTCCAATGGTCTTTGTTATAAATGTCATACAATCCCATAGATGAGTTTAAGACTCACCAACTCTATCATAATATTGGCAATTTATGTTTCCAAATCTTCTTTTAAAAAAATAATGGTTGCTCAACATTTTATTTGTTGACATTATATATTTGACTTCATTTCAAAAGACTTTTGCAATAATCAACTCAGTTCTCTAGGAAACCTCCTTCTGCCAATTTTATATGTATGTAAGAGACTAAAAAAGATGGTGAGAGAACTTCCACAGTGGCAGCAAAAAGGATTAAGGAAAGCAGATGTTCTCATCCATGTTTAATTCAGGTTTCATGCAAAACTATTTACTCTGCTTTGGCCAGCTGCACATAATGCTCATTCCCAGACATGTGGTGTTTGTCAGGAAAAAAAATCCTTCATTTTGGATTGGAATAGAATAGAATAGAATAGAATAGAATAGAATAGAATAGAATAGAATAGAATAGAATATTCTTTATTGATCAAGTATGAGTGGACTCACAAGGAATTTGTCTCTGATGCATAAGCTCTCAGTATACATATAAGCAGAGGTGGGTTCCTCCCGGTTTGGACTGGTTCTATAGAACCGGTAGTAACTTGGTGGCCTGGGTCGCTAGAACTGGCAGTGACCCAGGCCTGCCATGCCCCCGAACTGGCTCTCTCGGCAGCGCCTATGGTGCCGCTATTTTGTTTTTTGTTTCTGCGCATGCGCAGAAGCTGGATTTTTAACACTGCGCATGACGTTTGCTTCCTGACGTGCGGCGCATCAGGAAGCAAACTGGCAGTGAGGTAAGCCAGAACCCACCCCTGCATATAAGCAACTAAGTGACAAATCATAAATCATAATATACAACCACAAAATGATAGTCATAAGATACCAATAGGAGTAGGTAATAGGAAAGATGAGAAGGATAATAGTAATACCGTCCGACTACATGGTTAGATATCCTTAGGCATAAGACAGTGCTGTGGGAAGTATGTGTTTAGCAGAGGGATGGCATGAGGGAAAAAACTGTCTTTGTGTCTAGTTGTTTTGGCATGCAATATCCTATAGCGGCATCCTGAGAGGTGGAGTTGAAACAGTTTATGTCCAGAGTATGAGGGGTCTGTAGATATTTTCTTAGCCCTCTTTCTGGCTCGTGCAGTATACAGGTCCTCAATGGAAGACAGGCTGGTTGAAACTGTTTTTTCTGCAGTCCTAACTATCCGTTGAAGTCTCTGCCTGTCCTGTTTGGTTACTGTACTAAACCAGGCAGTTATAGAAGTACAAATGACAGACTCAATAATTCCTCTGTAGAACTTTATCAGCAGCTACTTGGGCAGCCTGGGCTTTCTGAGTGATTTACTATCTGAAGAACCCACATACAACCCCCAAATATATGACACCAGTCCCATTCTGCCATGACCCGGAACAATGTGTCTCATATTGCATGACACTTTGTGACAAAAATCCTGGTTCAAGTGGTTATCTTATGGACTCGTATTTCAATACCCTCTTGTGGTGTTCGTGTTATGAAAATTTAATCTGGCACATCAGCATGAAACAAATTAGTTCCCTTCTGCTGGATAATTGTTGTGCCTTCCCCCGCCATGCCACCCTATGGGGCACGACTTGTCATTGGAAACAGCAAGGATCAAGATTGGAAGAAGAACTGTTTAGATTTTAGATTTATTATTAGAGTTGGAAGGGACCTTGTAGGTCATCTAGTCCAACCCCCTGCTCCAGCAGGAGTTCCTACACCCTTTGAGACAGATGGCAGTCCAGTCTCTCCTTGAAGGTCGCAAGTGTTGGGGCTCTCACAACCTCTGCTGGCAAGCTGTTCCACTGGTTGATCGCTCTCACCGTCAGAAAGTTTCTCCTCACTTCCAGGTTGAATCTCTCCTTGGTCAGCTTCCATCCATTATTCCTTGTTTGGCTTTCTGGTGCCATAGAGAACAGCCTGACCCCCTCCTCTCTGTGGCATCCTCTCAAGTATTGGAACATTGCTATCATGTCACCCCTGGTCCTTCTTTTCGCCAGACTGGCCAAGCTCAGTTCCTGCAACCGCTCTTTGTATGTTTTATTTTCCAGACCCTTTATCATCTGGTTGCTCTCTTCTGCACTTTCCCTAGGGTTTCAATGTCTTTTTTGTAGTGTGGTGACCAAAACTGGATGCAGTACTCTAGGTGTGGTCTGACCAAGGCTGTATAGAGTGGTACTAGAGTGGTACTGTTGAACAAAGCTTTTCAATAGTAAAACCCCACGTTTAAGGTTAAGGCTTAAAGTCTGAAGCCAAGATAAAGCTCTCCATTTTTAATAAGCACAGAGCACTGCCATAAATCTCCAGAGGTTTTATGGGGTTTTATTTGCTACATTATTTTGTGCAATGATAGCTTGATGAACACTGTAATAATTTCTCCTTTATGACTTTGGCCTTATGTCATTTAAGGGTGTTGGAATAATTCACCAAAAATACAGAGGGCAATAATATTTAAGATGCTTATATATCGAGAGGTTCCATTCCTTTAACAACAACATCACATTGCTGCTTCTGTTGTTATTATTATTTTTTCCCCATGTACCTCATGACGATTACTAAAAGCTGCTTAAAGATGGCAGGAAAATGGACCTTTTGCAATTTGTTGGGAAAACATCAAATATAGCAAATATCCGGAGATGGACAATATTTCAAGGATTTTTCAGGAATAAATTCTGTTGCTCCCAGATTCTATTTTCCCTGCCCAAATACTCATCAATCTCTTTTCATAGTCTTTTACAGCTCCTCCATGTCTATAAATACTAAAAAAAAAAGTTGGAGTTATTATAGAAATTTCTGCTGATCATGTAAGCTGTATTCCAGAATTTAGATTTAGTTTTAGATGGCCGAAAAAGTTTTAGAATAGAATAGTATAATAATAGGGTTGGAAGGGACCTTGGAAGTCTTCTAGTCCAACCCCCTGCTCAAGCAGGAGACCCTATACCATTCTGGACAAATGGCTGACCAGTCTCTTTTTGAAATCCTCCAGTGACGGAGCACCCACATCTTCTGGAAGCAAGCTTTTCCGCTGATTAATTTTTTTAACTGTCAGGAAATTTCTCTTCTTAGTTCTAGGTTGCTTCTCTCTTTGGTTATGTTGGAAGAAATGTCCGTCTGGGTTCAGTTCCAAGTGGGGAGAAAGACACTGGAAACATGGAGGCTGCTTGGAAGGATAGTTTAATGGTGAAGCAAAACCCCACCAAGCACGTGTGATTCTGGATAGCTGACCTCGTGGAGTGGAGAGAGAGAGATATTTATAACCTCTCTTGGGCCTTGCCCTAGAGCTTCCTGTTTCTGTGCAAGAAATATATCCTATTGGTTGCTGTAGGGGTCATGTGCAAATCTTAGGAGTTTGTCTGAGATAAGCCTGATTGAACTGTGCTGGGTGGTGTAATACCCCCCGGTGGCCATGTGGTGAACTCTGCTGCTAGATGGGCAGAGGGCTAATCCTATTATGTTCTGGAGGGTCATGTCTTAATCCCATCAGCCTGGATCTGGAGGACTTTTGTCTTGTAGATAGGATGGCCCAGTCTTAATGTGCACCAAATATCTGCTGGGGGCAGGGATGTCATGTAGTGAATATTGTCAGTTGTATGTATATGCAGGGTGATGCACCCATATCCTAATATTATGGTACATTCCATGACAAGCAGGACACGTGATGTGATCTTCTGCGCATGTGTGCATTCCTGATTCTCCATTATTCTTCTTGTGGTTTTGGCTCTGACCGGGAGCTGTCGCATTTAATTAGCAAGAATGTAATTATTCAGAATTTATTGTTTTTGTACCGAAATAAATATTTTATTAGACTTTAACTTCGGTTTCATTTCTACATGTCTGAGCTCCGAGAGAAAGATCAAACATCGCCTCTATGTGAGATTTATTCTCACCTCTAACAAGGGAGCTGCTCTTTGTCTTTAAAAACCTGTTTCTCCTTTTCTCATCCAGGGAAATATAATATTCTGCCTTTTTCATACTTTCTAAAATATTTCATTCTTCTTAGAGTGGCAGGTGCTAAATTTAATAATATCAATTTGTTGTCATTGTATGTATATACACAGTACACCCATACAATGAAATTCACATAACGCCTCAAGACCAGCCCCCAACATACATAACAATCCCTAAAACACACCCCACCCACCACAAATTCTCTACCCTGAACCATCCAAATATCCATACAACAGACCAAGTAACACTGTCCAACAGCTCACTGATGGTGACCCTTCAATTCTTTTTTAAGTGCAATTATAGCTCTGGGATAAAAACCGTTCAGAAAGCATGTGGTCCGAATTTTAATTGTTCTGTATCTTCTGCCAGAAGGCAGTAGTCCAAAAAGATTGTAAGCAGGATGAGAAGAGTCTTTGAGACTTTCTTCAGTTAGTTTCCATCCATTGTTTCTTGTCCTGCCTTTTGTTTGTCAGAAGGTTGCAAAAGGCGATCACATGACCCGGGGACACTGCAGTCATCATAAATACATGCCAGTTGCCATGCGTCCAAATTTTAATCATGTGACCATGAAAATGCCGCAACAGTTGTAAGTGTGAAAAATGGTTATAAGTTACTTTTTTCAGTGCTGTGGTAACTTTGAACAGTCACTAAACAAATGGTTGTAAGTCGAGGACTACCTTTACACCTTGTTTACAAGGAATTCTCATAAGAATAGAAATACTGTGATTCAAGGAAAAAAGTAAAACCTGATGCCCAAATTTATTTAGGAAAAAAAAGAGGGGAAAAAGAACACTCTATTCCCATGATGGCGAACCTATGGCACGCGTGCCACAGGTGGCACGCGGAGCCATATCTGCCGGCACGTGAGCCGTTGCCCTAACTCAGCTCCAGCACACATGTGCGTGTCAGCCAGTTGATTTACAGCTCGCGTGGAGGCTCTGGGAGGGCGTTTTTGGCCTCCAGGGGGCCTCCGGGTGGTGGGGGAGGGCATTTTTCCCTCCCCAGGCTCCAGGGAAGCCTCTGGAGCCTGGGGAGGGCAAAAAATGGGCCTACCAGGCCCACCGGAAGTTGGGAAACGGGGGTCATGTGTGCATGCACGGGGATGTGGATGTGCAGGGGGTCGCGCTCACATGCACAGGAGGGGCGCAGGGAGCTTTGAATTATGGGTGTGGGTGCGCACACTTTCGGCACCTGAGGAAAAAAAGGTTCGCAATCACTGCTCTATTCTGTTTCACCAAATGTTATTGTCTTATTTTTTTTAAGTGGGAGAGAAACTGAGCTTTTGTCTAGAAAATGCGATGTTACACAATTTTCCTTCAATTCAATGGGACCAATAAAAATGTAAATATGGCTTGGGTCACAGACTTCCAATTAATTATACCAAAATACAGAATACCAATATTATTTAATGGAATCAAGAAGTGATTTTTTTTTAGAAAAAAAATATGCTGGAGAAAACCTAGGAAAAACAAATTGCATACCCTTTTAAAAGAGCTCATTACTGAACTTTAAAAGGCTAGCGGAACTAAACATGATGAGCATTTGGCGGTCAGATTTTAGAGTTTGTGAGTTAAAATGTGAGTTTCTGATACTTACAATAATGGGACAGTCACAACATAAAGCTATGCTTGCACTTTTACACATGCCCATTATGTAGTGCAAGGATGACAGGACAGAGAGTCGCTTAAATTTGGCTATTGTGCTTTGTAGAAATGCAAATGTGGAAACAATTTAAACCAAAATAAAACATGGCAAGAATAGAATAGAATAGAATAGAATAGAATAGAATAGAATAGAATAGAATAGAATAGAATAGAATAGAATAGAATAGAATAGAATAGAATAGAATAACAGAGTTGGAAGGGACCTTGGAGGTCTTCTAGTCCAACCCACTGCTTAGACAGGAAACCCTACACCACTTCAGACAAAATGGTTATCCAATCTCTTCTTAAAATCTTCCAGTGTTGGAGCATTCACAACTTCTGGAGGCAAGCAGTTCCACTGATTATTTGTTCTCACTGTCAGGAAATTTCTCCTTAGTTCTAAGTTGCTTCTCTCCTTGTTTAGTTTCCACCCACTGCTTCTTGTCTTACCCTCAGGTGCTTTGGAGAATAGCTTGACTCCCTCTTCTTTGTGGCAGCCCCTGAGATATTGGAACACTGCTATCATGTCTCCCCTAGTCCTTATTTTCATTAAACTAGACATACCCAGTTCCTGCAACCGTTCTTCATATGTTTTAGCCTCCAGTCCCCTAATCATCTTTGTTGCTCTTCTCTGCACTCTTTCTAGACTCTCAACATCTTTTTTTACATTATGGTGACCAAAATTGGATATATAATATTCCAAGTATGGCCTTACCAAGGCCTTATAAAATGGTATTACCAGTAACACTTCACGTGATCTTGATTCTATCCCTCTGTTTATGCAGCCTAGAACTGTGTTGGCTTTTTTGGCAGCTGCAGCACACTGCTGGCTCATATTTAAATGATTGTCCAACTGTGTTGTACAGTATTTCACAAAACTTAGGGGCCTCTTTCAAACTGGAGCAAACAACCTGTTCACTAATGGTCTGCTTCTCAGCTGCCCTTTCAGATCACTGTTTATAAAACCAGTGTCACAGGAAAGTTGTGAAAACTATACAGTTCACCCTTAACATACAACCACAATTGAGCCCAAAATTTATGTTGCTAAGCGAGACATTTCAGTGAATTTTGCTCCATTTGACAACTTTCTTGCCACCGTTGTTAAGTGAATCATTGCCGATGTTAAGTTAATAGCACTGTTGTGCTATTGTGAATCCGGCTTCCCCATTAACTTTGCTGGTCAGAAGGTCACAAAAGTTGATCACAGGAACCCGGGACCATCATAAATATGAACCAATTGCCAAGTGTCTGAATTTGGATCACATGACCTTGGGGATACTGCAACGATCATGTGTGAAATATGGTCATGGGACACTTTTCTGTAACTTTGAATGGTCACTAAACAAATGGTTGTAAGTCAAGGACTATCTGAAGTGCAAAGAATAAATAAATATTTTTTTAAAGAAAATTAAAATTGGCTCAAAAATTAAGGGGGAAATATCCAAGTCCCAATTGTATGTATGGCACTTCCCTTTGCCAGCACTCACTTGATATTCTTCCTTTCTTGCCTGCCACTTATTTTTTTTTTTACTTATCACACACATTCCCACTGAAATCTGCTCATGGCTGCTAACTGATAAATCAAACATCACGGATAAAATTATACCAAACGCTAAGAAACATTAAAAACATCATGCTAGCTTAAATCATTTACAAACAGCAAGGGCTGACAAGCAATAAAACTCACAGTTACCATCATAAAGGCCTGCGTGGCAATCTTAAAAATCACATATTTCTAAGGGGGGAATGGTTGCATATAAAAACTATATATTTTTACTTTCTTCGTAAACCAAGCTGCGAGGAGTGGGGAGGGGAGGGGAGAACTTCCAAGGGATCCGTAGACCTTGTGCTATTATTGATAAAGACCTGACCTTAATTGATTCTCTGCATGCTTCTCTCCAGGTTGGTCCTTCAAACTAATTCTTCATCGAATATTCAAAGGACAGTGTTTATGTCAATACATTTTACATTCAGTGCAGATTCTAAACTAAATAAATATGGGGATCCAACTAAAACTTGACAAGTTGAACTCCAGGTTGTATTTTCTTAACTCCCTGACATGCTTTTTCTTCTCAAATCTATAACCCTAGTTGTAATCTTGCTAGGAACAATCTTCTTGAGAAGGTTTCTGTGAAAACTCCCTTGAAATAAACTATGATCCTGAACCAATCCAGTTCAATCCAGACCACCTTTTGAGGTTTTAATGGACTGGATTGGTTCAGGATCATAGATATATTTCAAGAAAATTTTCGTAGAAATCTTCTCAAGAAGATGAGATTTTGAGGCCTTAGTGTGATTTTGATAAATCTTGGGCATTTTGGCCACACTTGCAATACTGCATCCAGTTTTGGTTGCCACAATGTAAAAAGGATGTTGAGACTCTAGAAAGAGCGCAGAGAAGAGCAACAAAGTTGATTAGGGGACTGGAGGCTAAAACATATAAAGAACGGTTGCAGGAACTGGGTATGTCTAATTTAATGAAAAGGATTAGGGGAGACATGATAGCATTGTTCCAGTATCTCAGGGGTTGCAACAAAGAAGAGGGAGTCAAACTATTCTCCAAAGCACCTGAAGGTAGAACAAGAAGCAATGGGTGGAAACTAATCAAGGAGAGAAGCAACTTAGAACTAAGGAGAAATTTCCTGACAGTTAGAACAATTAATCAGTGGAACAGCTTGCCTCCAGAAGTTGTGAATGCTCCAACACTGGAAGTTTTTAAGAAGATGTTGGATAACCATTTGTCTGAAGTGGTGTAGGGTTTCCTGCCTAAGCAAGGGATTGGACTAGAAGATCTCCAAGATCCCTTCCAACTCTGTTATTCTAGTCTATTCTATCTTTTGAAGTGATGGCCATTTAAAAAAAATGCCCCCCTCACCTGATTTTAAAAACTGTTAATGTCTTGTGTAGGAAACTGCTTGCAGGATGTGTCAAGAAATTCCCATTAGAAGGATGGAAAGCCACATGCACAGTGAACATTTTTCCATTATGAAAAATTCTGGAACAAGCCATCTTGGGTATTCTTATGCACAATACCCTGTTAAAATGTTTTCTTTATAAGCTTGCATCAAAATCCAAGGCAATATGAACAGACAAATATGGCAAATAAGCAACACGCAGTTGAAGGGAACTAGTTATTATTTCCCGCTTGGAGACACAATACTTGCAATTTTAAGCCTTACATGCTGCTTATTCATTTGACCGGTTGATAGGAGATGCCCCTTTCCTTCTGGCGACTGTAGCACTCATTGCATCCTGACCTTAAGTGGCTGATAAACCATCTCTTTTTAATTAATTGAATGATTAAAAACATTGTTGCTGTGATTAAATGCCTTATGTCTCAGGCAACATGCACAAACTAATGTTGTTATGTTTTATTAAGACCGTGAGATTTATGCAGATATTACATGGACATGATTCCAAACGTCTAGTAGAATAGCCTCCTTAGCGAAAGCTATACACATGGTGCTTCTACATTTTTGGAAAGGAAAATGAATCGGAATTGAAAAACTCGGTTTCTCTGTCTGACTCTGAAATGAAAAAACTCATTCATGCAAGAAGTGGGTAAATTGGTTGTATTTTTTATAATGCCAAGCCTAAGTCAATTCTATCCCATTTTAGCAACCTTAAATGTTTCTTAAAGCACTGCATGAAGGTTTATATACATTTTCAAAGCAATTTTTATTTTCCACATTATGGTGCACCACCGTGTTTACCACTTAGTCATAGACCTTTTCTAGTTATATTCCTTTTTTGCACTAATTTCCCATCTTATATAAGTATTTGCATGCAGACTTCTCAAATAAAATAATTTGGGTGGCTGATTTTCCTTAATGCATTCTTAACATATGTTTTGATTAGAAGGTGACATTTCCCAATGCCACCCTGAAAGCCCATTTCTTCCATTAAAGCGAAGCAACCTCTCTGGGTTTAAATATATAAGGAACACATTTTTGCACAAAGCTGTTTCTAAGGGATGCTATTCATCAAACTTTGTCTACGTACAGGTGGTCCACAAATGAGGACCACAGTTGAGCCCAGAATTTCTTCTGCGAGACAGTTGTTAAATGAATTTTTGCCCCATTTTACGACCTTTCTTGCCATAGTTGTTAAGCGGATTACTACAGTTGTTAAGTTAGTAACATGGGGAATCCGGCTTCCCCATTGAGTTTTGCTTGTCAGAAGGTTGCCAAATGTGATCGCATGGCCCTGAGACACTGCAACCGTCCTAAGTATGAGCCATTTGTCAAGGATCTGAATTTTGATCACGTGACCATGGGGATGCTGCAGTGGCTGTAAGTGTGAAAAATTATCGTAAGTCACTTTTTTGAAGAAAAATGGAGATTCAGGAATGCACACATGCATACAAGAAAATCATATCACGTGGTGTGGAATATACCATTATATTAGAATAGGGATGCAGCTCCCTGCATATGCATACAACTGACAATAATCACACCGTGAGAGGCGGCACATGCACAGTGCTGGAAACTCGGCTTCTGCGCGTGCACAGAAGAAAAACATCACCCAAAAAATTCCAACCCCCCCCCCAAAAAAAATCCAAAAAAAAGATGGTGGCATCCACGGACCGGCACCGACAGAACCAGCTCCGTGATGTCACCAGAGGTTTGCTACTGGTTCTATAGAACCGGCGCAAACTGCGAGGAACCCACCTCTGCACTTGGTTACTTCTCTTGTGATCTTTATGAGCCGCCCTCCTTCTGTTACAGTCATGACAATCAGCAGGAAAACCAGGAAGAGAAATTAGGGAAAATGGACATCAGAAAAACTTGGGGCCCTATGAGCTTGGCGAACAGGCAGGAAAAAAGCCATTCTCCATCGTTCCCTATCTCCTTGCCTCTTTTTGTACTACCCATGGGTGGCAAGAGAAGGAAGTAAGAGAAGGGGGGGGGGAAACAGGTCTTTTTTCTAACTAATCACAAAAATGCATCCTATCATAAAAAGTCAACTTTACTTCAGGGGACGAAGGGCCAAAGCTATGGTAGTGGTCAGTTGTACTGCAGGAGAAAACAGTAACTTTTTAGTGAATCTGGGATGAAACTGCAGGAAGACACACAATCATTGATCTTTCAAAAAGAACCATTGAACATCTGTATGTTCAATATTCCCCAGAACAACTGGCAGCTCTTGGAAGCTTTCATCAATGGCAAAGAAAAATGTGGAAAGAAAGATGGAATAAGCCTTTTTCTGGATGGATCCTTTGATTACTTCATGGGATCAAAGAATTGAAAAAGGACCTGGGAATCTCCTGTTACAAGTATTGACACCAAACATGCTGTTCCCCACCTGCCTCTTTCCTCCTTCCATTTTTGGTGGTTAGAAAGCAATATTGCAGGCAAACTCTGCCCACAGTCTGGAGTTTGATCCTGACTGGCTCAAGGTGGACTCAGCCTTTCAGCCTTCCGAGGTCGGTAAAATGAGGACCCAGATTGTTGGGGGCAATATGCTGACATTGTAAACTACTCAGAGAGTGCTGTAAAGTACTATGGAGTGGTATATAAATCTAGGTGCTATTATTATTACTATTTGTTTTGGACAGGATCTCTACTTTTCTTCATTGATGGAGCAGAATAGGGACTGGAGGTGCACTCAACACAAATTTTGGCCAGTGTAATTTTCGGTGATAGAAGCATTTTAGTGGGAAAACTAAAACATTCTGATGGGAAAACATTCTGATGGGAATCCTGCCTTTGTGGCTTTTAACAGCTGCATAATTGTATTATGAGAATATTATTTAAGGTACTGTACAGAAACTGCTACACTTGCTCTTTTTAACTCCAGATTTACATCTTTGTTAATTAATATAAGTGAACATAATTATTTCCATGATTTCATCTGAAAGAAAACTCTTCTTTTGTGATCAAAGAAATCTTCTTTACATTAACAGTTTCCCAATGAGGAAAAAAAAAAGAAATGCATGAATAGAAGGGAAGAAAAATATATATCTGTGAAATGTCTTTAATGGCGGTAAGACTGACAATTAAAAGACTTAATTTTCAATGTATGGCACCTGCCTTAGAATATTGCCATTATTTCAAGGAAATATTTTGCATTATTGATAGCTGAACTGTCTGCAGATTCATTCAGTGCCAGGGAGACATCTGTGATGTTATATGACCTGATCACAAAGTCTTTTACAGTTTGTTTTTTCTATTACTCCTTTCAAAGATTTATAAGCCAACTGTCTGCATAAAGCTTCTGAAGATGGCTTATAACAAAATTCAAACTATAAGGGTACAATAAAACTAAGACAGCAACAAAAGGAGATGAAATCTGCAACTGAAGCTAGTTAGTGATATATAGTCCAGTATATAAACCTTGTTCATTTTACTAGCCATATTAGCAAAGCGGAATTCTAATACATAAAAAAAGAAGTTGAAGAAACAAGTCTGATCTTTATTCAAAATTTTTCTAATGTAGGATGCAAGTAGAGGGATGGAATTGCTTTTAATTTACATGGCCTTTTACATAAATGTCCTAAAATAATTTTTGAAGTTGTATGTTTTCTGCATAAAAACATCCATGTTAGTTTCCTACCAAGAGTACTCCAGTCAACCACCGTTGCATTCTTCTAGAACTGCATTTCTCAACCTTGGCAACCTGAAGATGTGTAAAATTACAAGTTCCAGAATATGTTATAGAACATGGGTATCAAACTCGTGGGGTCACTTTGCTGTCACATGACTTTTTTCCCTTCGTGGAGCTGGGGTCAGTGTGGCTTGTGTGTGACACATCCAGCCCGCGGGCTACCAGTTGACACTCCTGTTCTAGAACATTTTTCCAATTTCCCAATCTGATCCATAGCCCTTGGATTTTCTCATGGTTTCCCATCCAAGTACTAATAGCGTTTTGGGAAACTTGCCAATATCAACTTGGATAGTTTCCCTGTTATGATTGTATCTACATATTAAGCCAGTGTATATTTTGATCATGAATGATTTTGATATATGCAGGTCTATATTTTACATTACTCGGTTTGGAAGAAGAATGCATGAAAATACAATCTGATTTTCTCCCCTAGTTCTTCTCAAAAGGCAAGGCAATTTTATATTATTCAGTCTTCTGAGCAATCATCTTAGATATGTTTTACATATTGCATGACCTAGATGTACAGCTACAGTATTTCAAAAGGAGTAAATAGCAGATGCAATTTTCAATGTATAAACAATACAGTACTGATATAAACAAGATTTTAATTGTAAATATACAAAGCATGTCAATTTTACCTATTTTTAAGCATGAATCTGTTCTAGTTTCTTCCTCTTTCCATCTGTCTGCCATGGAGGATCCTGCTGACAGAGTTGTCTCTTTCCCAGGGGTCAGTGAGGCATCCAGACCCATGCTGGTATCAACTGACCACCTGGTGCTTGAGCAGGGCGCTCTGAGGCATCGCTGGGTCCCAGAGGACATCATACAGACTCTCCTGGCCTCTAGGAGACCAGCCACAGAGCTAATTTACTCAGCCACCTGGAAGGCCTTCTGCTCCTGGTGCAGGTGGGGTACTCCCCTGTTGACTTGTCCATCGTCAACGTGCTGCAAGGTGGCCTCGCCAAGGGCCTGTCACACAACACACTCCGCCGTCAGGTGGCGGCGCTCTCAGCAGTATTGTCCTGTCGGGCATTGGACTCATTGTCTTTCCATCCCCTCTTACGCAGGTTCCTGAAAGGGGCCGTCAATCTGTGCCCCCCTGTGGTCCATAGGTACCCTACCTAGGACCTCTCAAAAGTCCTTAGGTCGCTAACGGGCGCCCCCCATGAGCCTTTGCATCATCTTTGTTATCTTACCTGCAAGGTAGCATTTCTTGTGGCCATAACCTCCACCCGGAGGATTTCTGAACTGGCTGCCTTGTCAGTCCAGGGGGACCTTTGTATATTCCACCCAGACAGAGTGGTTCTCCATTTGGACCCTGCCTTTGTACCAAAAATTAACTCCTATTTCCACAGGGCCCAGGAGCTTGTCCTTCCCAGCTTCTGTTCTAACCCTTCACACCACTTGGAGAAACAGTGGCACAAGCTTGATGTCAGGAGGGCGCTCAAAATTTACCTCAAACATACTTCCTCCTTCCGCAGAACTGAGGCATTGTTCGTATCATTTCAGCCTGCTTCATTGGGACAAAAGGCATCCTCGTCCACTGTAGGGTGCTAGTTGTGCAGTGTCATTGCGGTGGCTTAAGATCAGCTGGCCTTGCTACGACCCGCCAGAGTGACAGCGCACTCAACCCACAGCACTGCTACCACAGCCACGTGGGCCACTCAGGCATCCATAGAGGAGGTTTGCTGGGTGGCCACATGGTCGTCTCCAATCCCATTTGTCCGTCACTACAAGATGGACATCTATGCCTCGGCTGAGGCAGCGTTTGGGTGCAGAATGTTGCAGAGAGTGGTGCCAGGGACTGGAGAATCAAGCCAGACTTAGCCCTCCCAACGGACAGACTGCTTTGGTATGTCCCATTCTTGGAGGTTAACTCCACCCACTATGGAGAAGGGGCACTGGTCTTACCTGATACGCCTCTTCTTGTAGGGTGGAGCTAACCTCCAATCCCATCCAAAGTTCGGTCTGCTCTGGATTTCGGGACATCATACTGTTTTCTTTTTCTGTTTGGACTTGGGAGCTACACGTAGAGTCTGACCATCGTCCTTCATCAAAGAGGGGGAATCGAGGCAGGAGGACTACTATATATATGTTTGTCAGACTCTGTCCTGATTGGCTGAAGGGACAGTGTCTTCCCATTCTTGGAGGTTAGCTCCACCCTACGAGAAGAGGTGCATCAGGTAAGACCAACGCCCCTTCTCATGGTTTCCCATCCAAGTACTAATAGCGTTTTTGGAAACTTGCCAATATCAACTTGGATAGTTTCCCTGTTATGATTGTATCTACATATTAAGCGCAGTGTATATTTTGATCGTGAATGATTTTGATATATGCAGGTCTATATTTTACATTACTCGGTTTGGAAGAAGAATGCATGAAAATACAATCTGATTTTCTCCCCTAGTTCTTCTCAAAAGGCAAGGCAATTTTATATTATTCAGTCTTCTGAGCAATCATCTTAGATATGTTTTACATATTGCGTGACCTAGATGTACAGCTACAGTATTTCAAAAGGAGTAAATAGCAGAAGCAATTTTCAATGTATAAACAATACAGTACTGATATAAACAAGATTTCAATTGTAAATGTACAAAGCATGTCAATTTTACCTATTTTAAGCATGAGTCTGTTCTAGTTTCTTCCTCATTCTGTAGATTAAAACACCTACACAAATGTATAAACTGTATTCATATTTGTGATCTCAATTTCCCCTATTGTATGCATTTAGCATTCAACATTATGAATATCAATATTTGAATAACCTTTTGATCAGGAAATGCAGAGAACTATGTTATTTGGAAAGAAAATTGATCTATGACCGCCATATTAATCTGGTAATGCTTATTAAACTGCACTTAAAATGCAGACCAAGCTAAATTCTTTCCATCCAGCCTTTAACAATTTCAAATATTATAAGTTGAGACCGGGGGTGGGCTGCTGGGGGTTCGCAGGGGTTCGGGAGAACCTCTAGCTAAGATTCTGTGCAGTTCGGAGAACCCCCAAATCCCACTCCTGGCTGGCCCCGCCCCACCCACCCCTCCCCGCCCCTCCCAGGAGTCCCCATGTGGCCCATTTTGGATGCAGGTAAGTGCAGGCCACACGTGGAGGCTCAGGGAGGGCGAAAAATGGGCCTACTGGAAGTTTGGGAATGCCGGAAACAGGCCCATTTCCGGCCTTCAGAGGGCCTCCGGAGCCCGGCTGTTTTCGCCCTCCCGGAGGCTCGAAGAGAGCCTCAGGAGCCCGGGGAGGGCAAAAACGCCCCCCCCCCCGTGGTGAGGCCGACTGGGCCACGCCCACCATGACCACGCCCACCCAGCAACCGGGCAGAGAACCCCTTGCTAAATATTTTGAAGCCCACCCATGGTTGAGACTCAGCTACTCACGTTAAATCTTTGGCTTCCTTTGGTGCTGCCAAAAAGACTCCACATAGCACAGCCTTGGGGGGAAAAAACCCTGTGCCTACCTCAGAAGTGGTTCAGAACAAAACATTGCTGAAAATTATAGCCAGCTGCTTTTTGACATTTTCTTCTTTGGCTGAGGTGAAATGCAATCCCTCTATTCCTTTAAATAAGTGCGGGCAAATACATCTCTCCATTGTCTTAGAAATAATGTTACTTTCCTAAACTGTACAAGGAGGTGAAGACATTTTCAGTTGCTTCTCTGTAGAGAATTAATGCTTCTTGGTTTTGATTGTTATTTGAAGATGGCTCATCTTCAAATAAAATGTTTGCATGGCACAATATTATAATGCAACATGCTGTCATTCAGGTTAATACAGAATCATGCTCCAAAATGTATTATTTCTGTCAGTATGTGTCATATGCACAGAACTTTGTCCCAACCTATCTGCGGAAATGATATGTTAGTAGCTAAATTGTTTTCTTCACTACAGATAGGCCTTGACTTACAACCTGTCATTTAGTGACTGTAGGAAGTTACAGTGGCATTGGAAAAGGTGACTTGTGATGATTTTTCACAGTTACAGCTGTTGCAAAGTCCCCATGGGCACGTGATCAAAAGTCAGGCATTTGGCAGTTGGCTCATATTTGTGACGGTTGCAGTGTCCTGGGTCATGTTATCAACTTTTGTGACTTTCTGACAAGCAAAGTCAGTGATGAAGCTTGATTCACTTTACAACCATGTTACTAACTTGATTCACTTAACTGTGACAAGAAATGTTGTAAAATGGGGCAAACTCAGGGGTGAAATCCAGCAGGTTCTGACAGGTTCTGGAGAACCAGTAGCGGAAATTTTGAGTAGTTCGGAGAACCAGTAGCTGAAATTTTGAGTAGTTCGGAGAACCGGTAGTGGAAATTTTGAGTAGTTCGGAGAACCAGCAAATACCACCTCTGGCTGGCCCCAGAGTGGGGTGGGAATGGGGATTTTGCAATATCCGTCCCCCAGGAGTGGGGAGGGAATGGAGATTTTGCAGTATCCTTCTCCTGCCATGCCCACCAAGCCACACCACGCCCACCAAGCCACCCCCACAGAACCGGTAGTAAAAAAAAATGGATTTCACCACTGGGCAAACTCAATTGTCTCACTTAGCAACAAAAATATTGGGCTCAACTCTGGTTGTAAGTTGAGGACTATCTTTATAGAAGAGGTCAGTCATGTCTGACTCTAGGGCACAGTGGTCATCTCCGTTCCTTGGCCAAGGGAGCCAACATTGTCCGAACACAATTTCCATGGTCATGTGGCCAGCATGGTTATATGCCAAAGGTACGTGGATTGCTGTTAACTTCCTATCAAAGTGGTACCTATTTATCTACTTGCATTTGCATGCTTTCTAAGTGCTAGGTGGGCAGGAGCAGGGGCAAGTAACAGGAGCACACCCCATTGCTCAGAGCTTGGATCTCGAACCTGAGGTGTCAGTTCTCCAGCTGACAAGTTCAGCATCATTAACCACTGAGCCATCACGTCCCCTCTATATGCAAGAGAAGCAATTGAGTTTTCCCCAGGAACTGTCCCCAATAGACTACCTGAATTCAGAACATCTCCATGTTTAAGGTACAAATGGCCTTTGATATGGTCTTCAACTATTTACATATTTCACTGACCATTATTGATATAGAGTAACCATTGTGAGGAAACATTAGTCATACAAATTAAGGAGCTTTGTCAGTCATTATGGTCTTGTGCTGAATCAAGAATTAGCTTGAATCTTCTCTGTGACAGGAGGGTATCAATCTGATTCAGTGGACAAGTTTGAAGGGGAGAAAATGTTCTCCAAATGATGGAGTTTTTCACTCTGATGTAGTGCTGTATTTTTTTTTGTACTGCCGAGGCTCTTAATGATTCTCATTAACTGTGAACTCCTGTGGCGTTTAAGTAAGTTTAAAGAATTAGAGCTACACAGAGACATCTGCAGAGGAATAAAAAATGATGGTGGTAGCCATGGTTGTACAATGAAAGACCCACCTTGTTTTTATAGGTGGCAATGTGCAAACAAGGGGCAAGACTTTAATGGCACAGTTGCAGCTGCCATGGTGTAACCATGCATTCCATCTGTAGAAATCTTTTGAGCTACAAATCACCTTCAGTGATTTGGAATGAGATAAACTCTAAAGTCCAGTCAGAGCTGAAGAAGCTTCTTGGATGAGAAGCGAAACGTCTTCAAAGAAAAACCAGAAAGTCCAGTTGCCTCCTGAAAAGGCACCTTTGGATCAACCATGACCTGGATGGCTGAGAATCTCCATGGACTTTTAGCTATGCACTTTTGGATAAACACCCTTCGAATGGTGCGGGAGTATGAACGATGTCAGGTTCCAAGTAATGCATCCATCATAAATTGAACTCCGAGGCATTCCTTTTTCTCAAAGTACAAATTTATTTAGATACACCATATTGGCACTAACTGGTGAAAAGCCAGTACTGACCTTCTCGGGCTTTTCACCCCAATATAAGTTTCAGATTCTCAGGTTTCCAAAACAAACTGTCACATTGTCCAACCAAGATGGGAGCTGGTTGCTTGGTGACGTCTCTCCTCCTCCTCTGGTCACCCAGCCATTGGAATGTGTTTGACTCATCAGCTAGCTCTGATGTTATGACTGAAGGCTCTATCTGTTCTGACCCAGCTTCCTGACAAAGGAACACAGCACAAACAGTGTCCGTACAAACCTTGTTTTAATAGTAATGGCTACTAATTGTCTTACTTAGCAGTCGTTCTACATGCAAATAAAGTATAAACCAGTCTTTTCTGTACAACGGCTGTTAATTAGTCTCCTTAACAGTCGGCAATAGTCCAAGCAAAAGAACACAAATCTGAGGAAGAGTCTTTCAGATAACAGCAAATAAACCACACGAACCTTGCTGTTTTTGGCAAAATGCCCAGGAACAATTTGCAAGCAATTTTGACGATTTAAAACGGATCAGAACAGAGGTTTGAATTCAAAGACAAGGACTTGAAATGAACGAAGTTGCTTCCTGCAAATTCCTCAGTCGTTTTCATCACTTAAATAGGCTATGGGAGTGGCCAATTATCCCCAAGCCTTACTCCCGAGTAATCCTTCTCCTCAGGAACCATTCCTGCCTTTTGGCAGCTCTGCGCATGCGCACATTGAGAACAGATTCCTCCTCTTCTTCTTCTTCACTCATGGCAGCCTCTGGAGGTTCTGAAGGCCCTGGCTGAATCCCTGCCTCTGGCACCAAGCCTTGTCCAGCCTCCTCGCTGTCCAACTCTGGTGCCAGCTGCACAGGCTGCTGGTGAATCACAACACCAGCCTCCTCACTGTCCGACTCTGGTGCCAGCTGCATAGGCCGCTGGCGAATCACAACACCAGCCTCCTCGCTGTCCGACTTTGGTGCCAGCTGCACAGGCCGCTGGCAAATGACAACACTATCCTCCTTCAGCCCCAACCTGTGTCAAACTGAATTCACATTAGAATACCCAAAGATACAAACAACCCCACACCCAAATCAAATTCAGGCTTGACAAATGGATTTCCAGAAAAATTGTAGACTACAGGAACCATTTGCACTTCAGTTTAAGATGCAGACAACACAGTCTCATCCCCAACAACCTGTGCCTGTGTTCAACAGTGAAGGGAACCAGGGCAGAAAACACCCTGCAGCCAAGAAGACTCCACACCCATTTGCACTACTCAGGTGATCCTGGGGACACAGATAAACCTCCGAGTGGCTTCAACAACTCTCTCAAAACAATGCAAATGATCAGCTGTCTGCAAGGAGTATAAATCCTTCCATTCTCCACCATCCAGTCAGAGCTGAAGAAGCTTCTTGGATGAGTAGCGAAATGTCTTCAAAGAAAAACCAGAAAGTCCAGTTGCCTCTTGAAAAAACACCTTTGGGACAACCATGACCTGGATGACTGGGAATCTCCATAGACAAATAAACTCTAAAAGAAATGGTGGGCTCTAGAATGCTAGTTCCAGCCACTTTGCTATCATTTTTGTTAACCTCATAAAGCTTATCTGCTAATTATGCCATGAAAGTGCCTGCTAATTGTTTTCAGAGGACATTTCCACATGACACAATGCGCATGAATTAGATCATATTCAGGTATTATAGAAGAGCCAAGGTGGTGCAGTGGTTAAAATGCAGCACTGCAGTTCAGCAGTTCAGCTGTTCAAATCTCACTGGCTCAAGGTTGACTCAGCCTTCCATCCTTCTGAGGTGGGTAAAATGAGGACCCAGATTGTTGGGGGCAATATGCTGAACTCTGTAAACCGCTTAGAGAGGGCTGTAAAGCACTATGAAGCGGTATATAAGTCTAAGTGCTATTGCTATTGCTATATATCTGGATATAATCTTCCATGCCTCTAGCAATATGATGACATACAGGCAGTTGACAACCATTTGAAATTACGATGCATTGAAAAAAATTGGCTTATGACTGGTCTTCGTACATATGACCATCACAGCACCCCCACAGTCATGGGATCCAAATTTTGTTGCTTGGCAACTGCCACGTATTTTTAATATTTGCAGCATTCGAAAGTAATGTGGTCACAATTCGCAATCTTGCCAGCCAGCTTTCAACAAGCAATGTCAATGAGGAAGCTGGATTTGCATAACAACCCAAAGATTCACTTGAAAACTGCAGTGATTCACGTAACAACTGTGGGGAAAAAAGTGTTGTAAAATTGGGTGCATTTAATTGGATGACTTGCTTAGTAACAAAAATTATTGTCCCAATAGTGCATCAAAGACTACCAATACTCAAATTATGCATCACAGAATGCTCCTAAGTAAACGCTGCTTTTTTTTTTACTGATCCAAACAGGTTCAGTAGCATTTCAATTTTTTTAAAGCATCTCGAATGCATCTTCTTGAAGAACATATTCTAACCGTGGGTGTCTCAAATATGGTTCTGCATCAAGGAGCAGACATAATTGCGGTAGAAAATGAAATGAGGATTAACATTTTAAATTATTGGTCAAAATAATATTCTTTTCGTTGGTTTGGTTTCTTGAGTTTTAGTAGATAATTTGATTCCTAAATAGAGAGGTTCTATTATGCAATGCCTGAACCAATACAAATATTCACAAGAAACGTTATTAGCTTTGGGCTATGACTAGGCCAAGGCAGAGCTAAAGCAGTGAACCTTAGATATATGACAGACAGCAAGAATGACAGACTTGTCTGCCAAGATGGAATTATCTTGGTAGTCCGCTTATTAATTCCATTGCAGCTACATGTTTAAGTGAAATTTCACAATCAGGAGAGCTATGCCAGCGCGCTTTAATGCATTACCAACAACTGTATTAGAATATAGATTTAGGGATATCCCATAAAAAAGATCAGCTTTTTAAAATTATTATTAGAGTTAGAAGGGACCTTGTAGGTCATCTAGTCCAACCCCCTGCTCAAGCAGGAGTTCCTACACCATTTGAGACAGATGGCAGTCCAGTCTCCCCTTGAAGGTCGCAAGTGTTGGGGCTCTCACAACCTCCGCTGGCAAGCTGTTCCACTGGTTGATCGCTCTCACCGTCAGAAAGTTTCTCCTCACTTCCAGGTTGAATCTCTCCTTGGTTCAGCTTCCATCCGTTATTCCTTGTTTGGCTTTCTGGTGCCATAGCGAACAGCCTGACCCCCTCCTCTCTGTGGCATCCCCTCAAGTATTGGAACACTGCTATCATGTCACCCCTGGTCCTTCTCTTCGCCAGACTGGCCAAGCTCAGTTCCTGCAACCGCTCTTTGTATGTTTTATTTCCCAGAACCTTTATCATCCTGGTTGCTCTCTTCTGCCCTTTCTCTAGGGTTTCAATGTCTTTTTTGTAGTGTAATGATGAGCTTTGTCCAGGGCTCATCCCTTCTCACACTGTATTTTTTTATAAAGGTATCTGATATCTTTGATAAATCACAATATATATCTCCATTCATAATTATATTTCCAGGCATTCAAATTCTTTCTGTTACTAATATCTATTACCTGGTAACGGTGAAGTAATTTCATTAAATATCTTTAAATATTACTATTCACAGTGTTATCGAAGCTGAACTTTGTATTGATAATGTTTTTACTGTGGCTTTTAGGTTTTAGCAATTTTATCAACTGGGTGTTTGTGTACCTATAACCGTAGTAATAACGAATCTGAACGCCTCATGAAAACAGCCTTCATCTCAATCCCAGATACAGTACAATGGAAGCAGATTACACTTGACTTCAATTTTTCTTATTATAAAGCCTTTCCCCCTTTGTTTTTCTGATGCCTGTTTTGCTCTCCAAGAATTCTGTGAAGTCTCACTAATGATGTTGAAAATGACATGAGTTAGAGCTCAGCTCTATCTACTCCCATTGGTCATTTTTTGAATTATTTGAGCACATCTCTCCCCTCTAAATGCTGGAAACCTCCTTTGATGATGATTTTGGTCTGAGATGCAGGAAAGATTGGCTGTCTGGCTTTCACAGAAGCATCTACTTCTAGATGCTTCTAGATGCTTCAAGGGTTTTGCAAAGTGGCATTCAAGCATCATTTGGAATGCTTACATATAGAGAGGCCTGGTGTACTTCTTAAAACACATTAAACTTTTTTTAAAAAAGCCTAGTGTTTTTTTTGTTTGTTTAAAGAATTGTAGAATTGTTTTTAAAAAAAACAGGATTGCAATGCTGTTAAAGAGAAAAATTGACTTAAACCAAGAAAGACGGCCAGATTTTCCTAGCTGTGTTTGAAATAAGTGCATTGCCAATTTTCTCCTATTTTTGCCAGCTTTTTTGATGCTGGGGTGTGGGATGGGAGCTCTTAATGATTTTCATTGTTATTACCATTTTATATTCTCGATGGGATACTTTTGGGTGCTTTTAACTGTAGCCACTCTCTGCTTTCAATGCTGTTTTATTTATTTTTTTCAGGACTTGCCACTTTGAGATGTTTAGGGGTTAGAGTGAAATTGATCAAAGATTCGGCCAGATTCTTCTCCCATACTGAGTAATAAGTCAGAGAAAAAAAGGGACATGGATGAAGCAAAAGAGAAAGTGCCCCTCCCCCCATGCCCCCCCTGAAAACCCTCCATTTCATCTTATAACTATGGCTCAGGTTATAGAGCTTAAACAAAGGTCACCTGATTTTCTGAAACCTATACTCCAAATAGCCATCTTAATGGGGCAAAGGAAGACCCAAAATCATCTAGGAAGGAGCTGTTTTGATCTGTTGTGACAGCTCTTTCCCACCTCGCACTATATCCTAGTTTCACATTTGGCCAATTTGTCATGTTCCTCGTCTATCATTTTTTATTTATGGTTTACTTATAGATACTTTAAGAGATCTGACATCTCATCCCCCCCACCATTTTATTGTTATTTCTCCATAACTCATTTTTGGGTCATGAAGAAAGCAAGAATTCAAAATGCCACATGCATTACTGTGATGGCACCCTGATCGATAGGAAAGATAATATGCATCATTTCTAGGGTTTAAAAATATTATGCTATAGCTGTCATTCCGGAATCTGTTCATGGTAACCAAGGCAACATGACTCTAAAATTGGATGGATGGACAAAGTATGGGAAGAGATTCCACTAAAAAAAAATAACGTATAAGGCATAAAATAATTAGGTGCATCACTTAAAGAGGGCAAAAGAAGAGGTTTCTTCAGCTCCTGGATTTGAGATTACTTCTAAGAATGTTTCAAGAACATCCAGCTAATATATATTTGTTTCTGTTCCTGCTATTAGCTTCGTCCTCACCTCTAATTTAAAACATATTTGGCAAATGGTTTAAATTTCTCTGTGTGTGACCATTTTCCGCTATCTAGCAAATAAATAAATTCATCGGAAGTGCTTGGAGATAAAGCATTCAAATTTAACACTTCTACCTACCAGCAAGCTAGCAAAATGTAGTTTAATCCATAATTTTAATAACAAACTGAGACATTAAACCATCTCAAAGCAGCTGACCCTGCTATAGTTGGCATTGTCACAACATTTTCAAATTCTTCTTGTTCACATCCCATTATCTTGTGAGTATTGACCTTTTTCAAGTGTCTTGAACTCCACCTGCTCTATTCCCAAATGTTTCATTGTTGAAGATTTGAAGAGGGCTTGCAAAAGCACTTGGCTAGATTTATACCAAAGCTTTCCCAGGGTGCTGGTGTGTTCTGCTGAAGAATAGCCTACACTACCTTCTTGATCAACATGAAACGGCTGGAAAGGAAGTGGTGCCCTTGACTTTGTACCTCCTATTTAAATTAAAATTCCTTCTGGAGATCTAATTTCTGAACAAAGCTATATAGGTAGATCTTCCCTCTTTCTTTTATGTATGATCTTATCTTCAAACTATCTTAGCTAAGTTATCATCCCATATATTCCTGAAGGCTGTTACATGACAAGACTCAAAAGCCTCTGAAGTAGGCTTATGATTTAAGGAGCAACCTAACAACTTCATTTTTTGAAGGTTTCTTATTGTTGGGTGCTTCTTACAATTCATGCATAGAGAAGTTTGTCAATTAATATTTTTGTTTCCTGATCAATAATTCCTCAATCATGAATAAAATAAAGGGAAGGTTTTCCTATTTGGAGAAGAACTGCTATTATATACCAGCATATATTAAAATGATCAATCCCTATTTTTTTTAAAGAAAGATCTTTACTGGATTACTAAATTTCAGGTTATCTACTACAGTAGAACAGCTTTTGAATTATTCTTGTCTTTTGTCAGAGAGTCCTCTACTGACCCAAAATGTATTCTGTGAGAGCCAATGTTTTGTTAAAGTGTCTTTTTAAAACCTATAGATATACCCTGACCAGCTAAGCTAGCTTTGCAATCAAAACTGCTACTAATAATAATCATATATTTTTTAAAAAAATAATGCTAATAATAATCATATTGTTTAAAAAAACAATTGAAATCAAAGGACTGTGTAATGTTATAAATAGATTTTCGGAAATGCATTTTCTTCAATGCTAACTAAAAGTCCCTCCACATTTTTTTCTGTTATTGATTTAGCTATATATTTTCCTTGTTTGTCCTTTACAATATACCATATTTTTTGTAGTATAAGACGCACCAGAATATAAGATGCACCTTAGTTTTGGGGGAGGAAAATAGGGGGGGGGGGAATCTGCCTACCAGGTATTCATCTGGCTAACGTCCTTAGTCTGGTCAGCTTCAGCACATTATTTTATCCCCTGGTTAGGACTTAAAAAAACCTACTTCGGACAGAGTAACAATGAAAGAGCCTGCAAGCCAGTAAGAGCTGGGAAGATCATTAGCACCTGGTTAGGGCTAGGAAAAAACTTCTTTGGAGCAAGTAGAGCAATGAAAAAAAGCCTGCAAAGACTTAGGGCTGGAAAAACATTCTTCGGAGAGAGTAACAATGAAAAAGCCTGCAAGGTAAGAGCTGGGAAGATAGTTAGCACCTAGTTAGGGCTGGAAAAAAAGCTCCGAAAAAGCTACATTCAGAGTATAAGACGCACCCAAATTTTCAGCCACTTTTAGGGAGGAAAAAGGTGCGTCTTATACTCCAAAAAATACAGTAACCACATCTAATTAATGTGTAGGTGTCCCATGAATCTTTTATTCCTGTCTTCTACTAACCTGGCTGGGTGTACATCCATATGTTTACTGAAGAACAGGGAAAATACAGCCTGGAGATGGAATGATGACATAGCAGAGAATAACTAAATTCAAATAAATATGAAAGAATAATCAACTGATAATAGATTCTCCATCTGCAGCATGCTCACCTCTATGAACACATGCTGGAAATAAATGAGATAGTCACCTGCTTTAAAGGGAGGAAAAAGATTTCCCTGATTAATTTGTCACTTTTTATTAGCTTAGATTAGATTAGAATTCTTTATTGGCCAAGTGTGATTGGACACACAAGGAATTTGTCTTTGGTGCATATGCTCTCAGTGTACATAAAAAGAAAAGATACATTCATCAAGAATCATGAGGTACAATACTTAATGATTGTCATAGGGTTCAAATAAGCAATCAGGAAACAATCAATATTAATATAAATTGTAAGAATACAAGCAACAAGTTACATACAGTCATAAGTGGGAGGAGATGGGTGATAGGAACGATGAGAAAAACTAATAGTAATAGTAATGCAGCCTAGTGAATAGTTTGACAGTGTTGAGGGAAATATTTGTTTAGCAGTGTGATGGCGTTCGGGAAAAAACTGTTCTTGTGTCTAGTTGTTCTGGTGTGCAGTGCTCTATAGCGTTGTTTGGGGGGAAGGAGTTGAACCAATTTATGTCCAGGATGTGAGGGGTCAGTAAATATTTTCACGGCCCTCTTTTTGACTCCTGCAGTATACAGGTCCTCAATTGAAGGCAGGTTGGTAGCAATTGTTTTTTCTGCAGTTCTTTTTTTTTTACCAAACCAGACAGTTATAGAGGTGCAGATGACAGACTCAATAATTCCTCTGTAGATTCATCCGTTATTATTATGCAGTTATTATTCACCTTACCCAAAATAAATGCTCTAAGTATATTTAATACAGTATGTGAGTGGAAAAAAGGTCACTAATTTGAAGCACTAAACAAGTCTTTGGCTAGCTTTTACAGCTAGCTTTTAAAAAATTATTAAGCACGTGCTTTGTCTTTCATTCAGAAAGTCAAGAAAGCCTATGTAACGCCCTTCCTTTCACTTTTACCCATAACCACCTGTGGGATAAGATAGACTGAATGAAATTGACCTTTCCTATTGACTGTGGGAACTTGAGTCGCCTTGCTCCTGCTCCAACACACAATAGACCAAGCTGACTCTTGTCCGGATTAGCAAAACACAGAATCTGTGCTTAAACATAAACTGAGATGTATAATGGTTAAGATCATGGCCTTGTTCATTTATTATGTAAAGACAATGGCTGGAATCTCAGGACATCCTTTAAGAAACTTTTCTTTTCTTTTTTATTCAAAAAGTTTTATTAGTACAGAATTACATAAGTAGTAGCAAAATATTAAATATAAAGTACAAACATTTTTGTTTTTTTCCTCCCCCCCCCCCGAACCCACCCCCTTCCCTCCCCACCTCCCCCCCGGACTTCCCAGAGATAATACAGGGCATAATAATAAATTTAAATTGTTAATAAGAGAAAAAAAAAAGAAAAAAAAGAACACTGTTTTTAAAAAACTTCAACTCCAGATTATACACTACTAATATATCGCATTTGTATACAATAGTAAAGATACAAAAAAGAAAAAAAAGAAAGAAAGAAAGAGAAAACTCTTACAAACAAACAAACCTCCTACCTCCTCCCTTCAATCCTCTATCTTATACAAAGTAAATGTTACATAAGTAATAACTAAATATAAAATACACAAATCTTAAACTGATATTATTGACATTAAAAATAACCTCTAAGATAAAACTTAACTAAATGTCAATAAACGAAAAAAGAAAGGAAAAAAAAGAATAAACAAATCTTCAACAAACTATATATATCTAATATTATTAACATTAAAAATAACCTCAAAGTTATATAAAACTTAACTAAATATTGCATAGGTAATCATTAGATAGGGAAAAGAAAAAATACAATCATATTAGTCTCTATCCGTCCAATATATTTCAACATCACATCGTTTTGTATCTTGATAGTTCATCTTTTAATAGTTCAATAAATTCGAATTTGTCGACTCGTCTCCCGTCTGATCCCAGACCTCCATCTCCTTTTCCCCAGCTATCTGGTTCAGGCACTCCTTATGGGTTTTTGAATCTATTTCCTTTTGATCCATCAAAGGTGGCTTCCCCTCCTCCTCCTCTTTTATTTTCATACATCCTTCCTCTGGAATCTTGGATATATCAGCCTTTAGAACATTGACATAAAATTCAGTAGCTTTTTTTATCGTGTTGAGCCGGTATCTTTTTCCAGAAAATTTCACTGCTACTCCAACTGGCGCTTCCCATTTATATTGTAAATTTAATCTCTTAAATTCATCAATCAAAAAAGTATAGCTTTTTCTGGCTTTAAGCATTTTAGAGGGGATTTCTTTCCAAATCTTTAGTTCCTGACCATTCACCATAAGATTATTGTTAAACGTTGCTTGTATAATTCTGTTCCGTAAAGCTCTTGTGGTAAAATATATGACAATGTCCCTTGGTAAATGCTTTTGTTTAGCATACCACGAATTGATTCTGTATATTTTGTCGATTTGTGTAGCCAATTCCACTTTAGAAATTCCAGACACCTGATCCAATACGTCAACCATCCTGCCTTTTAAATTTTCATATAATCCTTCTTTCAAACCTCTGATCCTTATAGCAACTTCCATGGATCTGAACTGTGTCATCAAGACCTCTTTTTCAAAATTTGCAATATCATTTTGGATTTTATCTATATAATTCACCGAAGTTGCCAAAGCTTGTTTATTTGTTTCAATACGTTCTGCCAAAACTTCAATATTTGTTGCTAAGCCTTTGCAAACCTCTAACACATCAAATCTGAGTTGTTGATTCATATTCTTCAAAGCAGCCTGCATTTTTTTGTCTATCTCACTTATTTTCTGATTAAATTCCAAAGTAAGTTCATGTTTCATAATCTTTAAATTATTTAATAAATTTTCAGGTGTCAAAAGCTGTGGAGGTGTTAGCTCAGTGTTAAGTTGCATTTTAGAAATATATCCAGATGTGTAGTCATTTCTTTTAGTCAAAACAATCTTTCCAGACTTTGAAGCCATTGGTGTTTCAAAAGAGTACAAAAAAGAAAAAAAGCCAGATGCCTGATTAAAGTTCTTTCCAGTTTAAAAACCAGGTAGTTTTTTATTGGAAATATTTCTATTATAACTTTAATCCAGAGTTAGGAGACAGAGAGAGAAAAAACCATTTTTCCAAGTTAAAAGTTTCCATAAGAGAGAGAGAAGGAAAAAAAAAAGCCTCTGGGAAAACGAAAGTCACTTTCACTTCTCAATCGCCATATTGTTACTCTGTTTCCTTTGTTCCCTTGCCGAAGTGAAAGCTTGCCCAGGAGTTGAAAAAAAAAGGAAAAAAGAGGTTTCAGTACTTGCCCATCTCACGCCTGTTTCTCTCTGTCTGCTTCTGTAGTTTAAATGTAGTTATAAATCCCATTCTTGAAGCAGCGGCTGGTCGCGACATCTAGCTCCGCAAATGCGGAGGTTTCCTGATCTTCGGAGCTGGAGACAGGCTGCATGGGGAGCTCTCCCTTCGCGCCCTACCAGATGGCTCCTAGGGCACTGGGGGGGCTCTACCCCACCTGTCAAGCTCTCATCTCTCCCCTTTGCCCGGGGAAGAGATTTCAAAGCCGCCAGACAGCTGTTCTGGCGGCTTTTAATGAAGATAGGAAAGGCGCCCGACAGGGGACGTCCGCGATGGCGCGCTCCAAACCGGAAGTCCTCCCTTTAAGAAACTTTTCAACAACATTGAAAAGCCGCAGTGGCCCAGTGGTTAGAGTGCAGTACTGCAGGCTACTTCTGCTGATCACCGGCTGCCAGAAGTTTGGCAAATCGAATCTCACCAGGCTCAAGATTGACTCAGCCTTCCATCCTTCCGAGGTTGGTAAAATGAGGACCCAGATTGTTGGGGGCAATATGCTGACTCTGTAAACCGCTTAGAGAGGGGTGTAAAGCACTGTGAAGCGGTATATAAGTCTAAGTGCTATTGTTATTGCTATTGTAAATTGTAGCAAATGCTGTATGAAAATTCAGTCAGAATACAGTATTGTAATCTGATGTCTCCCTCACTTCTTACTTTTACTTTTACAACATTTTACAACGTTTACATTTTACAACATTTTACAATTTCAAGTTGCCTTCCAGAGAGAATTAACTTTGTTCTGCAGAACTTTTCTTAGATTTAGATTTATTATTAGAGTTGGAAGGGACCTTGTAGGTCATCTAGTCCAACCCCCTGCTCAAGCAGGAGTTCCTACACCATTTGAGACAGATGGCAATCCAGTCTCCTCTTGAAGGTCGCAAGTGTTGGGGCTCTCACAACCTCCGCTGGCAAGCTGTTCCACTGGTTGATCGCTCTCACCGTCAGAAAGTTTCTCCTCACTTCCAGGTTGAATCTCTCCTTGGTCAGCTTCCATCCGTTATTCCTTGTTTGGCTTTCTGGTGCCATAGAGAACAGCCTGACCCGCTCCTCTCTGTGGCATCCCCTCAAGTATTGAAACACTGCTATCATGTCACCCCTGGTCATTCTCTTCGCTAGACTGGCCAAGCTCAGTTCCTGCAACCGCTCTTCGTATGTTTTATTTTCCAGACCCTTTATCATCCTGGTTGCTCTCTTCTGCACTTTCTCTAGAGTTTCAATGTCTTTTTTGTAATGTGGTGACCAAAACTGGATGCAGTACTCTAGGTGTGGTCTGACCAAGGCTTTATAGAGTGGTACTAGTACCTCTCTGGTCCTTGATTGTATCCCTCTATTTATGCAGCTCAGGACTGTGTTGGCCTTTTTGGCTGCTGCTGCACACTGCTGGCTCATATTTAGTTGGCTGACTACCAGGACTCTGAGATCCCTTTCGCAATCGCTGCTATTGAGTGTGGTTTCGCCCAGTTTGTATGTGTATTTTTGATTCTTCTTGCCTAGGTGCAGAATTTTACTTTTCTCCGTGTTAAATTTCATTTTATTGGTTTGGGCCCAGTGTTCGAGTCTGTCGAGGTCCCTCTGGATTTTGAGTCTGTCCTCTGGGGTGTTTGCTACTCCCGCCAGCTTGGTATCATCTGCAAATTTGGTTAGTTCTCCCGCTATTCCCTCATCTAGGTCATTTATGAAGATATTGAAGAGTACTGGGCCTAGGACGGAACCTTGTGGCACCCCACTGCTTACTTCTCTCCATGTGGACTTAGAGCCATTGAGGACTACTCGCTGGGTACGGTTGGTGAGCCAATTGTTAATCCATCTGGTTGTGTAGCTGTCTATCCCACTTTTTTCTAGCTTATGAAGGAGTAGGTTGTGGTCTACTTTGTCAAATGCTTTGCTAAAGTCCAGGTATATTATGTCTACTGCATTTCGCTGGTCTACTAATTTGGTCACAGTGTTGAAAAATGAAATGAGGTTGGTTTGGCATGACTTGTTCTTAACAAATCCGTGTTGGCTGTTGGTTATTACTTGTTTGTTTCTAGATGATGTGAGATCTGGTTTTTAATTATTTTTTCCAGTATTTTCCCAGGTATTGATGTTAGGCTGATTGGTCTGTAGTTTCCTGGGTCTGTTTTTTTACCTTTTTTGTAGATGGGGACCACATCAGCTCTTTTCCAGTCCTCGGGGAGTTCTCCTGTGTTCCAGGATTTGTGGAAGATGTGGTGCAGTGGTTCCGAAATGACTTCTGCTAGTTCTTTTAGGACTCTGGGGTGTAATCCATCAGGTCCTGGTGCTTTGTATTCGTTAAGTTCAGATAGGTGATCTCTTACTGTATTTTTGCTTAGGTTGAGTCTTGCTTCAAATCTGTTTTTTATATTTGTGTTGCTGGGTAGTTGAGCTGCAGTTTCCTTTTGTGTGAAGACTGATGCGAAGAATGTGTTCAGTAGCTCTGCTTTGTCTGTGTTGTCTGTTACTTCTTTGCCGTCTTCTCTCTTTAGTGGACCAACTGTTTCTTTGATTTTTTTCTTGTTGTTTATGTGTTGGAAGAAGCTTTTTTTGTTGTCTTTGACTTTTGTTGCAAGTCTTTGTTCATTCTGGGCCTTTGCTGTCCTGATTTTTTCTTTACAGATTCTGGCTGTCTGTTGGTACTCTGCCTTGGTTATGTGCCCATCTTTCCATTTTTTGTATTTATCTTTTTTTTCATTCAGTTTATCGGTGAGGTCTTTGTTTAGCCATGCTGGTTTCCTTTTGGATTTCTTGTTTTTCTTCCTCATCGGTATTGTGGTGTTCTGGGCTTTTAAGATCGTGTTCTTTAGGATCTCCCAGGCTTCTTGAGTTGTTTTACCCTTTAGTACTTTCATCCAAGGGAACTTCCCCAAGTTTTCTCTGAGTTTATTGAAGTCGGCTTTTTTAAAGTCTGGGATATAGGTGTTGTTATGTTCAGTTATTTGTGTTTGCTTTATGGTGAATTTTAGTATTACGTGGTCACTCTCGCCAAGTGTTCCTGCAGCTTCAACTCCTTCTATTGTTTCTTCTCTGTTTGTAAGTATTAAATCCAGTATGGCTGCCCCTCTAGTTCCCTCCTCCACTTTTTGGACAATGAAGTTGTCAGCTAGGCTGGTTAGGAATCTGTTAGATTTCTCACTTAGTGCTGAGTTGGTTTTCCAGTTGATATCCGGGTAGTTGAAGTCTCCCATTATTACAATGTTGTTTTTCTTGCATATGTTCTTTAGCTGGTTGGTAAAAAGGGTGTCCATTGTTTCTGTTTGGTTTGGTGGTCTGTAGTATACTCCTATTGTTGTGTCGTTCTTTTTTTCTTTTATGTTGACCCATATGCATTCTAATGGGTTTTCTTCCTTGGTTACTTGTAGCTCTGTAGCTACATAGTGGTCCTTTATATACAGTGCAACACCACCTCCTTTTTTATGTGATCTGGTTTTTTTGAAGAGTTTGTATCCTTTTATCTGTGTGTTCCAATCGTGTGATTCATCCCACCAAGTTTCTGTTATTCCGACTATGTCATGTGTACCTTCGTGCATTAATATTTCAAGTTCACCTTGTTTATTCCCTAGGCTTTGTGCATTTGTGTAGAGGCATTTGAGTACTTTGTGCCTGGTTGTGGGTATTCTTTCTTTGTCTCTTATTTGTCGTTTGAGTTTGTTTTCTTCCCCATCCCTTTTTGGTTCATTGTTTGTTTTGTTTGCTTGGGGTCCATGCTTGGAGTTGGGCCCCGGGGATCCTGTAGATTGGTCACCCTCCCCTCGCGATTTTAGTTTAAAGCCCTCCTGACAAGTTGAGCCAGTCTTTTTCCCCCCTTCCTTCACAGACGATGACAATTCATCCTGCGTTTTCCCTAATCTTCCATGTTATTTAGCTATAACCCTTATCCTCAGAAATTCCTTCACTTAGATCAGGGGTAGGCAAAGTTGGCTCTTCTATGACTCGTGGACTTCAACTCCCAGAATTTCTGAGCCAATCATGCTAGCTTAGGAATTCTGGGAGTTGAAGTCCACGAGTCATAGAAGAGCCAATTTTGCCTACCCCTGACTTAGATGATTCTATAATGTTCTTTGCCTCTGTACTCCAAGGGTGTGTCTTGCCCTACATTTATTCTGTGTTTTTTTTTCCGTGTACAAGCATTTAATTATTATGTCAAGTTCCTCAATTCCTACGTAAGTAAAGCTTTATGAAAATCACTCCTTGTTCTATCAGTCACTGAATACAGCAGCACTGTATAATAAAAATAAAAAATAGAAATTTTGTAGTTACTGTGCGTTTTTTTAAGACTTCCTTCAGCTATTTTTAAATCTCTCCTTTCCAGACAACTTTACTATCTCATATTGTTTCAGATGCATCATTCATAGTCAATTTTTAAGTTTAGAAAATGCAGAGTTATTTGCAAAAGTGAATCTTCCAAAGATAATTCTTTATCAGTTTATGTGAAACAAAGGAACTTGAAACGTCTCTTGAGTTTTAGTTTATTTTTCCCTAGCAAGGAGGTGCATATGTGAGAAAGTGTGTATGCATGAAATATATTTAATGTAACCTCAGAGTACCTTACAGATAAAAAAGAATACATTCCACGTTTCACTCCGTGTCTTTCCTCTCTCTTTTTTATTTATTCCTTCATGGCTTTTAACATGACAGAGAAATAGAAAAAAAAAGCCCACAAATATAAAAAATACATGCATTGTGGGAAAAAAAACAAAAAAAAACATAGTTCTAATTTTTTTAAAAAAAAAGTGAAAAAAAATCACTAAAGGAAAATAAAAAAGACATCATTCTTGCTGCAAATAGTTACAATTCTATATATGGGTACTATTTATGGAGAAAACAACACTGAAAAAAATTCATGCACTATTGATCATCTGTTTCAGAGTCTCGTACAAACATATATTGCTTAATAATCCAGAAATGCTCTGCGCTGCTTGTTTGGGTGTCTGCATGGATGCAGGAACATGATGTTTCTTTCCCATTGAAATCAATGGTCCCTTTGTACCAGGGGTGAAATCCTCCCGGTTCGCCTGGGCCAGTCCTTCGGCGTATAGCTGATGGAACTGGTGGCGGTCACGGCGCGGAGCTTCTCCCGCCCGCTTTCCTGGCCCGGCTGAACACAATCACTGCGCGCACATGCACATAGGGAAAAATAACCCGAATGGCGGCGTTCAGCCGGGACGGGAAAGCGGGCGGGAGAAGCTCCGCGCCGCGACCGCCGCCAGTTCCATCGGCTATACGCCAAAGGACTGTCCCGGGCGAACCGGGAGGATTTCACCCCTGCTTTGTACCCTTAGCCGTTCCCTTCATTTGAAAAGTGAAGTTGTGCAGGCCATTTAATCTGATCTTCAAAACTACGTTGCTATTCCAGGTGAGGCATCCATCATTAAAGCTGAAGTGCTTATCTGCCAGTCCAGATGTCTTAATGGGAACGTCGCTTATTTAGGGGCTCAGTGTTTGGTGGAAAGTACCCAGTGGATTATGTTAGAATGCACCTGAGTGTCTGATTCTTTTTTTTTCCTTTTCTTTTTCTTTCCAGTTGACAGGAGAAGCAATTTTGCAAATTGCTAGCAAGCCAGTTCTGCCTTTTAATGCCCTGGATATTGCATTGGAAGTTCAGAAGAACCTGCAAGGTAATTTCTGCCGTGGTCTAAGGAATTTCAGCAAATGTAATGCTTTCCCTCTGCTTGAGATGGCAAGTTCCTGCTTCTCTCTGCCGTAAACAAACAATGTGTGCCTATTTTATGAATCCCAATATTTATTTATTTTATTTTTTTAGCTTTGTGTCAGTGCTTGTGCCTTGGTGGTAAACGAAGTATCATTTTTAGCAAGCTTATTAGAAACATAAATGGTTTATGTAGACACAGTTAAGCAATAATTACTGTAAACATTTCAGCGAATGATAAATACCATTTTAAGGGCTGCAGGCAGGTTTTTTTGTTTTTTTCCCCCCTCCCCTTCCATACCGCGAAGCCAGCAAATAGGAAGAAAAAGAAAACGAGGCATTGAACTCCATGGTTCTTGAAGGCTGTGTAATTTTCCCAGTTTGAAAACTGGCCATCTTGCTTATTTATTGCAGCAGGTCATATTGGCAGCAGATCAGTCCAGCTCGCCTCTCTTCTCACAGCCACTAGGAAGCAGGATAATTTAATGCCAAATAATTTGCCCGACTTGATTTATCGTCCCCTTATTGAAAGCTCTGTGTTGGAAATGAATGACCTTGATCTGGGTATTAGGATGAGAGAGCGATAAAAATGGGAAGATCTTTTCCTCCTCAAGGAAACCAAAAAGAGGCCCAAGGCCCAGGATAATACAACTGGTTTTGTGTGGTGTGTGTGTGTGTGTGTGTGTTCAGAGTGCTGGACTGAAGCTTTGGAAATAAATCCAAACTTCACACTGAGAGCTACCAATTCTGTGACAAAAATCCAGTTGGCTACTAGATGGAAGACATGAGAGTATTTTGCCGCTGCCATCTAGTGATTGTTCAGAGTTTTGCAACGCAGATATTGTAAGCCTAATTTAACCATTTTAGGCTTACCATTCAACACTTTATTGCCATGGGGTTAAACAAAGGTAACCAAGTTACTCAAGTTAGTCACTGAGTTAGCCTTGACAGCCAGTGACTGAATTTATGCAGTTTTCTTGGCAGCATTCCAGATGACATTTCCCATTGCTTTCTTCTGTTGTGGTTTTTTAAAAAATAATCTTTATCAGGTTTTTTCCTTTAAAAACAACATATATAAAAAAGACATACAAAACACACATAAAACAAAAACAAACATAATAACAGCAAATTATAAGATTATAAGATATTTGTAACAATTATTGCTGAAAGGTTAAAAAAATGCTGAATCAATTAATCATTCAGATCAGAATGGATTCTTGCCAAATAGACAGATAAGAAATAATACTAGAATTATATTAAATACTCTGGAATACTATGACTTACACATAGAAAAACAACTAGCACTGTTAAGGAGTTATTGTGCTGTTAAGCACATACACAGCGAAATGTGTTGTAGTAATGGTGTTGCAATTTGATATGAATGCTATTCAGTCAATAAACAATAAACAGAATATCTTTAATATGTACAAAATAGTAGCAAAGTCATACACAGGTATTCAGTCAATGCGAAGTTTCTTCTTCTTGCCTATCTTTGTTTTAACTCACAAACAAAGATTACAGCTATCACTTAATTCTATACTATCACAGATAGTAACTCTTCTCTTCACAGCAATTCCACACAGTCATAAAGTAATCTACTCATCATAAAGCAGCAGAGAGTCTTCAATCCGGAACACACCGTCAAACACCACTCACTACACTAAACTACACTAAACCACCAACCACAAACCACACTGAGCATGCTCTCTTGCTTACTTATATAGTAATCATCCACAATGCATTTAAAGCAATATACACATAACAATGATTTGTGGCTTAATCATATATTAACACACCCAGTCGTTTGAACAGAGTTCTAACAAGCACTAATATTTATCAATGCTCAAAAAGCATTTGATAATTTGGACTGGCAATTTCTCATCATGCAATTGGAAAAGATGGAATTCGGTGGAAGATTTTCTAGATTAATTAAAGCCATATACAGAGAACAATCCGCAAAAATATTAGTAAATAATGAACTAACAGAAAAAGTAAGCATAAGGAAAGGAGTACGACAGGGCTGTCCACTATCCCCACTATTATTTATATTAGCACTGGAAATACTGTTAAGATCAATAAGAAATAATCAAGAAATAAAAGGGCTAAAAATAAGGAAGGAGGAATATAAAGTGCAGGCTTTTGCCGATGACATGGCATTTATTATGGAAGAGCCACTGGAGACAGGATCAATTTTAATTGGAGAGATCGAGAAATTCGGAAAGGTTGTGGGGCTGTTGTGTTGTTTTGACTAGCCACCAACCCTGGATCTGGGTTCCTTGTGTGTCCTCCTGCCCTCCAACTTTGGCTGACCCTGCTTAGCTTCTCCTCTCAACCAAGGTCAGCTAGTATTACGGTAGCTAGGACCAAATCATATCAGACCAGTGCAGGTACTCCTCAACTTAAGACCACAAAAAGCTTCTGTTACTAAGTGAGGCATTTGTTAAGTGAATTTTACCCCATTTTATGACTTTTCTTAACACAGTTGTTCAGTGAATCATTACAGTTGTTAAATTAGTTACTGTCCCAAAATTTACCCAGTCAAGATTTATTCTTAAAGGAGAAGTAGAAATCATAGTGTCTTGGTTTTTAGCCCAGTACCTTAGCTACTACACAAAATTGGGTTTTAACTTCTCTTTTGCTTTATATAGCAACTCATTTCATTAATTGACTGTTAGAACCCTGTTCAAACGATTGGTTTGCTAATATATGAACAAGCCACAAATCAATGTTATGTGTATATTGCTTTAACTGCATTGAAGGCTGATTACTATATAAGGCAGCAAGAAAGCATGCTCAGAATGGTGATTAATGCTGTCTGTGTGTTTTTGAAGGTGTGTTCCAGAGCGCTGACTCTCTGCTGTTTATTTCTGCTGCTTCACTGATGAGTAATTGTCTTTGTGACTGTTTGAAAGTGCTGTGAATAGCAATAGCACTTTACTTATATACCGCTTCATAGTGCTTTCCAGCCCTCTCTAAGCGGTTTACAGAGTTCAGCATATTGCCCCCAACAATCTGGGTCCTCATTTTACCCACCTCGGAAGGATGGAAGGCTGAGTCAACCTTGAGCCTAGTGAGATTCGAACAGCTGCTGTGACAGAGTAACTATCTGTGATAGTGTAGATTTGATTGATAGCTGTAATCTTTGTTAGTTAAAACAAAGATAGGCAAGAAGAAGATTCTTCATATGGACTGACTTATTGTGTATGACTTGGACTTCCTATTGAACTTTGCTACTACTTTAAGTAAACTATTTGTAAATACTAAACTGGCTGTTTATTGACTGAATAGCATTCATATCAAACTGCAGTACCACAACCACAATCACTATTTCGTTGTGTATGTGCTCAACAGCACAATAACTCCTTAACATTGACCTTGAGGAAATGTTATGTAATTTTTTTGGTGTGACATCAGCCCTGGTTGTTGTTATTCATGGAATGTGTCCCTGATTATAATAGAGCATTGTCTTTGCCATTAACTTTTTATCTTCTCTGTATATAGGTTATACTGGGGACACTATTTCACATGGGAAGCACCATTCTTAATCTGAGTTTGGTCTTAATTTCACATGCATATCTTGTTTCTATCATAGATAATGGCCCGGGGCAACAACTCACTTTATTTTTGATCGCTTATTGCAAATTGCAGAAGGTAAAGATAATAAACAGATAGATACAGGAAAATAGATGTTCATGAATATTGTGTATGTCAAGTATGATCTAGCATTGAGTTCTCACTTTTTAAAAAATTGCATGATAATGAGGTTGCAATCTTGGTGATCTCCTGGATAGTAACATATTTCCATATTGCTTGAATATATGTTTCAGAGTCTATAATGAACAAAAAAAAAACCTAGCCATGTTCTTCTGACTACTTTACAATTTAAATTTTGTGAAATTAATCCAAAACAGGGACCTATCTGCATAGAAAACGGAAAATGAGCAATATAAGGATCTGTAAGAGATTTCATTAAACATAATTGCAAAAACAGCAGAGCAAAAGAATCTTCTTTTATTGGTATTGGAAGCCAAAAAAAAAAAGACAATTCTCATTCCTTGATATCAAGTGACTGAACCTAATGAACCTTCAATCAGAGGTAAAGAAAATTGTGAGATCAAGTCAATAAAGGCTGTTATACACTTAACAATAGAACTTTTTAAAAAATATATAATTGGCTGGATGAAATTCATTTTTAGCTGAAAATGAGATCTTGTACACATATCCCATGAAATCTATAAATAAAATACATATAAAGATGCTTGGTCAAAAACAGTATAGAGTGGTATATTCTGCTTTAATTAAAAACATACAGACACAGTTTTTTCCTGCTTTCCCTCTGAAACACCAGCATTATTTATTATTTATTTATTTATTTATAATTAAATTTATATACCGCCCTTCTCCAGGAGACTCAGGGCGGTGAACAGCCAAGTAAAAACACAGTATAAACATTAAAATATGTATACATTTAAAAGAAAATATTAGATGTGGCCCTGATTTAAGACAATACAATTAAAATTTGGTAAAATCTTAAAACCCCAAAAACTTTTTCACGCCAGCCCGGCTTGAAAAAAATAGTACGTCTTGAGGGCACGGCGGAAGGTGACCAGGTCATGAATAATTCTTAAATCTAGAGGGAGCTGGTTCCAGAGGGTGGGTGCTCCCACAGAGAAGGCCCTCCCCCTGGGTGTCACCAGCCTACACTGCTTGGCTGATGGCACCCCGAGGAGGCCCTCTCTGTGGGAGCGCACTGGTTGATGGGAGGCAGTTTGTGGCAGCAGGCGGTCTCGGAGATTAAAAACAGGTTATCTACTAGTGAGGATTCTAGGGAATACATATATTTGTAAACAAGCCAATTTAATTCTTACATTCTGGAATAAGAGATGGATGAATCCTTCCTGTTTCTTCCTACTGTAAACTCTGGGACATCAACATTAGGCACTGAAAAGCTTTGTGGCTTTGTGAGAAGATAGGCTGCCTGCAAAATGGTCAGAACCTGGGCTACTGGTGCCCTGTCTCTTTAAGACCTATCACCAGCCAGCTCAACAATGCGTGACTGGAATTGGGCTTGTGGTGTTAGTGTGGGAGTGAGAAGATGGTTTGTGAAGAGCTGAAGTGGTGCAGTGGTTAAATGCAGCCATTGCAGGCTGACTGCTAGTGCAGCAGTTCAGCTGTTCAAATCTCACTAGGCTCAAGGTTGACTCAGCCTTCCATCCTTCCGAGGTCGGTAAAATGAGGACCCAGATTGTTGGGGGCAATATGCTGAACTCTGTAAACCGCTTAGAGAGGGCTGTAAAGCACTATGAAGCGGTATATAAGTAAAGTGCTATTGCTATTGCTATATTGTGTTCGTTCAGGAAATTCATGTCTGAATCTGCCTAAGGCAAATTTACTTACTGTTCTCCAGAACAGTATAGTATATGGCAGTGTTTCCCAACCTTGGCAAGTTGAAGATGTCTGGACTTCAACTCCCAGAATTCCCCAGCCAGCAGGGGAATTCTGGGAGTTGAAGTCCAGACATCTTCAACTTGCCAAGGTTGGGAAACACTGGTATATGGAATAGGTGAAAAGTGGTATAGTAAACTGTGACTACCAGCCTTTGAGTACCTGTGGGGGGTGTTGCCTAGAGACCTTTGCCATTGGATACCCCTAGCCATTTGAAAAAAAAATCCTAGTCTAGTTTATATCTCTGAAATTTTGTAGTAGTCTAGGGCAGGGGTAGGCAAAGTTGGCTCTTCTATGACTCATGGACTTCAACTCCCAGAATTCCTGAGCTAGCATGATTGGCTCAGGAATTTTGGGAGTTGAAGTCCACGAGTCATAGAAGAGCCAACTTTGCCTACCCCTGGTCTAGGGCAGGGGTAGGCAAAGTTGCCTCTTCTATGACTCATGGACTTCAACTCCCAGACTTTCTGAGCCAATCATGCTAGCTCAAGAATTCTGGGAGTTGAAGTCCATGAGTCATAGAAGAGCCAACTTTGCCTACCCCTGGTCTAAGAGATCTGCTTACAAAGTCCAACCATTTTTACTCAACCCCATAGGGTTGATCAAATACTAATCTCAGTTAAATCACAGTTTAGATCTATTCTTATTTCTTACCTTTGTGTCTGTACAAAGGTTTGCACCCAAAGCATGGTGGTCATCCAGTTACTTGTGTTTTCCTTTCAAATCATCAAACACAAGTTCTCTTTATTTCAGGAAGTACGACGTACAGTTTTAATAGTTCTAATAATCTCATGAGTGTAGTAGGATTAGTTTTGCTATAACTGAAAGGAGAAAAAATTTGAACTTTCCTTTAAATTATCACAGGGGCTAAAACTGGCAGAACATGCCGTTTAGAAATGCTTTCTAATATCAGCCTACACAACTTTCAGCAACACTTTGAAGAGTGGGGGGGGGGGAAAGGGGGGGGATTTGCAAACAATATTTCACTAAAAAGAAAACCATTTTCATTACCCTACAATTCCAGTTCCTGGGCCGTGTCTCTCTAAGTCAGGATTGATAATCTCATTTGGTTTATATTCAATTGTTAAATGAGTATAATCAAAGGTACTAGGAAAAAAACATGGTGTTGATTTCTGAATTATATGGCAAATATTTCATTGCAATTGCTGCATGTAACTAGATTTTAGACAGCTTTTCTTACTACGCTGGCTGGATATTTATTCTAGAGATTTGGAATGAATGCAGCAACATTTCTCTTATAATGGGCAACAATGGATTTTTTAACACTTGTAAAATATGTTTTCTGCCCTTAAGCATCTGTGTAGTGATGGTGGTTTGTTTTTCAGAATGTAACTGAGGTCGCCATATCATAAGTAAAATGTTTTCCCCCCTACGTTAGCTAAACCAGATTGACTGATTATGTGCCATCAGGTCTGTGCTAACTCTTAGCAACCACATGAACTGCCCCCAAACCAGGCCCTTCAATTCAACTCATAATGCACCCATTACTACTTTAATCCACATCCTCATTGCTGCTTGTTGGCCCTAGACATTTTATGACATTATTTGATTAGAAGCTTTATTAATATTTCTGTTGGTTGTCATAATTAAATAGTTATTCATCAGTTTCTGTAGCCTTCCATCTTGGTAGTGCTGAGCTGACTTCATCTAGTACTTGAGACTCTTGCAAATGGGAGATATCTTAAAAGATATTTTAGATGTAGACATCTCTACCATAAACAAATTTCATATACATCTTCCATCTTCATTTGATGTTCTTGAAATCAGTTAAAGATAAAGGTTCCCCTCGCACATGCGTGCTAGTCGTTCCTGACTCTAGGGGGCAGTGCTCATGTCCATTTCTAAGCCGAAGAGCCAGCGCTGTCTGAAGACGTCTCCATGATCATGTGGCTGGCATGACTAAAAGCCAAAGGTGCACGGAACGCTGTTACCTTCCCACCAAAGGTGGTCCCTATTTTTCTACTTGCATTTTTTACGTGCTTTCGAACTACTAGGTTGGCAGAAGCTGGGACAAATAACGGGAGCTCACCCTGTTAGGCGGCACTAGGGATTCGAACTGCCAACCTTTCTGATCAACAAGCTTAGCATCTTAGCCACTGAGCCACCGTGACCCCCTAAAGGTAAAGGTTCCCCTCGCACATATGTGCTAGTCATACCCGACTCTAGGGGACAGTGCTCATCTCTGTTTCAAAGCCCAAGAGCCAGCGCTATCCCAAGACATCTCGATGGTCATGTGGCCGGCATGACTAAACGCTGAAGGCACACGGAACGCTGTTACCTTCCCACCAAAGGTGGTCCCTGTTAAGGAGTTATTGTGCTGTTAAGCACATACACAGCGAAATGTGTTGTAGTAATGGTGTTGCAGTTTGATATGAATGCTATTCAGTCAATAAACAGAATATCTTTAATATGTACAAAATAGTTTGTATTTGAATAGTAGCAAAGTTAAATAGGAAGTCCAAGTCATACACAGTTATTCAGTCAATGCGAAGTTTCTTCTTCTTGTCTTTCTTTGTTTTAACTCACAAACAAAGATTACAGCTATCACTTAACTCTATACTATCACAGATAGTAACTCTTCTCTTCATAGCAATTTCACACAGCCATAAAGTAATCTACTTATCAGTAAATCAGCACAGAGAATCTTCAATCCGGAACACACCATCAAACACAACCACCACACTAAACCACACTGAACCATAAACCACCAACCACATTGAGCATGCTCTCTTGCTTGCTTATATAGTAATCATCCACAATGCATTTAAAGCAATATACACATAACAATGATTTGTGGCTTAATCATATATTAACACACCCAATTGTTTGAACAGAGTTCTAACAGTCCCTATTTCTATACTTGTATTTTTGCATGCTTTCGAACTGCTAGGTTGCCAGAAGCTGGGACAAGTAAGAGGAGCTCACTCCATTACCCGGTGCTAGGGATTCGAACCGCTGAACCTTTCAATCGACAAGCTCAGCGTCTTAGCCACTGAGCCACCACGTCCCTATTGAAACCAGTTACAATCTATCTATTGCCATCTAATTCATGATTGGAGCATCCTTCTAAGTTTGGAGATATTTTTGGAAGACTTTCCTTCCATTTTCAGTGTCTTTACAGATGGTGGAATATTGCTCCTTTTTTCTTATAACGCCTCTTAGAAATGCTTTATTATATTTTTCCCCAAGGCCTTTGCTTTAGCTTTTCTTCTCTTCTAGGCAATTTCTACCATCTGTGCCGACAATTAGTTTCTGTTTTTTGTTTCTTGGGTTTTGGCTCCTTTCATATTTATCCTTAAGACCTTATATGATTTCATTCCATAGTGGGGTTTTTTTGTTTCCTTATCAATGAGGTTCAAGACTTCAAAACAATTCTTAACATTCACCTCAGAAATGGATTTTACATGCTCAAGATCATATTTGGATACTGATTCCTTTTGTTATTCTGCTTTAGCTTGATGTGGGAACTGAGCATAAACAGCTTATTATTTAAAATATTAATATCTTCCAATTCAATGTCTATCTGCTTGGGAAAATATCAGTGTTTTTCAACTTCGATAAATATTTTTTTTAAAGAGAGAGATTGATTTTTCACTCAATGTTAAAGTGTGTTCCACAAATCTCTGTCTTCAAGTACTTGCTTGTGGAATTAAAGTCCAATTAAAATCAGTTCCCAAGTCAATGAAGTTGTCTTCTAAGTGCAAAAAGTCTACGCTGAGGTCCAACATCCCTTCTGGGATGCCCAAAATCCTCAATTAGGTGGAACAACATTATTTGACCTCCAGTTCCTCAAAGAAAATCAGAAAATGCTGGGATTCAATAGGAAGGTACTGAAATAGGCTCAGAAGACCAGAATTCCAATCCAACCATGCTATACCTGTGAAATCTCACTGGATGGCTTTGGTTCAGTTACTTTCTTTTTCAGTCCCGCCAACCTTACAGGGTTCCTGTTGTGAAAAATAGAATGGATAGGGAGGAAAGGGGAGGATAGAAGAATTGTTTCTAAATTTGGAGGGAAAAAATGTCCTTTTACATCTATCTTTTACATCACTTTATCCAAGATTGGAGAACTGAATCTTGACTGATAATGGTTTTACAATATGGAAAACTTCCTAACAGTGAGAACAATTAATCAGTGGAATAGCTTGGTTTCAGAAGTTGGGGATGCTTCATCACTGAAGATTTTTAAGCAAAGACTTGACAGCCATGTCTGAAATGGTATAGGGTCTCCTGCTTGGGCAGGGGGTTAGACTAGAAGACCTCCAAGGTCCCTTCCAGCTCTATTCTGATTGATTGATTGACTAATGAGCCGAGGTGGCACAGCGGTTAGAGGCAGGTACTGCAGTCCACTTTAGCTGACACTGATCCGCAGGTCAGCGGTTCTAATCTCACCGGCTCAAGGTTGACTCAGCCGTCCATCCTTCCGAGGTAGGTAAAATGAGTACCCAGATTGTTGGGGGCAATATAAATATACATTGCTTACTGGTGTAAACCGCTTAGAGACTGCTTGCACTGTGAGGCAGTACCATATTTTTTGGAGTATAGGACGCACCTTTTTACTCCCAAAAAGGGGGTCAAAAAGTGGGTGCGTCTTATACACCGAATGCAGCCCCCACACCCTCCCAGCCCCCACCCTTCGGAGGTTTTCCCCGCCGCCCGCCGCTGCCGCCGCCACCGCCGCTTGCCCCCCCCCCGCTGCTTGCCCCCGCCGTCCCCGCTGTTGCTTGCCGCTGCCACCACCGCTGCTTGCCCCCGCCACCCATTCCTGAGAAGCATTACATCTAGCACCCCAGTCCTTTCGAGGTGCCACCACTCCGCTTCGATCCCCACCGCTGCCCGCTTGCGAGCGAGCGGGCGTGCGAGCAGGCGAGGCGCGGCGGCAGGCAGGTGTCTTGGAAGCGCCGAGGGCAGCACGCGCGTCCGGGATGCACCTCTCTGCTTTCCACTTAGGCGGCGGCAGTGGGCGCAGCGAGTCCCGTCCTCACGCGCATCCCCGGCGCTTGCTGTGGCGACGCTGTTTTCTCCGAGACCTTTGTCTACTGCTCCTTCTCCGAGACAAAGGTCTCGGAGAAAACAGCGTCGCCACAGCAAGCGCCGGGGATGCGCGTGGGGACAGGACTCGCTGCGCCCGCTGCAGCCGCCTAAGCGGAAAGCAGAGAGGTGCATCCCGGACTCGCGTGCTGCCCTTGGCGCTTCCAAGACACCTGCCTGCCACCGCGCCTCGCCTGCTTCCTCAGCTGCTCTTCTCTAGCGAGCGCTCTTTGGCCGGGAAAACCAGGAGCCGCCGCTTTCACCGCAGATCTGCTCAGCTCAAGTCGGCCCTTGAACTTCAGGAGGGAACTGGCTGCGAGACCGGGAGGACTTGTGGACTTCAACTCTAGCTAGGATGACTGGAGGAGGAATTCTGAGAGTTGAAGTCCACAAGTCTTAAACTTGCCAAGTTTGAAGACCCTTGCCACCTCTAACCCAGGGCTCTTCAAACTTGGCAATTTTAAGACTTGTGGACTTTAACTCCCATTCCTGAGCTAGGATGACTGGAGGAGGAATTCTGGGAGTTGAAGTCCACAAGTCTTAAACTTGCCAAGGGGGTGCAAGGGTCTTCAAACTTGTGGACTTCAACTGCCAGAATTCCTCCTCCAGTCATGCTAGCTCAGGAATTGGAGTTGAAGTCCACAAGTCTTAAAGCTGTCAAGTTTGAAGACCCCTGGGTTAGGGGTTAGGGGTGCAAGGGTCTTCAAACTTGGCAAGACTTTTTACAACCATGTACACTTTTTACAAACTTCAAACTTGACAGCTTTAAGACTTGTGGACTTCAACTCCCATTCCTGAGCTAGCATGACTGGAGGAGGAATTCTGGGAGTTGAAGTCCACAAAGCTGTCAAGTTTGAAGTTTGTAAAAAGTGTACATGGTTGTAAAAAGTATACATAGTTGTAGAAAGTATTCTGCTATACTGTTATTTTATTAAATAATATATTACTACACCATTTGGTTCAGAATACTTTTTTCCTTGTTTTCCTCCTCTAAAATCTAGGTGCGTCCTATACTCCGGTGCGTCCTATACTCCGAAAAATACGGTATATAAATCTCACAAATAAATAAATAATGAAATAATGAAATCCAGAAATTATAAACGTATGACCAGTATGACTTGTTTATAATAAGAACAACCCTATATACAAGAGATTTTTATTCATTACCTACATATTATTCCTTTATTTCCTTTTATCTAACCTCTAACATTATGTTTATGAGAAAATGGATAGAAATAATATTAGAAGAATGGTTATATCTGAAGAACAGATAGAAAAATTCATGCAAAATATTTAGATTTAGGAAAACCACATATAAAAAGGATATATATATATATATATATATATATATATATATATATATATATATAGAGAGAGAGAGAGAGAGAGAGAGAGAGAGAGAGAGAGAGAGAGAGAGAGAGAGAGAGAGAGAGAGAGAGAGAGAGAGAGAGAGAGAGAGAGAGAGAGAGATGCACACATGCAGAGACACAATTGTATAAGTGTGTAGATGGATAATAGATGGATAGATAGATAGGTAGGTAGGTAGGTAGGTAGATAGGTAGATAGGTAGGTAGGTAGGTAGGTAGATGATAGATAGATAGATAGATAGATAGATAGATAGATAGATAGATAGATAGATAGATAGATAGATAGATATACAGTGCACATTTCTAATTGACATAGATTTAAGCTGCCCTATGCTTTCCTACAAACCGTCCTAATAAGGTTTGTTCTACAGATCAAACCTTATTTGTCTGCCAATGGTTGGGCTTGAATGTTCCAGTAGAACTCTTAATTTTTTTAAAAAAAACACCCCTATTAAATTCCTGTATTCAGCAAAAGAAATAATTTTAAAGCAACACATTTCAATGTGTTGTTCTTTTTCCAAGCAGATTATTATGACATGGTTTAAAAGAGACTTTCAACTACTGTCCTATTGTCCTCTATTATCGGTACTTTTTACTTACGTTATGTTTATATAGACAACTACTATCCTGTACATGTTTGACAAATAAATAAATAAATAAATAAATAAATAAATAAATAAATAAATAAATAAATAAATAAATAAATAAATAAATAAATAAATAAATAAAAAATAAAAAATAAAAAATAAAAAATAAAAAATAAAAAATAAATAAAAAAAATAAAAAATAATAAAAATAATAAAAATAATAAAAATAAAAACAAACAAACAAACAAACAAACAAACAAATAAATAAATAAATAAATAAATAAATAAATAAATAAATAAATAAATAAATAAATAAATAAATTAAAAAAAATAAACTCAGCTATATCTATTGGAACCATGGCCCATGATGCAGTCAGAAGAGATACTGGCACCTCCCTTTATTACTCAGATGAGAATCTTCTAAAGCAGGGCTCTCCAACCTTGACAGCTTTAAGACGGGTGGACTTCAACTCCCAGAATTCCTCAGCCAGCTTTGCTGGCTGAGGAATTCTGGGAGTTGAAGTCCATCAGTCTTAAAGTTGGCAAGGTTGGAGAGCCCTGTTCTAAAGAATGCATAAATCAGCAAGCTGTTTGTAGAATTCTGGGAGTTGAAGTTCTCACATCTTCCACCTATCAAGGCTGAGAAACACCGGCCTTGATACTAGCTGTAGACTAATTTGGAATCGGTATCCCAGATACACTTTATGTTTTAAGCAATATATGCTCCAAATGCCAACTGTGTACAACTGGACAACTTCTTTGTGTACAACTGGAAATGTAGATAACATCCCAGACTAACAGACTCAGTCTCTGCTGAGTTGTATAAAACTATCATAATAAAATGAATCAGTAACCTAGCATGTCAATAAAACTAAATATTTTTGTATCATATTCCTTTCTTAACAGACGACCTTCATAATGTTGGCAATTTGCTGAAGGTGGCCTATGCTTTACGGGAGAGCGCAGAATTGTTTCAATCAGACGAGATGCGGCCAGCCAATGACCCAAAAGAAAGAGCTCCTGCCCGTATCAGGATGTTGAATGACATACTGCAGAGTCTTGAGAAAAACTTCTTAGTTTCAGGTGTTCCACCAGGGTTTTACAGGTAAAAGCAAAACTTCACATCCTTATGTCAACTAGTATGGTCATTTTACTTGTCTTCTGCAGCTGCCTTGCTATGCATCTGGTGTATTTTTGTGCATATAACAAGATACCACTAAAAGAAATGCAACCCATAACAAACTAACCCAGCCAGTGGTGGGTTCCTACCGGTGCGGTCCACTCTACTGCACCAGTAGCGGCCGGCCGATGATGTAATTTGCGCGTGACACTGGTCCATTGTCTTCACCGGTCCGTCGTGCGTCACCATCTTTTTTTCAGAATTTTTGGGCTCTTTTTGCTTCCTGCGCATGCACGGAAGAAAAATCTCATGAGGAGACATGTGTGTGAGAGAGAGATTTCAGCAATTTTTTGCTTCTGTGCATGCGCGGAAGCAAAAAAATCACCAAAATCACACACACGTGTGCCCCTTCGCAAGATTTTGCTTCTGCGCAGAAGAAGAAGCAAAATCGCACGAGGGGCGCGCGTGAAGCGTGGAGATGCACACGCAGCGCACCGGTAGCAACTTCGAGAGCAACCTGCCCCTGAACCCAGCATGTAATTTTGTAACAGTTTAGCACAACATCGTCCTTATTGAGATGTATTGCTCCCAAAGAAAATCAGTGGAAGATTACTTTGATCTTTTTTGTAGGGGACACATATTTTAAAAGCAAACCGTCTACTTGGTTGTAGCTGTTAAACATTATTATTATTATAGACACAGCAATGTGAAATCACAGCTATCAGTTTTTTAGCTGGTGTTGACCTTCATAAGCATCAAGTTCTTCCCAAAAACTAGGACACTGTAATGTATCAGTGAACTATATGTGCAAATCTCAGCAATGTAGACTTTTGCAATTGACAGATGGAGATTTTGTCAAAGCGCAGATTTTCTAAGGACTTTTCTAAGATTTTCTGGTATGGCATCCAGTGTGTTGATAACTGCTTGGGCCACTACAGCTGGTTTATGCCATAATATTTTGATTTCAATTTTCAGGTCTTGATACTTTGTGATCTTCTTCAATTTCTTGTCTTTTATTGCCACACCTATATATCCACATGTTCTTCTTTTCAATCACAGTTATATCTGGTGTTATGAGCCAAGACTTTATCAGTTTGCATTCAGAAATCCATATTATTTTAACCTCATTTGCAACTACTTTTTCTATCAAACATTCCCACCAATTTTTCATTTCTAGGACATTACAATTTTTGTAGATGTTCCAAGAAATCCAGTATGTATCCAGTTTATTATTTTGTTTTTAGTGATTTCCATTTTTATTATCCTTGTTTCCTATTATTAGATTTTAAGAATGTCAGCTCAGATGACAGGGAGGTCTTGGAGGAATTATGAAAGGTGCTGGTAGTGCATTAGATTTAAAGAGGGAAAAGTACTTTGGAGACCACAGAGCTGCTTATGTGGTAAATGTCCTCAAAGCTTTTAAAGCAGCTGCATCTTTTCCAGAATGGTGTAGCTGCAACATCCAAATATATTTATTCCAGGGGCGGGTTCCTAATGTTTTTTACTGCCACTCTGTGGGCGTGGCTTATTTTGTGGGTGTGGCTTGCCAGCCATGTGACCAGGTGGGCGTGGGCCTCAGGAGCTTGGAAGCGGCTGGAGAAGCGGGGGGGCATTGCCCACCAGCAATGCACTCCCCCGCAGCGGGAGCAGCAAGACCGTGGCAGCGGTTCTTCTAGGAGGCTCCGTCTGGCCTGAATGCTTCTCCCCATTCGATGATCCTAGGCTCCTGCTGCCCGTTCCCCCTCCCCTCAGCAGCTCGAGAAGCCTCGAATGTGCGAAAATGCCTGGGATCATCACCGCGCGTTCGTGGCTTCTCAGACTGCTGAAGGGAGGGGAACTGAGATAGGTCCTGCCACCCATTCCCCCTCCCCTCAGCAGCTCGAGAAGGCTCAAACGTGCGAAAATGCCTGGGATCATCACCGCGTGTTTGTGGCTTCTCGGACTGCTGAAGGGAGGGGAATGGAGATAGCTCCTGCTGCCCATTCTTTCAGCGTCTCACGTGCTCCCTCAGCCATCCTCCCCTGCTTGGACTCACTGTGGGGTAGGAAGGCAGTGCCAGAAGCTCGGCTTCTGGGCATGCGCAGAAGAAAAATTTAAAAACAATGTAATTTTTTTTAAAAAAAATGGTGGCGCCCTGGCACCGGCAACCGATCGCACCAGTACTTTGATGTCACCAGCGGGCCGCTACCGGTGCTATAGAGTGGGCCGCACTGGTAGGAACCCACCACTGATTCATTCGTATTAGAGCGAATGGATGGCCCGTTTCTTTACCACAGCAAAGCCACCTACATCATTTAGCCTTCAATCACCTAATATTTTCAACCAGTATTCACAAGTTCAACTGTGGTGGAATTACCAACTAAAAGACAGAGTGGAAAAAATGTAGCATCTAAAGCTTCTGTGAGGGAGGAAATGACATAGGCTGGATTTGTGAAGACCTTATCTTCCAGTTTATATGGGAATGCAATCAATCTGGCAAGATTCTTGTAAACAGGTTATCAAAAATAAAGAAACGGCTTATTCGTGGCTTATTCTAACACTCAATATCTTAGAGCAGCAGTTCCTAACCTTCCTAATGCCTTGACCCACACCCTGCCCCTGAGGCCCCATCATGACCCACCCGGCCGCCGCCATTTGGGTTCTTTTACCCTCTGTGCATGCGCAAAGCATGCTGTGCATGCGCAGAGGGTAAAAGAACCCAAATGGCGGCGTCCGGGCGAAGTCTCCAGATCCGGGTGAGGTCTCCGCTCACTTCGTGTGTTGCCTCTGGGAGCTTTTCGAGCCCCATTGCGAAAGGCATGCACAACTTCGGCAGTCGCAGAGCCAATGGAGCCAGTGGTGGTCGCAGCGCGGGGCTTCCCCGCCCACTTCCCCCACCCGCCTGGATGCCGCCATTTAAGTTCTTAAGCCCTCTGCACATGCAGAACACTTTGTGCATGCACAGAGGGTAAAAGAACCCAAATGGCGGCAGTGGGGTAGGTCACGGTGGGGGCAGGGGTTGTGGGGCGCGATATGGCCAGGCTTGTGGCAATGGGGGGAGCTGAGGATGCCAGGGCGACCCCTGGGAAATGGTCGTTTGACCCCCAAGGGGGTCCCAACCCCCAGGTTGGGAACCGCTGTTTTAAGCTTTAGAAGCCCCATATCCACAGCAAAAAGCATCTGGCAGCTTCTGTTAAGAACTCTGGAGAGAAAATTCTATAATATCCTGACATTAATATGTGTGGATATTCACAAAAGTTGAAACAATGCATTAAGCAATAGACTTTGTTTGATTTCTCTTCTTAAGGTGGAAACATATCGAACCAGCCCTAGATTCTTATTTCTGAAAAATATACATTCCGTTGAATCCGCTGAGTGTGGATTGTTCATCTTCAATATTTTAGATGGCTTCTACATTTTTTTAAAAAAATAAGAATTTCTATATAGCAAATGAGAAAGAAATGGAAGGGGAGAAAAGAAAAACCACTCCCACACTGGAGACTTTTTTGCACTCTGTTTTATTCTGGAGCAGAGATTTATGACTGAGTTATAAACCTCTGAAATAGTGGTTTCTAATGGAAATGCTGGCAGACCTTTAACTATAGCAGCAAAAACAGTGCTGTAATAATTACAAAGCTTCATTGGTAAACAGAAATTTAGGATGCTGTTTGCAGCCTTGACCTTCAGGCTCCAACTGCGCTTAGATCATTAAGATTCCATAAATACTATAATTTACTGCCTTGTGAAGATAGAATATATTTTCATAATAAAGCACATATTCTTCAAGCGGTGTGGAACCGGTACAAGGATTGTCTTCTATGTAGTCATTGAGGCTTACATTATTTAGTTCAGTCATTGTACTTGACAAAAGTACAGGGATTACTTACAGATGCTATTAGCCATCAGCATCTTCCAACATTGTGGATTCCACAATTTTAATTCTTGGAAGATATTTGAGGGATGCAAGGGGAGGGAAAGGGGAAGGCAAGGCAAGAAGCAATGGATGGAAACTTACCAAACAACCTACAACTAAGGAGGAAATTCCCTTAAGTGAAAACAATTAACCAGTGGAACAGCTTGCCTTCAGAAATTGTGGGTACTCCATCACTGGAGGCTTTTAAGAATAGATTTGTCTGAAATGGTATTGGGTCTCCTACTTGAGCAGGGGGTTGGACTAGAAGATCCTTTCCAACTCATGATGAAGTTGAAGTTGAAGTTGAAGTTGAAGTAGAAGAAGAAGAAGGAGGAGGAGGGGGAGGAGGAGGAGGAGGAGGAGGAGGAGGAGGAGGAGGAGGAGGAGGAAGAAGAAGAAGAAGAAGAAGAAGAAGAAGAAGAAGAAGAAGAAGAAGAAGAAGAAGAAGAAGAAGAAGAAGAAGAAGAAGAAGAAGAAGAAGACCTACCAGATGTACTCATACAATATACTAAGTTGGGTTAGTGTTAATGTTGGTTTGACTTTATACAGCTTAGAATGCTGTGAGAACCCACACTCTTAGATTGAAGAGTTTGGGTTCTCACAGCATACTAAGCCATAAAAAGTCAAACCAACATTAACACTAACCCAACTTAGTACATTGTATGAGTACATCTGCTAGGTCTTTCACTGACTTAGTTAAGAGGATTGTCCGAACCCAACCATTTCTTGCTTTGAATTTGCAAATCTTTTTCAACTGATCCAGTGAATACCAGTTACCGCTGAGCAAAACTATGATGAAAGCCTGAAATTCAAATTCAAATACTACACAAGGCATTATTCTTAGCAACGAACCAAGAAGTGATAACCATAACTGTATGTATTATTGCAACTCTTTATACTTCATCATGTCTTCGGTATATGCATTCAGTAGCTCCAGAGTGTAAAATTACAACATTAATATCACATTTTTCATGAAATTCAGCACATTGTGTTCTGTGACTGCAAGAATACTGGAAAAAGCTATTAGTAAGAAATGGAATGGTGAAGGACATCTTGTTTAAAATATTGCTGGCTGTTCTCAAAAGTGTGATTTGAACTATAGCAAAATTATGAAGTGCAAACTGTAAACATCACTCTCTTGTCTGCAGCCAAGCAACTGAAGTTCTGCTCATAATAATACTCTACTTTGTAACAGAGGGAAAGTTTGCACTAGCAGCTTGCCTGTCCTTTTGTAAGCAAATACTACTTGTACAAGAAATTCTTCCATGATTCCTGGAACAGAATCTTGCTTTAATAGCAGTCAAATAGGTACACAGTAGGTTAAGCACCATTTTCTTCTACTTATCTGGGCTCTTTGGACTTTGGGAGATCAATACTGAGGTATTGATTGGGTACAGGTAGCCATGAATGTATGACGGGACTGGAATTTTGGTCACTAAATGAAATGGTCATCACACGACTAGACCTGCTTTTATTTTCATTTTTAACGCAGTTGCAAAGACAATCAACAATCATTCCCCAATTGACTTGGATTGTTGGAAGCCAGCTGAGAATGTTATAAGTCATGATTATGTGACTGAAAGACTCTGCAACCATCATAAATATGAGCAGATTGCTAAGCACTCAAATTGTGATCACATGGCTGCTGGGGTGGTGTGATGGTCATAACTTCAAAAACTAGTCATAAGTCACATTTTCCAAGGCCATCATAACTTTGAACTGTCATTAAATGAATGGCTATAAATTAAGCCGAATGGCAGATGTTTTGCAAAATGTCCATATTTGGCATAATTAAGCTTGCTGAACAGAGGAAAAAAATAAAGTATTAAGTAATACAAGATCAAAATCATCTTTGATTCCACACAAATTACAATGAGCAGTTTCTAACAATGATGTTCTCATTTAACCATGATATTGCAACACAGAAGTAGAAGTGGCCTAACTTCTGAAGTCTTCTTCCAGAATTAAACACTGTGGGTGAGATGGCCATTGAGAATGGTTACACAAGGACCTATTACAGTGTTTCTCAGCAATTTTCAATTGTGTGGACTTCAACTTCCAGAATTTCCCAGCCAGCAACACTTTACCTACTAGCTTGAAATATTTGGGCATAGGAACAAAAAATCACTTGGTGGCATTTGCAATAGTCTTGATGATTAAGCGCTACCTCTGTGAAGAACTATTAGGAAGACGTAGAATAGGGAAAATGTCTCTGAACTTGGGACTCCATCCCTGACCTAAAATATAATAATACTTGACACTCAATATCTTCAAGAGGAATTTTTGGATTGATCTCAGAAGTAGAACTTCCTCCTGAATGTTGAAACTAAACCAGCGGTGAAATCCAATTTTTTTAAAACTACCGGTTCTGTGGGCGTGGCTTGGTGGGCGTGGCAGGGGAAGGATACTGCAAAATCTCCATTCCCACCCCACTCCTGGGGGAAGGATATTGCAAAATCCCCATTCCCTCCCCACTCCAGAGGAAGGATACTGCAAAATCCCCATTCCCTCCCCACTCCAGGGGAAGGATACTGCAAAAATCCCCATTCCCTCCCCACTCCTGGGGGAAGGATATTGCAAAATCTCCATTCCCTCCCCACTCCTAGGGGAAGGATACTGCAAAATCCCCATTCCCTCCCCACTCCTGGGGGAAGGATATTGCAAAATCCCCATTCCCTCCCCACTCCAGGGGAAGGATACTGCAAAATCCCCATTCCCTCCCCACTCCAGGGGAAGGATATTGCAAAATCCCCATTCCCTCCCCACTCCAGGGGAAGGTTACTGCAAAATCCCCATTCCCTCTCCATTCCAGGAGAAGGATATTGCAAAATCCCCATTCCTTCCCCACTCCTGGGGGAAGGATATTGCAAAATCCCCATTCCCTCCCCACTCCAGGGGAAGGATACTGCAAAATCCTCATTCCCACCCCACTCTGGGGCCAGCCAGAGGTGGTATTTTCCGGTTCTCCGAACTACTCAAAATTTACACTACTGGTTCTCCAGAACCTGTCAGAACCTGCTGGATTTCACCCCTGAGTTACTAAACCCATTTTCCAGCAGGTTCCCCCAGTGTGTTCACTGGGCTGAAATGAGTTATCATTCCTACTTTGCCTTTAGGATCCATATAACAGATATCTTCTGTACCCTCTAAACAAAATAGACTGGAATTTCCTAAATGCTTTATTATCCTCACGCTCTTCAATCCTTTCCATCTCATTAATATCCTTCCTAGATTGTGTGCTTACTGATTGGAATATGCTAAATGAGGGGTTTGACTCAATAATGTGCCTCTACCCTCCTGCTGCTTATGTATCCATTACCAAAGTACTGTCAATAAAATCCTGCAAAAGATTGTCTGGGAAGTGGCTTCTTCTTTGTCCATTCAAAAAGCTATCCCCAAATCCAACGAGCAAAAATACATTTCTGTAACAAACAGAAATGCATTTCTGAAAGCTACTTGCAAAAATAGGTCATTGCATTTTAAATCAGACTTTGCATAAGATAAATTACTTTTAAAAACCTATTTGAGGCAAATATCTGTAATAAGGAATGACATCTGAGTATTTTATGTTTAAGATTTGTACCATTGGGAATTTATGCTAAAACTATGTGTAGTGGAAGTTTCTTAGAAAAGCAACATATGCTGAAAGCTGCAGATAGAAATAGGTATGGATTTTTTAATGGATTGTATTTTTTAAGCAAGACATTGATTACATTAGTATGGAACATTAATCAAATTATGTTGAATATACGTATCTACATGGAATATCTGCATTGATAAGCAAATAGTTCTTTTATTTATTTTTGAGATTTCCCCCCCCCAATGTATTTCTGCTAATATGAACTGTAAAAATTTTGTTACTAGTATAAAATAAAAAGAGCGTAGAAGAGCGTAGAAATAAATAGCAATGATGCAAAACTAAATATAGGCATCTAGATGAAACACTCTCACATAGATCTGTAGCAAAGAGGCTGTTTCAGTAACATCTGAGTATAATAGAGTCAATGAATTCTACATACTATTAATGAGTATTCTTTTGGTGCGTCATTCAACCAATTGTGAGTTCATCTAACAGTAAAATGATCAAGACCAGTGTTTTTCAACCTTAGCAACTTTAAGAAGAAAAATTCAGTTCCCAGAATTCCCCAGAAAGATCAGAAACACTGATATAGACCATATTTCACTGTGTTGGCTTTTACTGAACATTTTGCTGAGATCTAGGTACACTATGTATAGGGCATTTTCCTTCTTTACTAAACTTTCTCAACAAGGGTTAGTTTGACCCGATTTGTCTGCATTTAATTCACTGGCTCCTAGTAATTGTGGTATGTTCCTCCAGGAACTCACAAATATGCTGTTAAATAATATAAAAGTAGAATGGATGTCAAACTAACAGATTTATGGTTTCCTTAGTCTTTGTTTCCTCTTTGAAGATGGAAATACCATTTGCTCTCTTTCAGCTGTCTAGGATATCATCACTCGTCCAGGAGTTTTCAAAGATGACTAAGGATGGTTCTGTGACCACCTCCGCTGGTTCTTATATTACCCTAACAATCCACCTGGCCTTGGAAAGTTGAATTTGTTTAACTTAGCTGTTTGACTTAGACTTAGAATAACTTTATTGTCACTTTAAATGTACACTAAACGGCATACATTAAAATGAAATTTCATTGCATAGTCTCAAAGGGTCATCACCTCCAATATATACTATATAAACATGGCAAACAAACAAAAGATAAATAAATATTATGCATATACCCACATATCTTATTATATGACACAGAGAAACAACACAGTCTAGTTCAGATGTATACATGTACATGTTATCTGTTATTCCTTCTCTATCCAACTTAAGCTTCAGTTCCCTCCTATACTATAGTGTAATGTGGACTAGTAGAACTCTACTAACGGCATATTCAATCTAGGAGATTAAAAATAGTATCTGTCTTGTGAAACATCTTCCATAAAGGACTCAAAACCTGGGCTGAGAGAAAGAACATTGGGGAGATGTTAAATTTAGGATCTAGCCCAAAGGTGGGTTCTAACTTACCTCACTGCCGGTTCGCTTCCTCCCGCGCCGCATGGGCGCGCAATGGCAAAAAATCCCCAAAATCCCCCCCAAAAAACCCAAAAACAAGATGGCGACCGCATGCACAGTGCTGAAAACTCGGCTTCTGCGCATGTGCAGAAGAAAAAAAACCCTGGAAAAATGCAAAAAATAAAAAATAAAATAAAAAAATATCCCCCCCCCAAAAAAAGCCGAAAACAAGATGGTGATCACATGCACAGTGCCAGAAACTCAGCTTCTGCGAATGTGCAGGAAAAAAAAGAAACAAAAAAATTTCCCCAAAAAAATTCCCCCCAAAAAAATCCAAAAAAAATAAAAAAAAGATGGCGGTACCCACAAACCGGCACCGGCCGAACCGGTTCCATGACACCATCGTGACATCACCAGTGGGTCACTACCGGTTCGGGCAAACCAGTCCGAACCAGGAGGAACCCACCTCTGATCTAGCCCAGCTAATTGGATCCAGGGTTAGGTAATTTGTGTGCTTGGTTGTATTTAGCTCTGCTTTCTTCTTACATGCACTTGGGATCATTTGCAGTAGAGTAACAGGTTTCTAGTATTCTATTATCAGGTCACCACTTTCTTCTTGTAATGGCTTGTACTCTGTTTGGCTTTCCTTTCGGTTCTAACATTCATTAAAATCCACTCCTCTAAAGCCCACTATAAAGGCCTGCCTTTTCTCAGTACCTCATCACCTGGTTATTATAAGTTCAAGGATAACATGATTGCTTTTCCCCAGCTTCTAGTCACTTTCATTTCTTCAGTGATTTTACTCTATTTGTGAAGACCACGTCCAGGTAGCAGAACCTTTGTTCTTTTTTCTACCTTCTGACTAAGTCGTTATTACTCTTGTTTCTTTTTCTTCTGACCCAAACATTTTCAACAGGATTTCCATGTTCTGATTGACAATGAATTTCTCTCTCTGATGAAATTATGATGAATGTCTTTCTTTCTCTCTCTCTTTCTCTCTCTTTCTTTCTTTGTGTGCGTATGTTTGTGCATGTTCATATGTAAAATAAACCTTTCTTGCCAGAGCATTCTGCTGTCTAATTAAAGGCAAAGAGTTATTAGAGTTGAGATTGACTCAAAGTTATCCATGTAGTTCATTGGCCAACAGTAAAAAGATGTCTGTTACAGTGAGATTTTCCAGGATTATTATTTTTTAATCCTAATGTAGCCAACTTGCTTTGGTACTGTTAGGTCATCTAGTGGTCTATCATCCCTAAGTGCAGGTGTCCTTAGCTTTTGGAGATCAGCTAAAGTAGGGGTGGCCAAACCGTGGCGCATGCGCCAAACGTGGCACATTGGATGATTACAAGTGGCGCATTGCATCCTTGCGCCTACTTATTTTTTTAAAATAGGTGTCATAACTGAATCCATCTTAATATTTTCAACACCAAAGTGATCTCAGTTCAATTCGTACAGCCTTCGGTAATGTTCAACTTCTCGGTGTCTGAAACTTAGAATGGAACTTGTGAGATGTTACTTTTGGCGGGTTTACAAACGTGCAAATATTTTTATCGGTGTTGCCATTGCACGTTCCTGCTCAAACGATCGCAAACACTGCGCACTAGCAACACATCATGTGTTTGAAGTCACGTGTGAATGAGCGGCGAGCATTCGATATGGCCAGTCAGTTCTGAGTGAACCATCGTGGCGTGGATTTTGAAGCAGTGTTTTATTGAGTGTACTAGCATGGTTTTTGTATTGAGAGTGATTGAAAGACAGATTCAAGATTAAATATATATTACGTTTGTCAAAGAAGAGTGCCACTACTTTTTCTTGACGCGAACATAAAATTCAAATTCCACATAATTGATATTCTGTGTGATATGACATACGTACTTGTGATCTATTTGTTCTTTTTCACTTTTTTTACAGTGCAAAAGAAAATTGAATTGCGTGATTGAGTTATTCCTTTTCCTTCCTTAAGCAAAGCAGATCCTACCCCTATTCCTATTTTACAACCCCAAACGTGAAAGTAAGAAGGTAAAAAAAATGTGCTTGAGTTGTATGGTGCATCTGAACTCATCTGTGAAAAAATTAGCGCATAGTATGCATAAGGTTGGCCACCACTGAGCTAAAGTCATCTTAATGATACCCTGACACATACACAGTACAACTCCACCACCCTTTATGCTGGGTCTATTTCTTTAGAGTCTTTAGAGTCCATCATCCCATCCCATCCCAACCTATCAGGTTTTAGTTGTTTTTGTCACATTATACTTATCATTCTATGAGAAACATGGAGAACTAAAGATCCCATTTTCCATACTATGCATAAGTGTGGAAATATCTGAGTTTGGGGTGTAATTTCCGGGAGAACTCTTCATCCAGGTGTCTTCTTTCTCCTTTTGTGTTCTGCTTACTTGGCTCCAGACCTTGGCTGCATATTCAGTTCTGAGCTTTTGTTGTCCTTTATTCTGGTGTAATACTGGCAAGGTATTTGCCAAACACTGACTTTCTAGTCTTCATTCATGATAGCCTTCCAGAATCTGTAGCCTGAGACGACATGGGTGGCAATTCTCCATGGAGATTGGAGCTAGCATTCAGATAGGGTTGTCCTCGTCCAATCACATTGAGGGCTGAGTCTGTCAATCAAATTGAAGCTCCATCCACCATCTTGGCTTTGATGCCCAGTTTAGACTCAGTCCTCAATTTTTGATAATTTTTTTTGAAGAAATAGTGCAGGGGTTTTGGTTGGTTTAATTTCTGCTGGCAAACATTATGGAAACACTAGGGAATTTCAGCTTGAGAATTTAATTGTTTAAACATCATTTTGCTAGTTCAGATAGCTAACCCGTTCTGCCAGGATGTTGACTCTTTGAAAATCAATAGTTTAAAAATACTTATACCTTCAGGGTCTCCAAGTATCTAATTTGACCTGAAAGACAATACTTCACTGCAAATACTTTAATTACAATAGCTTGATATAAGTGGTGATATAGAGCTGTTACATTTAGAAACAATCAATAACCAATATCTCAATGATAAGATCAGTAGCTACAAACAAGTTTCTGTGAAAAGGTAATTTGTCCACTGTTACTGATTTTTCCAGTAATATATTGTATTTCTGCAGGAAAATGCAATGTGTGTTCTAGTTAGGACTGAGTCAAAACATCCTCCTGCTTCTCTGCTATCTTCACAGGCTCCTAAATGAAGATTGTTCTAAGCAATTTGTGTTGAAATGTTTGCCAGATCATCAAAACTTTGTAACTGTCCCTTTTTAATTTTGCTGTAATCTGGTTTATAACACTTGTTTTAATATGGTTTTTAACTTGTTTTTACCTACAACTTTTATATTATTTTACTGATTTATCTGCAAACTACCTAGAGGCTGGCAGGTGTGATATGTAAGATAGATAGATAGATGATAGATGATAGATTGATAGATTGATAGATAGATAGATGGATGGATGGATGGATGGATGGATGGATGGATGGATGGATGGATGGATGGACGGACAGACAGACAGCAATAGCAATAGCAATAGCACTTAGACTTATATACCACTTTACAGTGCTTTACAGCCCTCTCTAAGCAGTTTACTGATTCAGCATATTGCCCCGAACAATTTGGATCCTCATTTTACCCACCTCGGAAGGATGGAAGGATGAGTCAACCTTGAGCTTGGTGAGATTTGAACTGCCAAATTGCAGGCAGCCAACAGTCAGCAGAAGTAGCCTGCAGAACAACACTCTAACCATTGCACCACCACAGCTTAGATAGATGGATGGATGGATGGATGGATAGATAGATAGATAGATAGATAGATAGATAGATAGATAGATAGATAGATAGATAGATAGATAGATAGATAGATAGATAGATAGAAGCAATAGCACTTAGATTTATATACTGCTTCATAGTGCTTTTCAGCCCTCTCAAGCCGTTTACAGAATCAGCATATTGCTCCAAACAATCTGGGTCCTCATTTTACCGACCTTGGAAGGATGGAAAGCTGAGTCAACCTTGAGCTGTTCAGTACTAGTACTGCATTCTAACCACTGTGCCACCACGGCTCTGACAGACAGACAGACAGACAGACAGACAGACAGACAGACAGACAGACAGACAGACAGACAGACAGAATGTATGCAGAACATTGTACCTGCTGTAAGATTTTAAGGCACCTGAATCTTTGCTTTAGATCATATAAATGTGTTTCATAGCCTGCCATGTAATCCCAGGAAAAGATGCAGCTGTTTTAAAGTCCTGAACTTTAAAATGTTAATGTGGAATATTAACACCTCACACAGTCCAAAGCCTCGCACAGCCTAACCAATAGCTGCAGCGTGGATTACTTCAGTTCACAACAGCCCATATTTTTTCCATTTATTTTATTTCTACTATGGCATAGTCCTAAACACCAGAAAACAGTTTGCATTTCTTCCTCACTGAGCATGCTTTCTTATCATTGGAGAATTGATGTCTAAATATATATGTAAAATAAATATTTGGTGAATTATTTTTCCAAACTTGAATACTGAAAACTTTGCAATAGTTTTGAATAGTTTCACTCTTACGCCATTATTTTTCTACTTAGCTTTAATTATATTCATTCATTTTAAATGCTTTCAATATGTTTAATACATTTACAATCCTTACAAGATTCTTTTAAAAAACAGAACAATTATTTCAATAATTGAATGTATTTAAGAAATCTATAAGTTATAGTCAAGTGGCTTAGAAAAGGAGTGAAACTTAAAAAAAGAGCTTCCAAAATATTTTCAGCATGTCAATTGTCCCACCAGAGGCAAGGATACTTTAGACCAGGGGTCTCCAACCTTAGCAACTTTAAGACTTGTGGACTTCAACTCCCAGAGTTCCTCAGCCAGCTTTACTAGTTGAGGAATTCTGGGAGTTGAAGTCCACAAGTCTTAAAGTTGCTAAGGTTGGAGACCCCTGCTTAGACCACTGCTACACAACACTAAAAGATGTTTATTAGTCCTTACCATGAACAGCTCTGGGCCATTCTGATCATTGCATGATTCACCTTGTACCTGCTTAGAGACAAAGATTTAAAGCCATGAAACCAACAATTAAATCAGTGAGGACTTGGACTGAGGAGGCAAAGTTAAAGCTACAGGCTTGCTTTGACTGCACGGACTGGAATATTTTTGAAGATACCTCTGCAGACCTGGATGAACTCACAGATACTGTAACATCATATGTCAGCTTCTGTGAAGACTTCTGTGTACCAACCAGGAACTTGCGAATATACAGTAACAATAAACCTTGGTTCACAGCTAAACTTAAGCACTTACGTCGTTCCAAAGAGGAAGCCTACAGAAAAGGTGATAGAATGCTGTACAGAAATGTATTAACAAGGGAGATCAGAGCAGCAAAAAGAAGCTACTCTGAAAAGCTAAGGAATCAGTTCTCAACAAATGAACCAGCAAACATGTGGAAAACTCTTAAAAACATCACTGGTTACGGCAAACCACCTTCCCAAGCTGAAGGAAATCAGCAACTGGCAGATGACCTGAACATGTTCTACAGCAGGTTTGAAAGGAAACTACAGTCACCTATCTCCACAACCTCCATCCCAGACACATCAACAACAGCCAAACCTCCTACAACTGACCCCATCCCATTGGATTCATAACCCCTGGTGATCACAGAAAAGGAAGTGCAAAATCTATTTCACAGATAGAAGCCAGGAAAAGCACCAGGCCCAGACAAGATAACTCCTTCTTGCTTAAAAGTCTGTGCTGACCAATTGGCCCCCATCTTCACCCAAATCTTCAACAAATCACTGGAAATATGCCATGTTCCTTCTTGCTTCAAACACTCCACTATCATCCCAGTGCCAAAGAAGCCCTCCATCTGTTAAACTACTGAAGTTTGCAGATGATACATCAGTTATTGGTCTCATTTGAGACAATGATGAAACCGCATACAGACGGGAGGTTGAACAACTAGCCTCATGTGTGACTGGAACAATCTGGAACTGAACACACTCAAAACTGTAGAAATGGTGGTAGACTTTAGGAGAAACCCTCCCATTCTACCACCTCTTACAATACTAGACAACACAGTATCAACAATAGAGACCTTCAAATTTCTACATTCTATGCTATCTCAAGACCTAAAATGGTCACCTAACATCAAAAACGTCATCAAAAAAGCACAACAAAGAATGTTCTTTCTGCACCAACTCAGGAAGCTCAAACTGCCCAAGGAGCTGCTGATACAGTTCTACAGAGGAATTATTGAGTCTGTCATCTTCACCTCTATAACTGTCTGGTTTGGTTCTGCAACCCAACAAGACAGACACAGACTTTAGAGGATAATCAGAACTGGACAAAAAACAATTAATGCCAATCTGCCTTCCATGGAGGACCTGTATACTGCACGAGTCAAAAAGAGGGCCGTGAAAATATTTACTGACCCCTCGCATACTAGACATAAATTGTTTCAACTCCTACCCTCAAAACGATGCTATAGAGCACTGCACACCAAGACAACTAGACACAAGAACAGATTTTTCCGAACACCATCACTCTGCTAAACAAATAATTCCCTCACCACTGTCAAACTATTCACTAAGGCTGCATTACTATTACTATTAGTTTTCTCATCGTTCCTATCACCCATCTCCTCCCACTTATGACTGTATGACTGTAACTTGTTGCTTGTATCCTTATGATTTATATTAATATTGTTTCCTGATTGCTTATTTGTACCCAACTGCAATCATTAAGTGCTGTACCTCATAATTCTTGATGAATGTATCTTGCCTTTTTATGTACACTGAGAGCATATGCACCAAATACAAATCCCTTGTGTGTCCAATCACACTTGGCCAATAAAGAATTCTATTCTATTCTATTCTATTCTATTCTATTCTATTCTATTCTATTCTATTCTATTCTATTCTATTCTATTCTATTCTAAATATCAGTTTAAATTAAGCCAGTTTAAGATCCAAGATTCTGGGTCAAGCACAGAATTTCTGAAGGAAATGAAAACAAGAGCTCAAAATTCACAGAACTTTTGAACATAATTCAAATGTTGGAATGATTTTTTCAATAGAATTTTTTTCTAGTCTATTAACAACCTTTAGAAATAGACACAGATTTCAATAATCTTCTGGCTTTCAGACCTCACCTTCTTTAGTGATTTCTAGACTAAAGAAGATCAATGTTCATTAAAACAGCTGTTTAGAACTTGGTTGGATCAAGAGTAAGCGGCTCACCACTGTAAGAGATTCCTCCCTCCCTCTGATGTGATCATGATCTTTGAATGTGTTTGAAGTAATATTCTTCTGGGTTCAGTTCCAAGTGGAGAAAAATACATTGGATTCATGGAAGTTGCTTGGAAAGAAGGTTTAATGGAGAACAGAGAGCACATGGCATGAGCTCCTGAACAGAAAAGGTGGATCACATGCTTCCAGATGTTGGGTCCAGAGAGAGAAGGGTTGAGATGCTGAAATTTCCTTGTTTTATGCCCTCTCTTGGGCCCCGCCCTAAGAGTTTCCTGTTCCTGTACAGAAATGTATCCCATTGGCTGTCAGACTCCCAGGGGCATGCTGGGGCAACTCTTGTGGGCTGTCCTGAGTCCCAGACTGGGCTGATGTAATCTTCCCAGGTCCCATGTGGTGTAATGAAAGGGCTTTGGGATTCCTATTATGGTTCTTCCTGTAGATGCTTGTTATGTAGAATAGATTGCCCATTGACAAAGGTGGGGGGAATGAGTGATCTGGGCCCATTGACAACGATGGGGGCTACTAAGAGTGAGCTGGCACATTGACAATGGTGGGGGCTACTAAGAGTGAGTCTTTTGTCTGCCTAAAAGCATGTTCCCGGGGATATATAGAATAATATTCTGCCCTTTTAATATTTCCTAGGATATTTCATTTTTCTAGGAGAGGGGTGGATGCTAACTTCTACAAATGAGAAAGCAAAAGATCTAGAACATCAATGGGAGTTTTAAGTGCCAGTTTGGTCTAGGGGTTAAGACACCAAACTAGAAAGCATGAGATGGTGAGTTCAAGTCCCGCATTAGCCATGAGGGTCAGCTGGATGACTTGGGGTCTGTCACTGTCTCTCAATCCAAGTACAGGGTTGTTGTTGCTGGCGAAATAGGAGGAAGGTGTGTTAGATATGTTCACCACCTAGAGTTATTTGCAAACGTATAAGCAAACAAATAAATAAAATAACTATGTAAAATAAAGCCAATTAGTTACCATTACCCTTTGTAATGTAAATTTGTGAAGATGAAGCACAAAAGAAAATCATGAAAACACAAAATTAGTTTATGGATAAGTCTTATGACTTGTCTTTTTACGACTCTTCAGAATCACGATTGCCTCAAAATGGGTGTTTTATTGCTCATAAAGCTCTTCCGGCCATTGTAAAATGTCACACTTTCCTGCAGTCACCCAGACTGTATTTTCAACTGCTTGGCAACCAGATGGTATTTATGACTAGCTACAGAGACCCTCAGTAATGTGACTGTGATCTGCGATGTTTTTTGCTGGTTTCAAGCAAAAACTGCCCATTTGGAAGACTGGATTTGCTTAAAAACTGCACTGTTCACTTAGCCACGGTCTCATTTGCTTAATGGCCAGGGTGATTCATTTAATGACAGCCTTTCAATAGATAAAGTGGGGAAATTGGTCTGGTCACCTGGGTGCCTCAACCTTCAACCGCAATGACTTATGACTGGATTTCTGACCCCCATTGTGGTCATACGTTACGGACTACCTGCAATTCTATTCACAGGTCATTTCATGACAGTTTCCTAGTCCAGAAATCAGGTAGCTTGTTTTTATTTTCTCATAAACATAATATTTGCCATAAAGAGTTGCATCTCTTCGCTCTCAGCATCTGCTTCAGGTATAAAATTTGGGTTATCGTAACTAAGTTACACACCGCTGTTTTTTCTTCCTAAAATTTATTAAGCGAGGGTATGATTCAGCATGATTAGGGATAATGAGGAAAGAGCAAAACCACAGCAGACATTTGTAAGAGCATTATCAAATTAGTCATTATTACTTAGGGACCTTCCACTGAATTTGTTTCTGCCAACTGTGATGAATAATAAAATGGAAAATTAAACTGACTTTAAGCACATTCTAATGTTGGCATTTACATGGAGATTTTGTTGACGTGTTGTCAACAAAATTCAGATTCACAACCGCTGCGAAATGAGGTTTGAAGGCTATGTCTGTTTCTGAGGTTTTGTCTCATGAAATATAAATTAATAATTAATATGTATGAGGAAATGTAAATTGGGATGAGACAATGACCTAATTCCTATTTAAATAGGACTTAAATTCTGCACAGCAGCTTTCTTTAAGTTATGCATCTATTTCTTTATTAAAAAATATTTCTGAGCCAAAATATCCTAGGGCAATGTACAGACGTTTGACTACAGCTATTATTATAAATATACAAACACAATATAATAAAACAGGCATAGACTGTTTATATAGACTATAAACTTTCCCAACAAATCATTTTTGATATGTTTTGGTCTATCACTTCTAAATGCAGTAGACTCTCATAAGTCAAGCTGAATTATTAAAATGAGAAACTCTAGAAGCCTACAAATAAAATAAATCAAGTTTCATTTAAAGTTAATGGCTAATTGAAAAGAAAAAGACAGACACTGGTAGAGTGATGCATGTAGGAATCAACCAGTGAATGATGAGCAAGAAGTAGGAGAACTATCAGTCAGGTCTCTTGGTGTCCACAGTCTGTACTGACCCCTTATTTGGTCCTGTTGGCAATCTCCAATCCAATGTGGACTGGAATTTCTCAAGTTAGTTTAAGAAGCAGCTGGAAGCCATGCAGAATTTATTTATTTATTATTATTTTATTAGTGACATTTATATACCGCCTCACAGTGCAAGCACTCTCTAAGCAGTTTACACCAGTAAGCAATGTATATCTTTACATTGACCCCAACAATCTGAGTCCTCATTTTACCTACCTCAGAAGGATGGAAGGCTGAGTCAACCTTGAGCCGGTGAGATTTGAACTGCTGACCTGCGGATCACAGTCAGCTAAAGTGGCCTGCAGTACTTCACTCTAACCGCTGCGCCTTTCATGTTGCTCAATATGGGAAAATATACCAACCTTTTAGAATAAACACATACTACAATGATCCTTCCTCTCCCTCTCTCCATTTCCGAAGATGTTACCATTGCCTTATTTTTGAAGTTCAGATGTGAAGGCAATTGCTTATCCAACCAGAAATAATAGAAAGATACGATATGAGCAGGTTCGGGAAAACTAAAATTTTTTGCATTATCTTGTAATTATTCTGAGAGGAAACTCCTGGGCTTAATTGACCAAGAAAGATTGAATATGTCCTGTGAGGATGAAATATACACTGTCTTTATCCTTTGGTGTTTGGGAAGAAGTCCTAGGGAAGAAAGAAATGGGATGAAATTTTTTTGAAAGAGGGCTTTACTAACAAGGAGCAATCCACACGGCAGCTATTTCTTAGGTCTGTGCAGTCTTTTAGATTTGATTCCAAAAAGTGTCCTGGAGTATGTTAGATCAAGAACTTCATATATATTTATGAAGAGCCGAGGTGGCGCAGCAGTTAGAGTGCAGTACTGCAGGATACTTTAGCTGACTGTGATCAGCAGTTCAGCGGTTCAAATTTCACCGGCTCAAGGTTGACTCAGCCTTCCATCCTTCTGAGGTAGGTAAAATGAGGACCCAGATTGTTGGGGGCAATATAAATATACATTGCTTACTGGTGTAAACCGCTTAGAGAGTGCTTGCACTTTGAGGCGGTATATAAGTCTCACTAATAAATAATAAGTAAATATATTACTTATATTTACTGTTATTGTTATTGTTTCCTGATTGCTTATTTGTACCCTATGACAATCATTAAGTGTTGTACCTTATGATACTTAATGAATGTACCTTGTTTTTTTATGTACACTGAGAGCATATGCACCAAAGACAAATTCCTTGTGTGTCCAATCACACTTGGCCAATAAAGAATTCTATTCTATTCTATTCTATTCTATTCTATTCTATTCTATTCTATTCTATTCTATTCTATTCTATTCTATTCTATTCTATTCTATTCTATTCTATTCTATGAGCTGAGGTGGCACAGTGCACCACAGTGCAACCTACTTCAGTGACTGCTAGTTCAGCAGTTCATCTGTTCAAATCTCACCAGGCTCAAGGTTGACTCAGCCTTCCATCCTTCTGTGGTAGGTAAAATGAGGACCCAGATTGTTGGGGGCAATATGCTGAACTCTGTAAACCACTTAGAGAGGGCTGAAAAGCACTATGAAGCGGTATATAAGTCTAAGTGCTATTGCTATTGCTATTGCTATTGCTATTGCTATTGCTATTGCTATTGCTATTCCATTCCATTCCATTCCATTCTATTCCATTCTATTCCTGTCCGCATGACTCTACAGTAGCTTCTTTCTGAGATCTCATGGCTTTTACACACTTCAAAACACCTTTCCGAAATTGCATCTAAAGCTCCACAGAACTATTATTTACAATATTCATTAGGTTATTAAATACATCCCTTGTATCACTTCCCATATAAAGGCATCATAGAGTGTTTTATAGTCAAATTATAAAATGCAATAATAAACTTTAATTAATGAAATAAAACATTCATTAAAAGGGAGAGAATGGAAACAATAACAAAACAGAAATAAGCCATTCATTCAATATTCATGCAGGAAAGGTCTTGGTAAAGTAATGAGACTTCACCAGGTACCTAAATATCAGACCCATCTGGTAGATCTCCAGGAAGATTAGAATTAGTTTGATTAACATTAGCTGTTAGCAACTTGTTGCAATCTGATGGTGTTGTGCCTCCCCCAGACTTATTCTCCAGTGAATCTGGGAGTGTCTCCCTATTATCTGTTTCTCAGGCCTTTAAAAAATGACACAGCCCCCTTTACCTAGGCCAGGGGTCGGCAACCTTAAACACTCAAAGAGCCACAAAGGTCTAACCGGAAGCCCCCTGTTCAATTCTGGAGCTGACCGGAAGTCCAGTTCCCCCACCATACAGTCTCCTCCTAGCAGGGCGTCCTTCCCTCTGCTGACCGGAAATCTGGTCCCCCCCCACCATAGAGTCTCCTTCTAGCACGGCATCATTTTTCCTCTGCTGACCGGAAGTCTGGTTCTCCCACCATAGAGTCTCCTCCTGCACAGCGTCCTTTTTCTTCTACCTGTCCTAACCGAAAGCCCTATCAATTGTGGAGCCAACTGGAACAGGGAGCCGCAGCAGAGGGATGAAAGAGCTACATGTGGCTCCAGAGCCGCGGATTGCTGACCCCTGACCTAGGCAGTAATTCTTGCATATTTCTTGCCTCTTCTTTACAACGAAGGATTTCATAGGCAACTTGTGATTTTAGGAAGAAGGAAAGCATTCCAGAGATAAGGTGCCACCATAGAGAAGGTTCTCTGTGAGTAACTGGAAGATAATAGCACTTAGACTTAGACTTAATACTCTGTCAATCTCAGGACTGACCTTCTCTGATGAATTTATCAATCAACTAGATCAGCATTAGCTAACACAGTCCCAAACTTGTCTTGAATGCCAATTGACAACCATTGAAATTGCTTTAGGAAAACCATACACTCATTTTCTTCGTTTTTCTCTTCTCTGCATAACTTGTTTTGAGATTTTAGCAGACACTTCCTTTCAAGTATGTATTCAAAGTCGTAAGGCAACTAGCAGCATTTTTTCCTGTTAGGTTTGTAGGTCAGCCACTGTTGAAAGGTGACATGTTTTCCCTGCCGCTATACAGGCTAGAATTTTAACAAAAGAAAAAAATGGAGAAACTCAAGAAAATGGGATTGTGTGCCTCTTGGGAAATCTGTCATTGCAATGTGGAATTATGACATGAAGTGAAAGAAAGATGAGTGAAGTCAGTCTAATTTTCATTTCATTCCTTCATAAACACATTCTATTTAATTTCCTAATCAGTCTGCATTTTAAAGAACAAAAACACAAAATGCTCAATTTTCTGTAACACACACATAATTATATCATTAACACTTTACATGAAAAATGCATTCCTTTTTCATTCTTGTCCAAATTATGCCATTTTGTAGACAAGCGTTCAGCTGAGAACAGCACTGTAAACTTCAGACATGTCCCACACTCTGAAAAATCCTTATATACCAATCCACAGATTAATCTGAAAATATGAAATTGGTTTGCTTTACTGTGAAATAAAGAAGAGCCCAAATTCTCCCCATTTTTAGCCATGAATGTGGCAAAGAAGAAATATATCAATTGCCATGTGTGAATGATATAGTCTTCCTTTTGTTCCTGACCTAGGTAGCTGTAGAAATGTTATTCGTATGTTACATTATATATACTATAACAGTCTGTCTGTCTGTCTGTCTGTCTGTCTGTCTGTCTGTCTGTCTGTCTGTCTGTCTGTCTGTCTGTCTGTCTATCTATCTATCTATCTATCTATCTATCTATCTATCTATCTATCTATCTATCTATCTATCTCTTCCTCCCTCCCTCCCTCTCTCTCCACCCCCCCTCTCTATCGATCTATCGATCGATCTAGTAAAGGTTTTCCCTATTCTCCAGTCATGTCTGACTTTAGGGGATGCTATTCATCTCCATTTCTTAGCCAAGGGAGCCAGCATTGTCCGAAGACGTTTCTGCGGTCATGTGGCCAGCAGGACATCATGCCATAGTGCAGAGCATGTGGCGAAACATGGGACATTGTTACCTTCCCACCAAAGTGATACTTATCTACTCCATTTTCATGCATTCAAACCAGGGGTGAAATGCTACTGGTTTGGCCTGGTTCGGACGTACCGGTAGCAACAGCTGCTGGTGGTTTGGAGAATCTGTAGCGACTGCAGCACGAGCTCTGCCCACCCACCCGGACATCGCCATTTTCTTTTTTTTAACCCTCTGCGCATGTGCAAAGCCTTTTGCACATGCGCAGAGGGTAAAAAAGCACACACGATGGTGGCGCTCACTTCCGAACTGGTAGGGAAGGTAAGTACATTTCACCGCTGTTTCAAACTGCTAGGTTTGCAGGAGCTGGAGCAAGAATGGGCGCTCGCTCCATTCCACGGATGTTGAACCTGGGCTAGGGGGGGTTCCAACTTACCTCGCTGCCGGTTCGGTTACTCCCGCACCGCGTGGCCATGCCTCGTGGGCACGCACACACCTTGTGGGCGCACGTGCGCATGCGCATTAAAAAAAACCTGATTTTTTTAAAAAAGGCAAAAACAAAATGGCGATCACATGCACAGTGCCGAAAACTCAGCTTCTGCGCATGCGCAGAAGAAAAATAAATAAATAAAAATTCAAAAAAAAATTTTAAAAAATTTTTTTAAAAAAAGATGCCTGTGCCCACGGACCTGCACCTACTGATCGGGTTCGGTGATGTCATCATGACATCACCAGCGGGCCGCTACCTGTTTGGGCGAACCAGTCCGAACCAGGAGGAACCCACCCCTGACCTGGGCTATTAGGTTTAAGAAGCTCAGCTTCTTAACTGCTGGGCCAAAACACTTCTATACATATACTGTACACACACACAAAAAAAAACCCCACACAGAGACATATTGAAATACCTAGTTCTTCTCATCTATGTTCTTGACATACAGTATGTGATGCTTGCGATTCAGATATGAAAATATTCTCCATTAAAGAAACTTTATCATTGCCCCAACTATCTGTAGGTAATGTAGGAAGCATTGATTGTATAACATTCAACGATAATGATGTTCAAATAGCTTGTTGAATGCTAACAGGGAATTCAAGCAGTCAAGTAATTGGAGGGAAAATCTGAAGTTTCCTGCCCTGTTCACAGAGCAACTGAAATGGTTCATGCAGATAAGGATAGAGGTTTGCAATCTCCTCGCTCTTTCTATTTAACAGTTTAATAATCTTTCCTTTCTCCCCAATGACATAAAATGCAAAGAATATGCTAAGAGCCATTAGCCTAGCAAACAACCATTCAATTTATGCCTTGTGTTAGTATTCAAATATATATTTAGCAAAAAGCTGATTATACAGTCTTAATAACCTTGCATTTTGGCACTTAATTTGTTTTATTAAGCGAGGCGAGTAAAGATGCAAGAGAGGGAGAGGATTTTTTTAAAAAAATAATAATAAATACATACATATATTTGAATATGGACAAATACAGTTTCTGTCAATGCTGCTTTCCTTGTAATTGGCAGGCTTATATTTCAGTGTCCAATAATTGTCTATAAAATACTACCGTAATTTGCAATTTATTGATTTTGTTTATCATTGATATACAAATGTTTCTGAATGAAGTGGGTGGGTGGGTGGGAATCATTTCAGCAAGTAGCTTTTAAACTGGGATATAAAACTCTAACCTTTCCATTCCTTTTAGATAATCTTAGTGAATTCTCATATCCAATTAAGTCTACTTAATTATCCTAACTAGTTTAGATTTAGTTATTTAGGTTTATTGAATTCTGCCTACAGCCTGATTTAAACATCAGCTTTGAAGTATGATGGAACATGATCCAGAGCCAATGCTTCTCAAGTGATATGTTTTCAGCAGACTTCGTTCATGAAATCACTTAATGGGAAGGCAGGATTAGAAGTTTCACGAGAGACGTTTTGTACCTAAATACTGGGTTTGAGGAGTATTTATTTCTTAATCAAACCAATAATCAAATTATTGGTTCCCGGCCAATAAACACAAGTACACAATTTAAAATATAGTGCCAAAAAGAAAATATTGTAGCTAAGATGTTATAGAGGTTATCCATGTTAGGTCTGGAGTTCAATTTGATTTGAAATCAGGCAGGGAGAAGAGCACATCAACATCAATCCTTTAAACTCATTTATGGGTCTTGTGACTCCTTTGGTCTTTCATATGTGGAGGGCAAAATGGGATAACTCGCCACAGTCAACTCGCCACGGCCAATTTGCCGTGGCCAACTCACCACGGGACTACTTGCCATGGCCAACTCACTACCAGACACTCGCTGCAGGACAATTCAACAATTCAATTTAATTATTTAAAAGAATTACAAAAATATTGTAATTTTTGCCGTTCACATATCATTTGGTCCCTCCTTTCTCATTCTTTAATGATTCTATTCCACTGTTTCTTCCATATTAATGTAACTCTTGTCCTGTGGCAAGCTGTCCGGGGGCGAGTTGGCCATGGCGATTTAATGGCGGTGAGTTGGCTGTGGTGAGTTGGCCTGATGAGTTGGTCATGATGAGTTGTCATAGACCCTGTGGAGGGATAGTATTATTGTTATTTTTCAGAGCCAGAAGATTTTTCATAGCAAAGGTTAACAACATGAGGTTAACCTTTGCTAAGCAATCAACCAGTGGAACAGCTTGCCAGCGGGGGTCGTGAGAGCCCCAACACTTGCAACCTTCAAGGAGAGACTGGACTGCCATCTGTCTCAAATGGTGTAGGAACTCCTGCTTGAGCAGGGGGTTGGACTAGATGACCTACAAGGTCCCTTCCAACTCTAATAATAAATCTAAATCTAAAATCTAAAATCTAAAAGTAGTACTAAATATGTATTCATGTAGACCTTAAGTATCTATGGTTTTGCTTGTTGTCACCCAAAAAATCTGGTGTCACTGAGTTGCTGGATGGTCACTAATGCCATTAATACTGATCTCTAAGAGAAGACATGGTCAATGTTCAATCTTTGTCCACCATTATCTTAATGACAATCAGTACTGGTCATCTGGTTGACTTCTGTGCTATACTCCTAATGTCTGTTGTTTGCCCATCCCATCAGTTGTGTGACTTCCTTAGGGCATAGGAGAATTATTTACAATGGGTTCTCCTGAAGTAAATTATTTGTTGGGTGACACACTAAATCTGTTGGTCTGGTCCAGGGGTCTGCAACCTGCAGCTCTGGAGCCACATGTGGCTCTTTCATCCCCCTGCTGCGGCTCCCTGTCGCTCAAAATATGTGTCACACCTGCAATGTGCGATTCCCCCCGGCACGCGATTTATTGAGGTTTTCGACCCATCTTTTTTTTCGGAGTTCAAAATGTTTTTGTTGCATGCAGAAATAAAAATTTGTTTTCTCTGTAGCAGTTAATTGATTTCATAAATGAAACACACTGTAGTATTTTTATACATAGCATAAAGGTAAAAAAAATAATATATGCAGTGTTGTCTTCATTTTAGATATCAAAAGAGTTTTGTGACTCCCAGTGTTTTCTTTTCTGTGGGACACAGATCCAAATGGCTCTTTGAGTGTTTAAGGTTGCCGACACCTGGTCTGGTCCAATGATTTAGGAACAGAATATTCTGGGACCTTGAAATGTTTTTGTTTTTTCAAAAACTCAGTGCATTTTCAGTGTAATATCTACTTATATGAAGTAGATATAAGTTTGCCCTCTCCTGAAAAACTGCAATATTTGACAATGTGCTGATGCTTGAGTTAAATCTCCAAAATAGCTCAGTATTGTGACCAAAGTAAAATTATTTCTTATCTTATGGAATATTGTATTTAGGACATTTTGAAAAACATAGCATTGCCATTTTGAAGATTGTATTTAATTCAGACAAGCCATATGCCATCGCCATTTCAGCTCACGACGGGCAATATTTTGAGAACTAATATTTTGATCATCCATAATAATATTTTTCAGTCACATAAATGACTCATAATTACTTTTCTTCTTTTAATAAAACTCCTTTTGTATATTGCTTTCCCTTCATATTTTTTTTTCAGCCTGAGTTGTCAGTCCTGAAAAAAGGTTTTATCATCTTCAGAATTGCTGTCTGGAGATATTAATTATTTTCCTGGTTTGATGTGGACTTTCCATGGTGTCACTAAAATGGACCCATTAAGAATGAGTGATAGATATAGTAATTTCATTAGTGCCATCAATAATGCATCGCACTTACCTTTTAAGAATCTTTCTCAATAGATTACAGTGACTGGGAATTATATTTACGTGATCAAAATAGTTAAGGCTGAAGAGAAATATTATGAAGCGATTAGTCAACTGGAACTAGATTGATGTCCTTTTAATAACATAATGAAAAAATTATGGTGTTTGCAATAGTCCATTTATCATTTGGAGAGCCTAATATAAACTTGCCACATAGTATTTTCTACACAAATCACAATCCCATCCCACACATACGATCTTATCCTCGCATACAAAGATATACATGGTATGTATGTATAAAGGAGAAATTTGCACCCTTATTTTGAAGACATGAATCATCCCAGTAACACTGGGATCGATATCTTTGATTACATGGTGCTCCATCTTCCCTACTAATTTTTTTTTTCATCTTTGCTATAATAAAATTCTGCATTTGATCGTTCTCGAAGGTGTAAATGTAAACCTATCTGAGAACTTCCAGGGAAGGTATGTCAAATGAAAGAAGGCTCTATGAGAGTGGAACGAACAACCAGGGCAAAGACCAAGGAACGGATGAGTAGATGGTTTCTTGAAAGCTCCAGATAGAGTGGATAAGATATTGCCCACATGTGTTCTGGATGTCTGCTTCGCACGAGGACACCACAAGATAATGGCAGAGGCGGGTTCCTAATTTTTTTACTACCACTCTGTGGGCGTGGCTTATTTTGTGGGTGTGGCTTGCCAGCCATGTGACCGGGTGGGCATGGGTCTCGGGAGCTTGGCAGCAGCCGGAGAAGCAGGGGGGCATTGCCCACCTGCAACGGAGCACCCCGCAGCGGGAGCAGCAAGACCGCAGCAGCAGTTCTTCTAGGAGGCTCCATCCGGCCTGAATGCTTCTCCCCATTCGATGATCCTAGGCTCCTGCCGCCTGTTCCCCCTCCCCTCAGTAGCTCGAGAAGCCTCGAACGTGCAAAAATGCCTAGGATCATCACCACACGTTCGTGGCTTCTCGGACTGCTGAAGGGAGAGGAATGGAGATAGCTCCTGCTGCCCGTTCTTTCAGCGTCTCACGCGCTCCCTCAGCCATCCTCCCCTGCTTGGACTCACTGTGGGGTAGGAAGGCAGTGCATGCGCAGTGCCGGAATCTCAGCTTCTGGGCATGCGCAGAAGAAATTTTTAAAAAAAAAATTTAAAATTTTTTTTGTAAAAAAATGGCCGCAACCAGGCACCAGCAACCGACCACACCGGTACTATGACATCACCAGCAGGCCGCTACCGGTGCTATAGAGTGGACCGCACTGGTAGGAACCCACCACTGGATAATGGTTTTCTGCAGGTCTAAGCACTGGGAAACAAAGGGATTAGACCTCATGCTCATAACAGTAGCAGAGACTTTTAAAAGACAGTCAGTTTGCAAACCTCATTTTGTAATCACTTTTGGAAATTGCTCATTAACTATTACTAAGCTATTAGAGATCTTTGGATTTACAAGTTTGAAAATGCTGGGCAAGTTACCTTCAATCCTGAATGAAACAAAGTTTTAAAAATAACCTTATAAATGATAGCACCTGAAATAAACAGCCAGAAAGTAACTAAGATTTTGATCTCAGACAATTATAAACATTCTAAGCATCCAGATAAAATTGAAATTTTTACAAGATTTGGGCATTGAGTATTAATTATAAAGTATAAATTCTATTAATTATAAAGTATAAATTCAGGGGAAATAGATCCTATTTTGGTTTTACAAAACATAACATCTAAGCAAGTTTATTTAAAAGCAGGACACTAGAGGGGACTAAAGATTTTAGGTAGGTTAAAGATACACAGGCCACTAAGATGGTGCAAAGCATAATGACAATAAAAATACTGAAGGAGACTTTTGAAGAATGAAATCAGATAATAATAACTACAGTATCAACAATGAAAATAATATATCCATTTCCATGGATCGACTATGTCGAAAATATATAACATAGAGATATCAGATATAGAACAAATTTTGTATGAAAAGATATAGTATTGGAAGAGAATTTACAGCTGATTGTAAGAGAATGATTTAGAAAAGTATGCTTAATTGTATCTACAAAAGAAACTGGCTGAGATTTTAAAATGTAAAAGAGAAATACTGACAAGCCAAGAGAGTGATTATTGTAGATAGATTATTTTTCCTACTAGATTTACAAAAGAAGCTTGTTAAAATCTTGAAAAACACTATGTGATGGTTGCAGGAAGACAAGACATAAAGAGAAATTAAATTCTATGACAATATTTGAATGAATTAAAAATTAAGACTCTAGAAGCAGATTAGAAATAAAAGGACTGTAGAAGTAAGTTAGATGTTAAAGGAAGAAATATAAAGGTGGTTTATTTGATCAAGGTTAAAACAAAATATGTTGTTACTACCGAGTATTGACTTTCTGCTAAAAGAGAAAATTTGATATTTTATGGATTTGTTTACAGATAAGAGATGGGTTATGGGATAAAGGCGGTCTTCTTCGAGACCGCCTTCTGCCATAGAGCTCCCAGCGACCGGTGAGATCCCACAGAGTTGGTCTCCTCCAGGTCCTGTCAGTTAAACAGTGCTGGCTGGCGGGCCCGCGGGGGAGGGCTTTCTCTGTGGCTGCCCCAGCTCTCTGAAACCAGTTACCTCCGGAGATCCGGACTGCCCCCACCCTATTGGCCTTCCAAAAAGCAGTAAAGACCTATAATGTTTAAGATGTTATAATGTTTTCTCTAAAATGTTTTTAATATTTTTCTGCTGTTGTTAGGCCGCCGAGAGTCCTTTGGGAGTTGGGCGGCATATAAATAAATAAATAAATAAATTAATAAATTAATAAATAAACAAACAAACAAATAAATAAATAAATAAATAAATAAATAAATAAATAAATAAATAAATAAATAAATAAATAAATAAAATAAAGCAGGTGAAGCTAGGCAAAATCACATCAGATACCTGTACAATTAGCACAGCCCCCCCCCAAGGCTGTGTACTCTCACCACTTCTCTTCTCTCTATATACCAATGACTGCATCTCAAACAATTCATCTGTTAAACTACTGAAGTTTGCAGATGATACAACAGTGATTGGTCTCATTCGAGACAACGATGAAACCGCATACAGACGGGAGGTTGAACAACTAGCCTCGTGGTGCGACCGGAACAATCTGGAACTGAACACACTCAAAACCGTAGAAATGGTGGTAGACTTTAGGAGAAACCCTCCCATCCTACTACCTCTTGCAATACTAGACAATACAGTATCAATAGTAGAGACCTTCAAATTTCTAGGTTCCATCATATCTCAAGACCTAAAATGGTCATCTAACATCAAAAACGTCATCAAAAAAGCACAACAAAGAATGTTCTTTCTGCGCCAACTCAGGAAGCTCAAACTTCCCAAGGAGCTGCTGATACAGTTCTACAGAGGAATCATTGAGTCTGTCATCTGAACCTCTATAACTGTCTGGTTTGGTTCTGCAACCCAACAAGACAGACACAGACTTCAGAGGATAATCAGAACTGCAGAAAAAATAATTACTGCCAACCTGCCTTCCATTGAGGACCTGTATACTGCACAAGTCAAAAAGAGGGCCGTGAAAATATTTACTGACCCCTCGCATCCTGGACATAAATTGTTTCAACTCCTACCCTCAAAACGTCGCTATAGAGCACTGCACACCAAGACAACTAGACACAAGAACAGTTTTTTCCAGAACGTCATCACTCTGCTAAACAAATAATTCCCTCAACACTGTCAAACTATTCACTAGGCTGCATTACTATTACTATTAGTTTTTCTCATCGTTCCTATCACTCATCTCCTCCCACTTATGACTGTATGACTGTAACTTGTTGCTTGTATCCTTATGATTTATTTTCATATTGATTGTTTCCTGATTACTTACTTGAACCCTATGACAACCATTCTTGACAAATGTATCTTTTCTTTTATGTACACTGAGAGCATATGAACCAAAGACAAATTCCCTGTGTGTCCAATCACACTTGGCCAATAAAGAATTCTATTCTATTCTAAAATAAATAAATAAATAAATAAATAAATAAATAAATAAATAAATAAATAAATAAATAAATAAATAAATAAATAAATAAATAAATACATACATACATACATACATACATACATACATACATACATACATACATACATACATACATATTTGTAAATCTAGAGAGGGTTACTAAATTTGTTTATACTTGGAATGAAACTTGGAAATGACTTCTTTATATCTGTTTTATTTTTCTTTGTTATATTCTTTCTTTTCTCTTTTGCTCTTTTGTTTTTCTTGCATATTTACTTTTCTCTTTATGCTCATTTCTTAGTTTATTATAGATTTTACTATTATAATTGAAATTCTTAATTAAAAATTATATATGGCAAATGATAGATATTGCAAATGTATCTTTCTTTCAAAATCCACATCCTAGTTTAATTGTTCAAATATGTTCATTTTGTACACTATGAGAAGCAGAGATAAATTACAGTGCTTTATTGCTGCATATTATTGGGTTAAGAAAATGTAAGACAGTAGCTTTCATTAATATTGCCAAGTATATTTTACTATTTACTTCTTTCCCCCAACTCCATATTATTGGGACAATAATCTCTTTTTTAGACTTCTAGTTTCCATATTGAATTTACCTTATATTGCTATATACAATAAATATGATCCACAAAAATAAATATCAATATGAAATACCTCATTGCCCTGTCCTGACCACACAACAGATGGTCATACAACCACATCAAAACAGTTCATTGCACTCAACATGAGGCAAAGACCTCTTCAAGGTGCAATAGGCTGAGTTACGCAAACGTAATGCTTAAGGGTGTTTCCGCATGTGTCCCCTTGACCCCATTGATTTGTGCACTATTCTAAGAGATGACAATTATGAAAAATTTATGAGACAGACATCTACTCAGTCCAGGTATCCAAATGGAACTGCCTGTACCTCATTTATCATGTGATGCAGAAGATCAAATGTTTACTTTTTGCATCTCCACTTAAAAGAACCCTAAATAACAATTGTAAAAATTACCACTTTGAAAGGTCTTGAGGAGTCTCTGGTATTTAAAGAAGACTAAGTTGCCATTATACTTATCTTTCATGCACAGATTCATCAACTCTGCCACTAGAAAGTACAGTGTCAGGCTTGTGCCAGCTTGGGCATTTAGGAAAGAAAGACCCTCGATTCCATTTGTAGTGAAAGGTATACTTTTACTAAAGCCAAATGGTTATACAGCATAAGCAAAGCTGGATCTGAATATTCCCACTCAAAACCTGCCCTTTTTCCATTTCCCAAAGCCTCCCCCCTTGACCAATTCATGAGTGTCCTATTTTATTATTTATTTTATTTATTTAAATGGATTTATATGCCGCCCAAGGGGACTCTGGGTGGCTCACAACATGTCAATCCATTTTCCAATATAAAAAGACACAACAATTTAAAAGCTACAAAAATTAAAAAGAACATCTAACATTCATAACCAAGGGGGGAGACCCATATCTGGTCTAGTTGGTCTCACTTTCACCCCGCCTGCCAGAAGAGCCAAGTTTTTATTGCTTTACAGAAGGCCAGCAGGGTGGGGATGGTCCTGATCTCTGGAGGAAGCTGGTTCCAAAGGGAGGGAGCTCCCACAGAGAAGCTCTCCCCCTTGGCCCCACCAACCGGCATTGCTTGGTCGATGGGACCTGGAGAAGACCAACTCTGTGGGCCCTAACCGGTCGTAGGGAGGTATGCAGCAGGATGCGGTCCCGAAGGTAACCTGGTCCTAGTATTCAAATTTGGTGTTTTGGTAGACAGCTTTAAGGTTTGGCGCCCCTTTGGTGTAGTTTCACATTCCATTCTAGTGCTCATGTACTTAGATGCGCTGTTCTGTTCTGAATTGGCACCTCTGGTTCCTGCCATCCTATCATTTCCCCCCTATATTCCCTTCCTCCCCCCCTTCCCGCATTTTATGATAGGATGCCGGGAGTGGGATGGGGGAAGCAGGCTGAAACATTTACGATGGCAGACCTGACATACAGTTTATCAGATTTTCATATCATTCTAGCAAATATTGCCTTTTCCCTTACAGGATTTTATTTTACAGTATAACTTTCTTTCTGAATATTTTAGAAAACATGTCCCATAACTAGAAATTATAGCTGAAGCCAAATTAGCTAGTTTTCCTATAACTTTTAACTCTTTTCCAGCGCACTGTTAGGACTGAATGCAAAAAGAAAATTGTTTACAGTGACCATGTTCAGAAGTTCTCTGAACATGGTCAGTAAAAGTAGCCAATTAGCAACCATTCAGTTACCACGTATCTACCAAAAGGAACTTACAACCAGGATTTGAAGTTCCAATGACTGCCTTCTCTGTGATTTCCGAAAACAGCATTTTTTTAACCCAAAACAGCATTTACTTCTGGTTTCCAGCAAAAATAAGAAGGCCCATTTCAGTCAACGGGTTCACTTAACAACAACCATGTTTAGAATATATATAGAATAACAGAGTTGGGAGGGATCCTGGAGGTCTTCTAGTCTAACCCCCTGCTTAGGTAGGAAACCCTGTACTGTTTCAGACAAATGGTTATCTAATCTCTTCTTAAAATCTTCCAGTGTTGGAGCATTCACAACTTCTGGAGGCAAGTTGTTCCACTGATTAATTGTTCTGTCAGGAAATTTCTCCTTAGTTCTAAGTTGCTTCTCTCCTTGCTTAGTTTCCACCCATTGCTTCTTGTCCTACCCTAAGGTGCTTTGGAGAATAGCTTGACTCCCTCTTCTTTGTGGCAACCCTGAGATATTAGAACATTGCTATCATGTCACTCCTAGTCCTTCTTTTCATTAAGCTAGATATACCCAGTTCCAACAACTGTTCTTTATATGTTTTAGCATCCAGTCCCCAATCATCTTTGTTGCTCTTTCTAGAGTCTCAACATCTTTTTTACATCGTGGCAAGCAAAACTGGATGCAGTATTCCAAGGATGGCCTTACCAAAGCCTTATAAAATGGCATTAACATTTCACATGATCTTGAGTCTATCCTGCTGTTTTTGTAGCCTAGAACTGTGTTGGCTTTTTTGGCAGCTCTAGCATATTGATGGCTCATATTTAAATGATTATCCACTAGGACTCCAAGATCCCTCTCACAGTTACTACTATTGAGCGAGGTACCACATATACTGTACCAGGGTTCCTCCCGGTTCGGACTGGTTCACCCGAACCGGTAGCGACCCGCTGGTGACGTCATGATGACATCATCAAACCGGATTGGTCGGTGCCGGTCCGTGGTCGCCGCCATCTTTTTTTTAAAAAAATTCAAAAAAAAATTTCTGCACAGAAGCTGGAGTTTCCGGCACTGCGCATGCATCGCCATTTTGTTTTTGGTGTTTTTTTTTAATTTGGGTTTTTTTGCACTGTGCATGCGTGGCCACATGGTGCGGGAGGAAGCAAATCGACAGCGAGGTAAGTTGGAACCCAGCCCTGTACTGTATCTGTGCATTTTGTTTTTCTTGCCTAAATGTAGAACCTTATTTGTCTAATAACTGATATAAAAAATGTTGTAAAATCGGATCGGTCATGTGGGTATGATTTGCAACCATCATGACATACAACAGAAGTTCCGAGCTCCATTATGGAAGCTGGTCAAGGACTACCTCTATCTCTTAAGAAACGTTTTTATGTGTCTATGTCTCATTAAAACCTAACATTGTGACATTAGAAAAAGAAATATACCCACCCCCTGTGCATTAAATAAAACATCTTTGAAGAACCAAGGACAGACTTGGTCCCCCTGTTTCAGAAAATGAAATGGCAAATTCTGAGGAATAGGGAGTTGAGGCATTGGAGGGCAGAGTTCTCCTTGCCGCAGAGTTCTTTCAATGTGTCCCAAGTTGGTTTGTTTTCCATAGTTGGGATGGAGGAAGATGCTCTCTCAGTGTTTTGCCAATCCATTTGGCTTATTTACAGGAATTTACTTTCCTCATGGACAGTTGGTTTTATGAGATTGCTTTTTCCAGTATTAAATTTGCACATAAATATGCAATTTGTTTTAAAAGTAAACATGCACATTAAAATATATGCATGCATGCTTATATGGATTTTTCTTAAGGTATGTGATTTCTTTTAAGCTATACTGTATAATTCTCTTGAGATGTACAAGTTTGCCTTTCATGTTCTCTGCTATGTTTTGTAAACTATTTGTATTGATACACGCAATTTGGTAGATAGTTTTGCAATGCGTACATACCTTTAGGCCAGGGGAGGGTTCTAACTTACCTCGCCACTGGTTTGCTTCCTCCTGTGCTGTGTGGCTGCGCACGCATGTGCAGTGCCAAAAAACAAACAAAAATAGCAAAAATAAAAAATAAGAAGCCAAAAACAAGATAGCGGCGCATGCGTAGGGCCAGAAACTCAACTTCTGTGCATGTGCAGAAGCAAAAGAAGAAGAAGAAGAGGAAGAAGAAGAAGAAGAAGAAGAAGAAGAAGAAGAAGAAGAAGAAGAAGAAGAAGAAGAAGAAGAAGAAGAAGAAGAAGAAGAAGAAGAATTCCAAAAAAAAGATGTTGGCGTCCACGGACCGGCACCGACAGAACCGGCTCCGTGACATCCCCACCGGTTTACTACCAGTTCTATAGAACCGGTGCGAACCGGGAGGAACCCACCTCTGCTTTGGGCCAATATTCTTACTAAATAAAACTCAATTCTAGCATTTGGATATTCCCATTAAACAATTGCCATATTTCAGTTCCGGCTTTGCATCCAGAAATGCAAAGTGTGCATTCAAATTAATCCAGAACAAATTTCTTCCAGTCTATAAAATAATCTAAAAAGTTTTTAAAGCCCTGTATGGCATGGATTGAACCTAAGGAGCGATCTCACCCCAATGGGACTAACTCATCTCACTTCCTCTAGTGGAAAGGGGCCTGCTGCAGATCCCATCAGCTAAGGAATTCTGTCTGATGAGTTCAAGGAGAAGAGCCTTTTACGCTGTGGGCCTGGTCCTGTGGAACATTCTACCACTGGAAGTGAGAACTTCTCCCATTCTTCTGGCCTTCTGAAAGGGTATCAAAACCTTTGGGGCTTGGGACACCAAGGGGCTTCATCATTGGAAGTGGTTAACAAGGTAAGCTTGGAAGAATTGGAAGAATTTGAAAGCAGAGTAGATCTAATAGAAAGCTACAAAGAACCAACACTGGATGGAACCAACAGAGAAGTTGGCACCTGGGTCTGATGAAAGCTGGGGAGTATGGAAATCATTAAATACACTGCTGTATGCATACAACAAGATCCAGAGACAATCTAAAAAAATGAGGCTATCTGGTTGCTTCTGCTCTTTACGATTGTAGTCTCATGCAGACAATGACACATATGTATACTTTCCCTTTGTGCTCCAAACAGTGTATAGTTGAGGACCTCATGGCAACGCGCAGAACACAATTAATGTTGCTAGTTTCTGGGCAATAAGTTGTACCGTATATTCCGGCGTATAAGACGACTGGGTGTATAAGACGACCCCCAACTTTTCCAGTTAAAATATAGAGTTTGGGATATACTCGCTGTATAAGACTACCCCTTCTACCATCTTTCTTTTTCTTTCTGTCTTTCTTCCTTCCTAACATCTTTCTTTCTTTCTTTCTTTCTTTCTTTCTTTCTTTCTTTCTTTCTTTCTTTCTTTCTTTCTTTCTTTCTTTCTTTCTTTCCTGACTTGACCTTATGAATGTGATACTAAGGATCTAACTTAGCTTGAAATATTTTTGGTGGAATGCTAAACTGAGGGTCAATTTCCAGGGTACAAATCAGGGATGTATTCCATCCAACAAGAAAACTGTAGCAGATGGAAAACAGATCCAAAGCAATTCCAAGCTTAACCCATATTTTCCATAAGAAGGTAACCAAGACAAAAAGAACTTATCTGGAAGAAATCATTCTCATACCCAAAGCAGGAGATAACCCAGGCATGAAACTTGTACCAAATTATAAAAAGCATATTTTATTTAGTTAATTGTTTGATTTATACACCCACTCAAATTGTTTGATTTATAAGCCCTCTCAAAATAACTCTCTGGGAAATAGGCAAAATAAAAAAAGAGCTATCATAAAATATAAAATATGATAAAATACAATAATTCCATCAGGCAATTCAATGAACAATTGTCAGAGAATCATTAATTTCTGAAGGAAAGTTATGCCCTTAAACATATTGAACAATATTGCTTCCCTAGAAGCTAGGAGCAGTTTATCAATCCCCACCATGGCTCCTTTCTCCCTCGCCCAGCCCTCTTCAAAGATGCCAAGTGGAAGCAAGGTAGGTGGGTGGGTTGCTCCCCTCCCCTCCCCTTGGAGGAAGAAGAAGCCTCTGTCTCCGTCTCCCGCGGGACTCCAACCACCTGACTGAGTCCCCGACTGCGGCGCCGGCAGGGTGAACGCGCATGGGAGGGAAGGAGACAGCGCGCGCTGCCGCTACTGCTATCGTACTGAAACTTCGGAGCCGGGGGGAGCTGAAAAACGGCCGCGGCTGCATCCCTGCCATTCTCCAGCCAAGCGGCCGAAGGAGCCCCGGAGCTCCGACGCTGCCCTGCATCTTGGTCTCCTGCCGCCACCGCCAGCTGCAGCCTTCCCAGCAGGTGGGCGCGCGCGAGAGGGATCGCGGAGCAGAGGGGCCCGGCGAGCGGTGCGAGAGGCGCAGGGATGCCAGAAGTGGCATCGGCGGCAGCAGGCTCCTGCCCGTCTCCCGCCTGCCTCTTGCCTTAAGCCGCCGGGCGCCTCTGCTCCGCGATCCCTCCCGCGTGCGCCCACCTGCTGGGAAGGCTGCAGCTGGCGGTGGCGGCAGGAGACCAAGATGCAGGGCAGCGTCGGGGCTCCGGGGCTCCTTCGGCCGCTTGGCTGGAGAATGGCAGGGATGCAGCCGCGGCCGTTTTTCAGCTCCCCCCGGCTCCGAAGTTTCAGTACCCGGCATATAAGACGACCCCCGACTTTCGAGATGATTTTCAAGCGGTAAAAAGTCGTCTTATACGCCAGAACATACGGTACCTATTTTAATCTTGTATTTTATATTTTACATTTTATGTCATACAGTGTGCCTTATTGTGATGCTTCTGACACAAATAAACAATAGTGTCATTGACATATATACATACATACATACATAGATACATACATACATACATAGATACATACATACATACATACATACATACATACATACATACATACATACTAGCTGATACCCATGCTTCGGTACGAAACAATATGATGGGGCTTGATAAATTGACACTTAAGGCTTGGAAATTAATGAGTAGTTAAAAAAGGGACTGTATTATTTCGTTAGCGATGGTAAGCTAAGTTTCTGTTACAGATGAAGACATTATTTGCATAGCAAATTCATCCCTCAGATGAATTGCTCAGGACCTCCCTGTAAACAACATTCCTGGTTTTGCTGTCTGGCTGGAGGATGACCAGGCTGTCAGGTGAACTGACTCTGGAGCATGCCACATAGAACTGGCCATGGGAGAAACAGGCAGCTTCCCTTACTTGTGTTTTCCTAATCGCATCTGTAAATCTTTTCCTGCGTTTTTTTGCCTCTTTTCCCTTTAACTGGTGTTACAGTGGAAGGAACAGATTCGTCTGAACTGAGGAGGAAAATATATATGATATTGGATTGGCCATAGATCAGAACTTCTGTTCTCATTCTGGGCTTTCTTCTCTCATCTTATTACAATGTTGCCTTGAGATGCAAGAGGAATGTTTAAGCAGCGGCATCTTTAAATGTTTAAATGCTGGTGTAAGTTATGAAAGTCCCCAAGCCTTTAGGGAAGGATCCATTTCTGTTTTCGCAGCTACAAAAGAACCATTTCAAAGTGCACTGATCAAGTTGCCATTTATCCTGCATTTTCTGTTGATGTTGTTAGCCAACCCCTCTCTCTCTCTTTAAATGGTAATTAGATGGCTCCGATAGTGATCTGCAGAAAATACTCTCTGGTAGTCTTCTGGGTGACTATCACTGGCAGTTTTATTACTAATTTGCAGTTGCCACTGGGCTTGTCTATAATTAAGTTACTAATGGACTGTCTTGGCTGAACTGCTTTCTTTGGTTATCTTCCCCCATCCCACCCCTTCCCTTGCCTTTCCTTTTATGAAATCTCTTCATATGTTTGAGGATAAAGCTCTACCTGTGATCGCTCACCAACCTTTTAGGTATGTTTTGATTGTTTTCCAACTTCACACTCTTTGGTTCACAACCAAAAATGCCTCTGGGTAGAGATTTATATGATATTTACATACTGCTTTAATTAGAGTAATGATTACACCTGCTTTAAGATAATATGTATTACTCGCTGCCAACCAGAAACACAATGACTGGGGCCAGCCTGCATAGTGGCTGCTTTTGAAAAGATGTTTAATTTTGCAGTACTTTAAATAACGTTGCTTAAAGTATTAATTATGGAAGTGCTCAACTGGGACATTTTATAATACAGAAAGTAACTAGGCAGACTACCATTAAAGAGTTGCTTCATGAAAATCATTTTTATACCCCCAAACAGCTATCCTAATATTAAAACCAGTTCATTAGGGTTGGTCAAAGTTTGCTCAGGCAATTTGATTATTACTGAGAATTCTGAAAGCTGAATTCCATCCAGATGAAGCTCGTCCAAGTTAGCTTGATTCTCAAAATGGCTCACAAATAGTTTGAATAAATAATAAGCAACATTGACACACAAAGTAGTCCTTAATAATAATAATAACAGAGTTGGAAGGGACCTTGGAGGTCTTCGAGTCCAACCCCCTGCTTAGGCAGGAAACCCTACACCAGTGATGGCGAACCTTTTTTCCCTCGGGTGCTGAAAATGCGTGCGCGCGCGCTGTCACGCACGTGTGAGTGCCCACACCCATAATTCAATGCCTGGGGAGGGTGAAAACGGCCTCTCCCGCCCCCGCAGAGGCCCTCTGGAGGCCGGAAATGGCCCATTTCCTGACTTCCGGTGGGCCTGGTAGGCCCATTTTTCGCCCTCCCCAGGCTCCAGAGGCTTCCCTGGAGCCTGGGGAGGGCGAAAACACCCCCTCGGAGGCCCTCTGGAAACCTAAAATGCCCTCACAGAGCCTCCACACGAGCCAAAAATCAGCTGGCCGGCACGCACATGCATGCTGGAGTTGACCTAGGGCAACGGCTCGCATGCCGGCAGATATGGCTCCGCGTGTCACCTGTGGCACGTGTGCCATAGGTTCGCCATCACTGCCCTACACTATTTCAGACAAAATATGACTTACATAATGGAGCCTACCCATTATGTTCATAAGACGTGGTAATCTTAACACAGGTCACCCATGTGACTGGCCCATTTTTTTTTTTATTCTGTTTATATGCCACCTATCTAGCTGTCAAAAACATTTTAGGATATTTTTTGCAGTGGTCATTAAGCGAGCCCATTGTTTGCTATGGGCCGATTTTGCCCATAATAAATGCCGGTTTTCAGCAAAAGTGTCATAAAATGTAGTCATGTTTTGGGTTTAATGGGAAAAGACTTGGTTGGGGGGGAAATTGGAACTTTGATGTTATATATGTTGACGGCAGTAAGACTACTCTACACACAGATATGAAAGGAGATTTCAATCCCCACAATGGACGAATGGCTGCAAAAATTGATGGAGTTAGCAGAGATGGCTAAATTGACTGCTTTTTCAAAGAAAAAAAATACAATTACTTTTATTTCTTTTCTTTTTTAAAAAATAATGTTTATTAGATTATTTACATTTAAAAAGAACACAATACAAAAAACAAAAAAGACAAACCAGGACAAAACACCAACAAACATACAACTATACAATACAACCTTAGGGCAGTGATGGCGAACCTTTTTTTCCTCGGGTGCCAAAAGCACGTGCGTGCACGCTATTGCGCACGTGCGAGTGCCCACACCCATAATTCAATGGCCCCCTGCGCATGCGTGTGTGATCCCCCCATGCTGCCCCGCCCCTGTGCATGCGTGCATGATCCCCCCGCTCCCCCGTTTCCCGACTTCGGGTAGGCCCGGTAGGCCCATTTTTCACCCTCCCCTGGCTCCAGAGGTTTTCTTGTAGCGTGGGGAGGGCAAAAATGGCTCCCCCCGCCCCCCGGAGGCCGAAAACGCCCTCCCAGAGCCTCCGTAAAAGCCAAAAATCAGCTGGTCGGTGCGCACATGCGCACTGGAGCGGAGTTAGGGCAACAGCTTGCGTGCCGGCAGATATGGCTCCGCGTGCCACCTGTGGCACCCGTGCCATAGGTTTGCCATCACTGCTCTAGGGTTATGCCGGAACCCTGACAAGTAACCCCAGGAAGGTTTGTTCTGATTTTGAATAGTTGCTAAGCTACTGGTTGTAAGTCCAGAACTACCTGTAAGTATAGCCAAACTACAATGTTCTGTTTGTTGAACAGAACAAAGGATGAGACACATCAGTTTGACATTGTGTGAAAGCTTGCAGTTTGCATGGATCATTGGAACATTTACGTCTTATCGTGTGAAATTACTGACCGTTTACAGATTTCTCCTCTGCATGAATGAAAAAAAAATCTGAAGAGCAAAATGTGTCAGGAACTCCCTTTCAATTTGAATTGGATATTTGTGAAACAAACACCTAGAGGTGAAATATTAAAGCTCATGCAAAAAGTTAAGAGGATCCCATTATGGAAAAGATAGGTGTTGCAGTGTCCCCGGGACGTGTTTCTTCTTTGAAGGAGGCAATAATTAAGAAAAATCATTGCTGAATCACTCTGAAACAGCATAGTAAAATTGCACAAAGGGCAAAAAGACATCCTAGTGAAGAGTAAGGTTTATGGAGGTTAGGATACTCTTCTGAAGGACAAAACATTCCTAGCTACAAAAGGGATATCATGAGCTGATGTTGTGATTTATAGTTCATCCTCCTGGATGATGCTTGTTGACAGAGGTGATAATTAATCTCACAAAGGAGAAGTTTGATCTTTTCCCGGACATCAGACATTAGAAAAGAAACCGCAGTTTAAAGATCTAAGTAAAAATATTTATTTCGGTACAAAAACAATAAATCCTCATTTGTTTACATCTCTAATATAAAAGTAGGTCTTCCTTCAATGGAAGCCAGGAACAGAAGGGAAGAATGGAATGCACACATGCGTACAAGAACATATCAATCACGTGCTCAGGAATAAACCATTATAATGATTAGGGATGCATCTCCCTGCATATACATATAACAGGCAATAAAATCACTGTGTGACACTTGTAGACTTAGATTCTTAGAGCAATGGATGAGGAAATTTCTGGGAAATCAGACAAAATGTACACATTCAATTTCTGAGCTTGAACCTGCACTGCATATCAGACATTAATACAATTGAGAGAGTCCAGAAATATTTCACAAGAAGAGTCCTCCACTCCTCTGTTCGCAACAGAATTCCTTATTCCACCAGACTTGAAATTTTGGGCTTAGACACCTTAGAGCTACGTCGCCTTCGATCTGAGCTAAATGTAGTTCATAAAATCATCTACCACAGTGTCCTACCTGTCAATGCATACTTCAGCTTCAACCGCAACAATACACGAACACACAATAGATTCAAACTCAATGTAAACCGCTCAAAACTCGACTGCAGAAAATACGACTTCAGCAACAGAGTAATCAATGCCTGGAATGCACTACCTGACTCTGTGGTTTCTTCCCCAAACCCCAAAAACTTTAACCTTAGACTGTCTACAGTTGACCTCACCCCATTCCTAAGAGGTCTGTAAGGGGCATGCATAAGCGCACCATTATGCCTACCGTCCCTGTCCTACTGTTCTATTCTCCAAATTTACCTATACCTGCTTTGCTTTTGTTTATGTTTATACCATACCTGTTATCTTGTACACGTTTTGACAAATAAATAAATAAATAAATAAATAAATAAATAAATAAATAAATAAATAAATAAATAAATAAATAAATAAATAAATAAATAAATAAATAAATAAAAATAAAAAAAACAAGGAGAGATTCAACCTGGAAATAAGGAGAAACATTTTGACAAATAAATAAATGAATGAATGAATGAATGAATGAATGAATGAATGAATGAATGAATGAATGAATGAATGAATGAATAAATAAATAAAATAAAGTAGACAAGGTTCGTAAATTGGAAAATATGGCTACTACCTGACAGCATTGCTGATAAATTCAGGTGAATCCTTATATATCTGCTTTCATCCGTTTAAGGCAATCACTTACTGTTTTTCTTGGTTGTTGTTTTCTTTTCTTTTTTCTTTTAGAAACATCCTTTATCGACTAGATGACAGGACACACCAATTTTCAGTACTCCGGGAGGCAGCAGAGCACTGGAAGTTACATCAGTCAAATGAGACTCTACAAGCTACGTTGGCAAAAGTGTTCAACAGTTTCCATTCAGCTCAGGTTTGTTTCAAAGCAGGACTTGAGGTCTTTGAGACCACCTCAGTGGGAAACCAATGACGAACTTGGCTTTTTGGCATCTGCACACACGCCACTAAGAACCTTGTTTACATTTTCCAGAAGACGACTTGGGATCAGACTTGAAATGATATAGGGTTGAAAGCTTTCTTTGGTTTCTCAACTTTAAAGGAGGAATCCTTGTTTCAAGGTAGTCCCACAGGTGCTTTTTAGGTTCCAGAAAGTCCAGCTGCCTCTTGAAAAAGCACCTTTGGGACAACCATGACCTAGATGACTGAGAATCTCCATAGATATTTGTTTCAAGGTACTTTAAAGTACCCCTAGATAATGCTAAAGCAGCGTTTTGCACTGTGGAGAGTTTATTGCATATTTCTATTTTTGGAATATGTGCGAATGGGTAGCTGTATATGTGTTGATAGATCAAGAATCAAATGAGGAAGATTTGAAATGGGATAACTAGAAAGTAATTCCACACAGTTGATCCCAGCTGGAAGAAGAAATTAAGGCGCTTTTCTCTTTCCTGTAATAGCCTACTGCATTTCTAATTGCACACAGAAAAGGCATGAAATAATCCTTCTCATTTCCATTCACTTCCTACCCGTATTTTTCGGAGTATAAGACGCAACTTTTTCCTCCCTAAAAGTGGCTGAAAATTTGGGTGCGTCTTATACTCTGAATGTAGCTTTTTTGAAGCTTTTTTCCAGCCCTAACTAGGTGCTAACGATCTTCCCAGCTCTTACTTTGCAGGCTTTTTCATTGTTACTCTCTCCGAAGAAGGTTTTTCCAGCCCTAAGTCTTTGCAGCGTTTTTTCATTGCTCTACTTGCTCCAAAAAAGTTTTTTTCTAGCCCTAACCAGGTGCTAACGATCTTCCCAGTTCTTACTGGCTTGCAGGCTCTTTCATTGTTACTCTCTCCGAAGAATGTTTTTCTAGCCCTAAGTCTTTGCAGGGTTTTTCATTGCTCTACTTGCTCCAAAGAAGTTTTTTCTAGCCCTAACCAGGTGCTAATGATCTTCCCAGCTCTTACTGGCTTGCTGGCTCTTTCATTGTTACTCTCTCCGAAGAAGGTTTTTTTAAGTCCTAACCAGGGGATAAAATAATGTGCTGAAGCTGACCAGACTAAGGATGCTAGCCAGATGAATACCTGGTAGGCAGATTTTTCTCCCTATTTTCCTCCCCAAAAACTAAGGTGCATCTTATACTCCGAAAAATACGGTATATGGAATACCTGAGCTTCCATCTGTTCCCTTATTTGCAATCATGGCTCACATGTGGCTACTAGGTTTTTAAATATAAGGCCAACATGCAAGTGCATTGACCAGCATTTGCCTAAGGTTGCTGTTCAGTAGCAAAAACCATTTGTGAAACATTCATTCAAAAATATCTTGCCCTGTGGCGCTGGATATTTCTGTTCAACAATAGCCAAAAAAATAAATAAATCCCACCCATTTGTGAACAGGAGCCATGAAATCTGATAATATGTGGTTGGTCATGGATGTTTTCAGAGTTCATAGAACACTTGATTTACCAACACCTGATTGTTGACTCGCAAGTGAACTTTAATTGAACTGGTCCTCCTGCAGAAGACTCAAGATTGAACAGAGTGAACAATGAAATGTCAGTGGTGTTATCCTACAGGAAACAAAACAAATTAATCTTTTCTTATTATTTATGCACAATGCTCATATTGTCATAGACAGGTCTGAAATAAAATTAGAGACCAGCCATTGTGAAAGAGGCAATAATATCTAACTTCACCCAGATAGGACCATGCCTGATTCTCAACTTTTTCTTCATCATGTACTCCCTTTAAGTACCTCTTGTGGCCATAGACCATGGCCAGGGACCACCAAGACTTAACTCAAGATTTAAGGAAGTATATTCACCGAGCTCCTGTGATGACATCTCAGCCTCCCCAGGGTTTCGCAGACCACAGGTTGAGAACCAATGCCCTATGAGATATCCTAGACAACTATAGATGAAAAATAAGTTGCATAGATCAGGAAACTGAAATCAAAATGTGTCTTGACAGCTTTTTGCTGAAAATCTCCAAGAAAAAAAAAGCAATAGGTAAAAAGAGTCAAGGTATTTAAATACTAAAACCAGGGGTGGGCTGTTGGTTCGCAGGAGTTCGGGAGAACCTCTAGCTAAGATTCTGTGCAGTTCGGAGAACCCCCAAATCCCACTCCTAGCTGGCCCCACCCACCCCACTTCACCCCTCCCAGGAGTCCCCACGCGGCCCATTTTGGATGCAGGTAAGTGCAGGGCACACACGGAGGCTTGGGGAGGGTGAAAAATGGGCTGGTTGGAAGTTTGGGAAGGCCGGAAATGGGCCCATTTCCAGCCTCCAGAGGGCCTCCGGAGCCTGGGGAGGCCATTTTCGCCCTCCCGGAGGCTCGAGGGAATCCTCCGAAGCCCGGGGGGCAACCCCCCCGCTGTGGTGCAGGAGGCTGACTAGGCCACGCCCAACATGGCCACACCCACCCAGCCACCTTGCTAAAAATTTTGAAGCCTACCCCTGACTAAAACGTATGCAACTGAAAATATAGTAGCCTCCCCATGCTGTTTTTTTTTTAACCAGAGCCAATAGACATTAAGACATATGCTTTCCCATCAAAACCATAGCCTTCACTATGTATATCCTGAGACCAAAAACTTTCTTTATTGTGTGACAGGTAATATTGCATTCCAATGCCTTTATTAATTCAGAGGGAAGCATTAAGTTTACGCAGCTGTCTGGATTTGAAAGGAAAATGTTCCGCTTTTCCTCCTTCAGATCCAGAAAAGATGAGTTTAAGTTTCATTAAGTTTAATGAAAGATTGCATGAACCTATAGCACAGTTTTCAGTCACCTGTGGGCTATTCCCAGAAAGCATCACTTAAACTTAACTTGGCATGAACTGCATGTGATTAATGTTGATAGGGAAACAGGTTTTCCAGAGACTCCTGTTCAATAATCCAGGAAGAGTCGCAGAAGAGGGTGCAAAAGAGGTGTGTGTGTGTGTGTGTGTGTGTGTGTGTGTGTGTGTGTGTGTGAGAGAGAGAGAGAGAGAGAGAGAGAGAGAGAGAGAGAGAGAGAGAGAGAGAGAGAGAGAGAGAGAGAGAGAGAGAGAGAGAGAGAGAGAATATCACCCAACAGTACATCCTCATTCCTTGAAATGTAATTTAAAGGAAAATCTCTTTTGTTTCATTTTTGATGAGGTAGGATTCTCCAGAATTCTGACTAGGAAGCTCAATTTAAATATAAATGAAATGAAGTTAAACTTATTTTTTTCATCCTGCTCTTCCCCATGCTGCATACAGTATACATCATTTGGTGCACTTAACTCAGAAAAGAATTGTGTTGCTTTCCCTTTGCTTTTGAGCACAATTTATAACCAGGGGTATTCAGAAGCAAATTTCCATTTATTTCAATGATATTTTCAGCTTAGTAAGCATCCTTAAGCTTGCATGCTTTAAATGAAATCTCTTATGAGGCTATTGGAGTGGCATCAATACAGCAGGATGCAACTAAATCATATTAGGCACTGTTATTTGATTTCGTTTTGGTATTGCCTCAAATATAGATTCAAATTTCTCTTAAAATAATACTTCAGCAATCATCCAGATTCCTGAGGCATTCTTTATTACTTTGTCATAGGTCACATGCCAGTAGATTTTAAGTTTTTTCCCTTAAATTAATCCAAACAATTTATAATCTATCATGAATTTAGTGGCCAAATCACAACTCTCTGGTATACTTATAGGTGACTCTATTTAAGCAAGGGACCAGCAAACCTTCACGGAAGCATGAATTGCTTTATTGATAAGAACTGGAAGCAAAGACAGACCTCAAGAGAGGAGGCATTGCAGTCCCTTTTCATAAATGTTTGCAAATTAACTACAATTAATTTGGCTTTGATTCATTGATTGTGTTTCAGCATATATGCATTAATGGCTTTGGGAATAGGTCAGGATAGGTATGTAATGGATTTTTATACTAGATACTTTTGAAAAACAACAGGTCAAAGAAATTACATTTGAAATTGGTCTGTTCCTCTAGCCATGACCTACAAACCTCAAGTCATATCTTAATCCTTTCTTGGCCTAGTTTGCATACTTGCAGCTAGCACTTTGATTAACTTAACCAAATGTAAGATTCTGAGTATTCCTAGTGCCTAATTATTTATTGCTGAGCTATGTTTTCCTGCACATTAAAAAAAAACCAGGCATACTGGTTTTTTAATCACACTGTTGCAGTGACCAAAGTTGACTTTTTTTAATAACTGTAATCCTGGCCTTGACAAATACATTTTGTTTTGGTTTTGGTTTTGTTCGTTTTTACCAGTGCTGATGTCTCTGGGGAATCGGTGCTGATTTTTTTCATTATGATACAGGACAAAGCATAAATGACACAGTTCATATTTGCCTGTGAAAACAGGATTTATGGAGCTGTTGGCTGCCACTCGTGGTCACCCATAGGAAGGTGAAAATCTGCAAGATGGCAAATGTGGTGATTTTGACTTTCTAGCACAAGTAGACCAGTTGTCTCTGTATGCAGGTGGTTCACTGTTTGGGGTTGTCGAGTCACTGATAAAGTGGTATAGATTTTTAAGTCACAGTGTTCTGTGAAATAGGATCTTCCCTACAGTGATCCCATAGTTGTAGAACTATTTTAAGGAGGGATTTGATAATTCATTAAGCTTATGTGCATATGCCTGTTGCTGGGAATTTGTATGGAGTGGATGTATGGACAAAACTTACTGGACAAAATTTACAACTTAGATGTTGAATTTACTACTCTTCCTAATTGTCTTTTAATTTCTTCTGATTACTTGATTTCCTGAGTTGTTGATTATGCATTTAAATGAGCCTGAATTATATATTTTCCTATGAAAAAATTCCAGTTCAACTTGACTTCTGTGGATATCAGGGTTTGGTGATTAGGGGCCTTTTACTTTGGACTCTTTGGATTAAGTCTGAGCAGGTAATACCACCTAGCTAACTTAGATCTCAAACAAACAACAACAGCTGATTGGGCTTGCAAAGTATTTGAATGGGAAACTGTCAAGAAATCTAGAACTGGAGGGGGAGAGAAAAAGAGAGAGAGAAAAATCCTGGAAAAGCTATTTAGGTATATATTTTTTTAAAAAAAAGATTGGCTGTTTCCGTGTAATTATCCGAGTTTGACTAAAAGGAGATTTTTTTTACTTATAAATATTATCATACGCAGGGAAAAGGAAACTATGAGAACTAGAAATGATAACAAGGAGAAAGGATTAATGACTACTTAACTGCATAAATCTCATAAAGGTTTTAGATGACTTAGTGTGCTTTAACATGCAGGCTCCAAATTTGGCAGTGTAGCCATCATGCTTACTGGTAGATTTATTGCGCAATTCTGTATATATTTACTGAGAGATGAGTATCGCCAATTTCAGCTTGAGTTGCTTCTAAGGACACTTATTCATAAATAAGCTTATAAAGTGGGCCCTTCATTGGTAAGCCTCAGTAAAAAAAAACTACTGGGGTGGAAGCAAATAGCAACGGCCATACTTTGGATAGTTGAGTGTAGTTGCCATTTACATTTCTTGCACTCTCCAAGAGAGATTGTTAAGTTCTGTAGCAAATTTATAGGATTACCCAGAGAAGGGGAGTGGGGATACAAAGAAGCATCCCAAAATGGATGCCCCACACTTTCTTTTGCATAAAGAATGAATTCAATATATGCTAAAACATAAAAAGAACGGTTGCTGGAACTGGGTATGTCTAGTTTGATGAAAAGAAGGACTAGGGGGTGACATGATAGCAGTGTTCCAATATCTCAGGGGCTGCCACAAAGAAGAGGGAGTCAAGCTATTCTCCAAAGCACCTGAGGGTAGGACAAGAAGCAATGGGTGGAAACTAATCAAGGAGAGAAGCAACCTAGAACTAAGGAGAAATTTCCTGAAAGTTAGAACAATTAATCAGAGGAAAAACTTGCCTCCAGAAGTTGTGAATGCTCCAACACTGGAAGTTTTTAAGAAGAGATTGGATAACCATTTGTCTAAAGTGCTGTAGGGTTTCCTGCCTAAGCAGGGGGTTGGACTAGAAGACCTCCAAGGTCCTTTCCAACTCTGTTATTCTATTCTATATTGCAGTACTACACATTATGCATGATATGTGACTCGGCACTACACAATGTGCAAAATATGCAAGGAAATGGGTGATGCAATTTCAGCTTAAAAGCTAGTCCCTTAGTGTATTCACATCTAGGTCTCCCAGCCAACACCAGAAAGGCTATGGTAGATAGCAATAGCACTTAGACCAGTGATGGCGAACCTATGGCACGCGTGCCACAGGTGGCACGCGGAGCCATATATGCTGGCACGCGAGCCGTTGCCCTAGCTTAGTTCCAGTGCGCATGTGTGCACCAGCCAGCTGATTTTTGGCTCATGCGAAGGCTCTGGGAGGGTGTTTTTGGCTTCTGGAGGGCCTCCAGGGAGTGGGAGAGGGCATTTTCGCTCTCCCCAGCCTCTAGGGAAGCCTCTGGAGCCTGGGGAGGGCGAAAAACGGGCCTACTGAGCCCACCGGAACTCAGGAAACGGGCCATTTACGGCCTCCAGAGAGCGTCCAGGGGGGACGGGGAAGCCGTTTTCGCCCTCCCCAGACATTGAATTATGGGTGTGGGCACTCGCGTGTGTGCGATAGCGTGCGCGCACGCGCTTTTGGCACCTGAAGAAAAAAAGGTTCGCCATCACTGATTTAGACTTATAAACCGCTTCACAGTGGTTTACAGCCCTCTCTAAACTGTTTACAGAGTCAGTTTATTGCCCCAAACAATAGGGTCCTCATTTTACCGACCTTGGAAGATGGAAGGCTGAGTCAACTTTGAGCAAGTCAGGATTGAACTCCTGGCAGTGAGCAGTGGGTTAGCCTGCAATACTGCACTCTAACCACTGCACCACCATGGCTGCTGCACTAGGATTATCCTAGATGATAATCCTAATGGGAAGTGAAAGATTGTCACTTTAAATTGTACATTAACTTCAAATCTTTCTGGGAATGAGGCTATTGTGTAGGGTCTATAACAGTGATAACTAACGTTTTTCTTTTCTGCACGTGCCGGCACCCGCAATGCATGTGTGACACCCCTCCACACGCCCTGCCCCCCGTGCATGCATGTGCGACTCCCTGTGCTCCCCCTACCGCCTCTGGAGGGCCTCCGGAGCCCTGGGAGGCCGTTTTTGCCCTCCTAGAGGCTCAAAGAAAGCCTCCAGAGCCTGGGGAGAGCGAAAAATGGGCCTCCCGGAAGTTTGGAAATGGGCCTCCATTTCCGGCCTCCAGAGGGCCTCCAGAGCCTGGGGGAGGCTGTTTTTGCCCTCTTGGAGGCTCGAGGAAAGCCTCCGGAGCCTGAGATGTGCCCTGCCCTCTGCGGCAGATACTTGAAAATCAGCTGGCCGGCAGGAGGCGCGCTGCATGCGCGGTGGATCTTAGCTGGGTGATGGCTCTTCTGCCCGCAGAGAGGACTCTGTGTGCCATAGGTTCACCATCATGGGTCTATAATGTGATCCTCTCTTGATTAGCAAAAATGAAAGATGATAGTATACAGAGCTAGTCCTTATTTCTGGGATAACTTTTTTCTGGCTTTAAAGTACATATAAATGCATACATAAGTGCATGTCATATAATGCAATGGGATTATTTCCTTTATTGTCTCTTTATTATATAGTTACTGTAGGAATGCAAGACACTAAGTGGAAGGAGCAGAATGAGATTTTTGCAATAGTATTCCAAAGGTGCAATAAATCTGCTTAGTTGTTTTCAATGTCCTATCAGAATCACCGATTGATTTAGAGAAGTTCGGTCTACTTCTTGGAAAACACAAAAGGTTTTACAAAGCTGGCTCTCCGAAAGAGGTAGAGAGGAGACTGGTAGCTTTTGACATGAGTTTTATGTTAAACTTTGCTGCTTTAGTATTATGTAAAAAAGTAGATTGGATGTCACAACTTCCATGGTTATAGAAACTATTGTTAGAGCCATAGAGTTTTCTTCTCTATTCAAAACCCTCAAATCGAGTGCAAATCAGGATTTAAGGGAAACAGTACTTAAACCACATTAGGAGCTGGTTGACATACTCCTTCCCACTTTCTATCCCCACCCCCAAAAAAGAGGAGTTGTATGGGGAGAAAACATTGCAAATCAGAACCTAGAGAAAGGGAACGAATCTTTCCCCTCCTTTTATTTCTGGGCTAAAATGTTTCTCAGATGTTCTTTGCCCTCAAAGACAGCTTTTGCAGTAAACAGCCTCTTTAGGGACAATGGAAGTTACCAAGAGAGGATTTTAGCAGGAAAACAACATGGCAAAGAAAATTCTCCTTCATTGTATCCAAAACGTCTCTGCGTTGTTTCTACAAAATGGAAGGAATTAGTTGAAGCGTACTTTTGAATATGAGCACTTGCAAGCACTTGTAGCTTGGCCTGAAAACTCTGCCATGAAGACATTAGCATATCCTACTGAAACAAGATGTGTGTTATATGTTTTCAGCCTTCTGAGACTAAAAGATGAGTATCAATGTTTGAATTTACATTTGCATTGCTCTCCAAGATGTTTTCTTGAAAAGTGAGAAAATGATGATGATAATATCTAGTCCATAGCACTGCGAGTTGACAATGTACAGAATCACATAACCCCAATTTCCCTTTCTTTATGAGAGAGGCGTGGGACAGATATTATAGGTTGTTTCTGCAAGCCATCAACTCTTAGTTGCTTTCATCTCATTTGACTGCTCCTTTATTCTCACACATACTGTACATGCATATATAGAAATGGGGGTTTCAATGGGAGGGGGATTAAGCAAGTTCTGCCACCTTTGTATATGTTACAGGCAATGTGTGAAAAGCTGGCATTGTATCGGGGTAGGTTCTAACTTACCTTGCTGCCGGTCTGCTTCCTCCCCGCAGCGTGGGCGCGCACATGCACAGTACCTAAAAAAATGGGGGGGGGGGAGCCAAAAACAAGATGGCGACCACACACACAGTGCCAGAAACTCAGCTTCTGTGCATGCTCAGAAGAAAAAAAATTCATTTTTAAAAAAAAAAATTCAAAAAAAATTCAAAAAAAGATGGCGGCGCCCACGGACCAGCACTGACTGAACCGGTTCCGTGATGTCATTGTGACATCACCAGCGGGTTGCTACCGGTTTGGGCGAACTGGTCCAAACCGGGAGGAACCCACCTCTGCATTGTATAGAAAGCCCAGGAAATCTATAGAATGTGTGACGTTGTTAGGTAAAATATGATATGTCTTTATTATTTTAATATGCACTTTCCCTAGGCATTGTATTAACAGATTAACAGTTTAACAGAGTTGGAAGGAACCTTATAGGTCAGTGATGGCTAACCTTTTTGTCATTGTGTGCCGTTGGAAGGAACCTTATAGGTCAGTGATGGCTAACCTTTTTGTCATTGTGTGCCGAAAGCGTGCATGCGTGCGTGCATGACCCCCCATGTGTGGCACACCCCCATGCATGCATGTGTGACCCCGCACATCCCCTGCATGTGCCCCGCCCCCACGCATGTGCAACAGAGACCCGAAGACCAGCTGGCCAGCGGGAGGCGAGCACGCATGTGCAGTGGAGGTGGGCTGGGGCGACGGCTGGTATGTCCTCAGAGAGGGCTCTGCGTGCCACCTATGGCACGTATGCCATAGATTCACCATCACGGTTAAAAGTCATCTAGTAAAAACCCCCCATCCAAGCAGGAGACCCTACACCATTTCTGACAGATGGTGATCCAGTCTCTTCTTGAAAGACTTTATAAAATGAAATAACTAGACATTATGAAGAATGACAAGATCTATTTAGGCAAAGTATGAAAACAAAATAATGAAAAGGGTTAGGGTTAGGGTTAGGGCTAGGGCTGGGCTAGGGCTAGGGCTAAGGCTAGGGCTAGGGTTAGGGTTAGGGCTAGGGTTAGGGTTAGGGTTAGGGCTAGGGCTAGGGCTGGGCTAGGGCTAGGGCTAGGGCTAGGGTTAGGGCTAGGGTTAGGGTTAGGGTTAGGGTTAGGGCTAGGGCTGGGCTAGGGCTAGGGCTAGGGCTAGGGCTAGGGTTAGGGTTAGGGTTAGGGTTAGGGTTAGGCTAACCATAACCTTAACCTTAACCCTAACCCTGACGCTGACCCTGATCTTTACCCTAACCCTCTCTTTATTGAAAAGACATTTATGAAAATGAAAGAAGAAATGCAAAATAAAATACAGGGCTTACTGAAAAAACAAGAGAAAAAGACCAGTATTGACCTACTTGTTACAACAAGGAAGGCTAGAATAGCATTTCAGCAGGAGTATTTTATACTTTGTCAGTTTCCCTTTTAGCTTTCCATAGAATATTTTAGGAAATGTGTGAAATATTAAGCATTTCATACTTTGACATCCCATTTTTGGCATTCTATAGATTTCCTAGGCATTCTATAAAATGCCTAATTTCACACATTGATGGTAACATATATATTTTATGACTTGCAAACATGTAGGAACAGCGAAATTGGCACTGTGACATTGCAACTGCCTTCATAATTTTGATAGAAGTTTTGGATACTGCTTATGCCTCCATCCATGTTACAAACTGAGGCTTTGATTAGTCTGGAATCTCTTGTTCCCTGTTTTCAGAGTATTATTGGAACACTTGTATTTATTTAATGAAACAGGGAAGGAAGGAAGGAAGGAAGGAAGGAAGGAAGGAAGGAAGGAAGGAAGGAAGGAAGGAAGGAAGGAAGGAAGGAAGGAAACACACACACACACACACACACACACACACACAGCAGCAGCATGGTGGCCTAGTGGTGAAGACTCTTGCCTCCCAATCGGAAGGTTGAGAGTTCAATCCTAGGTAGCAGCAGATGTTTCTCTCCTAGATGCAAATAAAAAATATTTGCTGTGAACTCCACATGGTGTCAGGAAGGGCATCCAGCCAGTAAATGCTCAGCTCCATCCATTCTCCCCGACTCTACCCCAAATTAAGAGATTATAGAGTCATAAAAAGGGATATATATAAAACACCATAGTTTCAAAAAATGATTTCCATACTCCATATTTCATTGTAATTGTACATACACATCAGATTACTAGCATTCACAATCCTCACCATGAAATGAGAATTCCAAGTGCCTGGCTAGCAGGAGACCATCTTCTGCTGCCACATTACGGTAAGGGCAAAGCATCAGAAAGATGGATGGCCGCTGATTATATTCCTCTGCAACCTTTCTGAAGTCAAGCAAAAGAAGTTGATTGCCTTCATGGACTTGATTTGAGGGGCAATAAGAAAATGATGCTTTCTTGCTTGCCCCCTCCCTTCCCTTCGCATTGAAAAAGGAATAAAATTTAAAATGATTGTTTTTCCACATATACCTCAATGCATGATAATTTCATTCCATGTGCTATATAATTGGTATCCCGCAGTGGGCTGCAGAAATAATTCATGCTGTTCTCTGAGAAAGTCTCAAGATTTGTCTTGTACAAGGAAGGAAAGATATACAGCTTGAAACGTTTATGCAAAATAACCCTTTTTTTCCTTTCAGTAAAATGGGTGTGGCCAAGAAGCTATGAGCACATCACTTTCATCATTTCTTATCATTGTTTTCCTAGTTTGTCTATTTATATGCAAAAGAAAGCTACGTAATGGATTTTGATGCATTCTCATGTATCCTCTAACCCAGTGATGGCGAACCTATGGCACACGGAGCCATATCTGAGGGCAGGCGAGGCATTGCCCTATGTCAGCTCCAGCGCACATGCGCGCGCTGGCCAGCTGATTTTTGGCCTTCTTTTCAGCCGTTTTCGCTCTCCCTAGTCTTCAGGAAAGCCTCCTGAACCCTGAGGAGAGCGAAAAACAGCTCAACAGGCCTACCGGAAGTCCAGAGGCTTCAGTGAGGCCTGTGCGCATGCGCAGGGGGCAGTGCAGGGGGTTGTGCACATGTGCAGGGGCAGCATGGTGTTTGTGCGCATGCATGGGGGAGGGCATTGCATTATGGGTGTGGGCACACGCGGGCACGCTATTGCGCGCGTGCAGACCCTTTTGGCACCCGAGCCAAAAAAGGTTCGCCATCACTATACATAATAATGTAATTTCTACAAAGGGGATAACACCACAGAAATTCCACAAAACCCAAAAGCTGATTCTGTCTCCCCCTCCCAAAAAAATGCCTACTTTTTCCCACTTGGATATGACAACTGCCTCAGGGCCAAGACAATTGGTTCAACTTCCCAATACATTGGCATCACATTATGTGCAAAGCTTCAAACTGGGTTGCACTAAATGCAACAGAATACTGTATAGAATTGAGATAGAAGGCCACTTATAAAAATTAGGGACCATGCATCTTTTCCATGTTTCTGTCAACTGTGCATTTTTCATGATACTCCATCATTTCTGTGTGCATGCACAGACAGAGAGAGACACAGACACACATCCACAAACACAATTCCAGTGCCAACATTCTAAGGCTACGGGCCACACTTTGTTCTCCTTTGACTGTCTTGGAAGAAATTCTCTCCTTTTTCCAACTTCTTCTAAACTTTGTCCACACAAATAACCTAATATCAACATCTTGTTTCTTTATGGTATTTTTAGAGAAGTTTCTAGCCATCACAGATCAATATCTGAATTCACTGCTAGTATATGTGAAAATGAGATGTTAGAGACAACAAACAAAATTCATTTGCTACAGGAAGTATTTGAATTTTGCTAAGAGATTTACCTTTTATCCCATATGCTAACATTGTTTTTCTCCCTTTACCTGAAATTTGAAATGTGCTCCTAAGTTTGTACACAATATTTTATCCCATATAAATGTACTGGTACCAATACATGAAGATCTTAATACAGGTAATCCTCTGTTTACAATGGCACATAGGACTGGGATTGCTGTTGTTGAACAATGCGGTTGTAAAGTGCAATGTCACATGACCATGCCACTTAGTGATGGCAGTTCCAACAGTCTCGGTTGCAGTCATTAGGCGCGGATCTCATTTGAACAGGACTTCCGATTTCCTGCTGGCTTCCCCATCGACTTTGCTTGTGGGAAACCAGCGAGAAATGTTGGAAATTGCAATTGCATAACTATGGTTTGTGGCCACATTGTAATTGCATGACTGCAGGGATGCTGTGACAGCTACTGGTCATAACCACAACTACTGGTCATAACCACAATTTGTTCAGTGCTGTTGCACGTTTTAAAAAAAATCACAGAACAAGGGGTTGTTACTGTAAATGAGAACCACTTACATTTTACCTGCAATCAGATGCTAGATGCTGGATTGAATAACATGCCTATAAATCATTCATATGATATGAAAGTCTACACAACGGAGTTGAGTAGTAATACTTGCTTATGATTCATTTGCATTATATACATTTCTTTGGAGAATTATTGCAATAAAATGCTGACATGTCTTATTCTTGTACTATGCCCTCAAGTGAATAAACAAGCCATTTTAAAGTTTAAAATGTGGTTTTGTTATAGAAATTATAGACTCAATACAGTGAATCTAATGAACTAAGATATTTTGCAATGTGCAATGGAAATCTGATTTTTATAACTACTTAAAAGTGTCTTTTTAGAATCTGAAGATCAGAATAAAAAAAATACTTTCTTGGTAAAGTATTTCTGTATTTTTATAAAACAGAATATAGCACTGATGTATTGAAATAGTTTATACATTCAATATTTTGATTAACAAGTCTATATCTTCTATTTTATATTTCAATGATGCTTATTACACACCCACACGCAAATATTAAGAACTGGAATGTTACAAAATGAAATGACAGCAATTTTGATTGTAATTAATAGTTCTGTCCTGAATTATACTTTTCTTCCTCCAAGAAAATAAACTGACATGATGATTTCAACATAATGTATGCTGCGTTGATTTATATGCTGAAAAACAATGTATTATTTTAACAAACTCCTTATCAATAAATTGTATTTTAAATTTCTGAAGATGTTGACTCCTTTTAATTATGAACTCACCAACAAAGCGGACACCAGCCAGAGCATAGAACAACTCAAAGAAGTAGTGCAAGGTGTGGAGAGATTTGCCCCGTCGAATCACCAAGAGTTGGACATAACTGAATGGATATCATCATCATCGTCATCATCATCATCATCATCATCATCATCATCATCCCTCATCATTATTAATTCTGTGCTAATTTTCAGTTTCCAGGCACGCATTCCAGTGCTGCTGATGTTACCTAGTTTGAGTAATGAAACGTCTATAAGAAAATAACCAAGCTCAGAAAGCACCAAAGATCCCTCATTTCAACCCTGAGCTACAAATATTCTCCTTTATTGAGATGATAAATCTGAGTGGTGCAGTGGCCTAGAGGTGGAGCTCTTGCCTCGCAATCAGGAGGCTGTGAGTTCGATCCTAGGTATTTATTTATTTATTTATTTTGTGAGATTTGTATACCGCCTCACAGTGCAAGCACTCTCTAAGCGGTTTACACCAGTAAGCAATGTATATTTATATTGCCCCCAACAATCTGGGTCCTCATTTTACCTACCTCGGAAGGATGGAAGGCTGAGTCAACCTTGAGCCGGTGAGATTTGAACCGCTGACCTGCGGATCAGTGTCAGCTAAAGTGGCCTGCAGTACCTGCCTCTAACCGCTGCGCCACCTCGGCTCTTAGGTAGAGGCAGATATTTTTCTCTCTGGGCACAATGAGAATATATCTGCTGCAAACTCCACATTGGCGACAGGAAGGGCATCCAGCCAGTAAACACTCAAGTCCATTCGGTTGCCCCGACTCCACCCCGATGCAATAGATTACGGGGTCATTAAAAGATTTTAAAAAATGAGATGGTAAATCTCATTCCCTCTTTCTTGACTTAGCTTCTAGATGTAGATTTGGCAAAATGTCTCTCAAATGACATGATGCGGCTGGATAGGATCCTTATGAAGCCATATTGAATGGCTGAGTGTCCTCTGTCAGCATGAAAAGTGTAGTTTCTCCCAGGCATCCATGACAGGTTATACTGATTGCTTCTTCTCTCTTACATTTCAATTGAGTTTTTTGCCCTTTACTTAAAGACTCTGGAGACAAAACAGATGTTGCTTGTTGACAGAACTGGCATCTCTGCCCTGAAACCTGCCGGATGTCAATTTACCTCTCAAGTAATATACAAGGGGTGGGGAATCCTACTGCATCCTCCGCTAATGAAATTAAAGCCCAATTGAGTCAATTCAACCTTGCCAGAATATAAGTGGTAGTCAGTGAAAAGGAATTAAAAGCACACAAGTACACATTTCAGGACTGGAATAACGTAGGCTCTTCAGATCCTGGAAATTCATGAGAAGGATCCACATACAGGGGTGGGTTCTAACTTACCTCGCTGCCGGTTCGCTTCCTCCTGCGCCGCATGGCCACGCATTGAGGGCGCGCCCACGCACCCATGAGGCAGTGCCAAATTTTTTAAAAACATTCCGGAAAAAACAAGCCAAAAACAAGATGGCGACACATGCGCAGTGCCGGAAATTTGGCTTCTGCACATGCTCAGAAGAAGAAAAAAACCAGAATTTTTTTTTAAAAAATAAAAAAAATGTAAAAAAAAATTAAAAAAATTTTTTTTTAAAGATGCTGGCGTCCACGGACCAGCACTGACTGAACCGGTTCCGTGACGTCAACAGAGGGTTGCTACCAGTTTGGGCAAACTATTCTGAACCGGGAGGAACCCACCTCTGTCCACATATCACATCAGATATAATGCTCAGATCGGGCTTCACATAATATGTAAACTCAGACTACTTGGCTTATTCAATAAATTGTGGTTAAAATAAATCATGGTTAGTATGACATTTTATCTCATCTGACAACCCACAATAGGTCGGAAGCATTCACTACAGGTGGCCTCATCCAGCTTTAGACCTTTATTTATTTATTACATTTCTGTTCCACTTCTTCATCATTACAGGTAGTCCTCGACTTACAACAGTTCATTTAGTGACTGTTCAAAGTTACAACAGCATTGAAAAAAAGGGAATTCTGACCTTTTTTTCACACAACCGTTGCCGCATCTCCATGGTCAGTGATCAAAATTCCGATGCCTGGCAACTGATTCACATTTATGACAGTCACAGTGTCCCAGGATCACGTGATCCTCTTTTGCGACCTTCTGACAAGCCAAGTCAATGGGGAAGCCAGATTCACTTAAGACCTGTGTTCCTAATTTAACAACTGCAACGATTCACTTAACAACTGCAGCAAGAAAGGTTGCAAACTGGAGCAAAATTCACTTAACTGTCTCACTTAGCAACAAAAATTTTGGACTCAGTTGAGGTCGTAAGATGAGGACTAACTATATGGCTATTAATATGACCTACACCGGACACCAAGGTAAATCCTTAAACCTAGAATCCAATGCCAAATTCAGACATCTTTAGCTTCAATGTACCAATTTCCTTTGCTGGTTCAAAATAATTTAGCTGTTACAAAAAGAAGAAATGGTGAGGAACAAATTGTGGTTAAGCATCTTCTAGATCAGGGGTGTCAAACCCGATCACATCGCGGGCCATATCATGACACATCGGGATTGTTCTGACCCGGCTCCCAAACACGACAAACCCTCAGTAGTTAACTAAATGTTTCCTTTATTAGAAGCTCCAGCAGCCCTGGCAAAAAGTCTCTTTGTCTCTCACAGCAGGCTAACAAGTCTGTCCGACAGGGAGATGAATAATGGTCTGCCACACCTATTCATCTCCGCCCCCTGCCTTTTATCCCCAGAGCTAGGGTGGGGCTTCGCTAGCAGTGGTGGCTCTTCCGTCTGAAGGCTCGGCCCATAGATTTCCACTGCTCTCCTCTCCTCTGCCTTCTGCGCATCCGCACTGGACCCATCTGTTCCTCCTCTTCCTCATCAGCCACCTCCAGACCTGGGGGCTGTTGACTCTCCATCTGAGACTGATTGACAGCCCAGGTTCCGCCTCTGTCTCTATATCTGACATCTCCATTCCCTCTTCCCCCTCGGAGCTCTCAGATTGCTTTGATGCTGGTCCTGACTTCTATGCTACTTCCTCATCTGATTCGGCTGCTGGAGGGGCCGGCGGCCGGCAGGCCACAACAGGAATGTTTTTTGCCCATGCGGAGCTGGGGCACACATGTCCTGCACGGGCCATATCTGGCCCACAGGGCGCCAGTTTGACATGCCTGTCCTAGATTAAAAATCAAGGGTCTGGCTGGGAATCAACACTTGAATTTCAAGTACAGGTAGTCCTTGGCTTACAAGCACAATGGACAACATTTCCATTGCTGAGCAAGACAGTTGTTAAGAAACTATTGCTCCATTTTGCCATTTGAAGTTTGAAATTGTAACTTCAAACAGTCACCAAACCAACGATTGTAAGTTGAAGATTACCTGTACACAAAAGTGGTGCCATTGGGGGTTTACTTATTCAGCTGCCTCATTGCCCAGTGTGTTGTAATAAGTTGACTTGGCTTTTTATGCTATCTGGAGATCGGGCTCTATTTTGCTTTATCAAAAATAAGAAGCCAGGAAGGCAATTATAACTTCTATCTAGAAGAGGAGTGATTTTTAAATTGCTTGGATATTATAAGACAAATGAGCATTGCAGAGATTCCAGTTAATTACACTAATTAAAAGGGGTTATCTAGTCCTTGATTATTCTTGCCAGTGGTATAGTTTAAGCAATGAAGTGGGGGAAATTGGAGGGAGACACACACACACACACACACACACACACACACACACAGAGAGAGAGAGAGAGAGAGAGAGAGAGAGAGAGAGAGAGAGAGAGAGAGAGAGAGAGACAGACACAGACACAGACACAGACAGAGAGAGGGAGGGAGAGAGACAGAGAGACAGAGAGACAGAGACAGAGAGACATATACATATACATATACATATGCATACATACATACATACATACATACATACATACATACATACATACATACATACATACATACATACATACATACATATATATATATATATATATATATATATATATATATATAATTTATTGTCATTGTACATATATACATAGTACACCCATACAACAAAATTGACATAACGCTTCAAGACCAGTCTTAGCACACATAGCAGTCCCTAAAAACATGCCCCACCCACCACGAATTCCCCACCCTGAACCACTCACAAACATCCATACAACAGACCAAGCAATACTATCCAACAGCTCACTGATGGTGACCCTTTAATTCATTATTAAGTGCAATTATAGCTCTGGGATAAAAACTGTTCAGAAAGCCTGTGGTCCGAGTTTTAAAGTCTGTATCTTCTGCCAGAAGGCAACAGTCCAAAAAGATTGTAAGCAGGATGAGAAGAGTGCAACTTCCTAGAAAAGTGAGATGCGAAGATATCGTCCAGGGCTGGTAGCTGGAGCCCAATGATATTCTGGACAGTTGTAATGGTTCTCTGTAGAGCTTTTTTGTCTGCTGCAGAGCTGCTCCCATGCCATGCTAGAATACCATATGTCAGGACACTCTCAATGGTGCTGCGATAGTAGGACAACAGTAGATGCTGTGATATATATATATATATATATATATATATATATATATATATATATATATATATATATATATATATATATATATATATATATATATATATATATATATATATATATATATATATATATCAATATCAATATCACTATATATATATATATATATATATATATCACTATATATATATATATATCACTATATATATATATATATATAGTGTCAGATGTGACTATTTCTAAAAAGGCTTGTGTCCTTGGTGAAGGTTCATCAACCTTTCATTGGCCATTGAGGTCTAAATGCAACTCAAGTGGGGAGATTTATACCATACAGATAGTCCTTGACTTACAACCATTCATTTAGTGACCATTCAAAGACACAATGGCACTTAAAACAGTGACTGATGACTATTTTTCATACGACCATTGCAGCACCCGCATGGTCATGTGATTAAAATGTGGACTCTTGGCAACTGGCATGTACTTATGACGGTTGCAGTGTCCCAGGGTCACAGAAACACCTTTTGCGACCTTCTGACAAGGACGAAGCCAGATTCACTTAAAAAGACCACGTTGCTAACTTAACAACTGCAGTGATTCACTTAACCATTGTGTCAAGAAAGGTTGTAACACGGGGCAAAGCTCATTGAACAACTGTCTTGCTTAGTAATGAAAATTGTGTTCGTAAGTCGAGGGCAACCCTGTAATTCAAAACTGTACGATTATATTTTAAGCATGTCCATTTGGCTCATGTTGAATTTAGGGCTACAGTAACTCTAACCTGAACTGCATTGAACAGCTTCTTTCATTCTTTGCTTGGGAGGAAACTGTATTGATTTTTGTATAAACGCAGACAGGACTGTTGTATGCGTGCCCTCTCTGACAAATGCAAGACAAATTTATACAATGAAGATCACTGTGCAACAATATGCTCCAGCAACTTTTAGTTTTTCTCAGTAAAAGAAAATAAATCTGACTTCAAGAAGGGGAATGATATGAATTCTGCTGTTGCAAAACAAGGTCACTTTTCGTGAAATAGAATACAAAACGGAATTTGCTCTTAACGACAAGAATGCATCTGAATACCAGTAGCTAGGAAACATCATTCTAAGTACAGATCCTGCAGAATGCAATTCTGAATAGCTTCGATGCCTACTTGTGAATAATATCAGTTGCCATGGAAGAAAGACTGAAGAATGCTATTACACTTAGGCTATGCTGTTGATTTTCCACGAGGCTTAGAAGTTCTTTGATCTGATTGTCATGGATTATGGGCTGCCTACTTAGTACCGTGTACTTAAGCATAGAGGTAGAGGCACTGGGAGAGAATAGCAGGCATAGGCATCCATCAGACAGAAGATGGGATAAGTGACAAATCAGAATATAAATTGTGCGAGTGAGACATGGCGACGTACAAAAGGGCAGAGTTTATATTGTGGATAACATTTCCTGGATAACATTTTTTTAATATTTTTTTTTAGGAAATTTATATTGCTGCCTATTCGCACATGGCAACTCAAGGCAGCTTATAAGAATATAAAAACCTCATATAAAAACAATAAAACTAATAAAAGAGAGAATCATATAATAAATTAATAAAATAATATAATAAAATAATCCCTGCCCCGGCAACAACACATCACACGAGCCATTTAATGGGCTGCATCCTGCTCTGGGTTCCCCAGGTCCGCTGGCAGAACCAGGTCTTCAGCACCTTCCGGAAGAGTGTTAGAGTGGGGACCATTCTAATCTCTGGGGGAATGATGTTCCGAAGAGAGGAAGCCACCACGGAGAAGGCCCTTCTTCTGGGTCCCACTAGGTGTATCTCCCTAGGGTCATGATGGTGAACGTATGACATGCGTGCCACAGGTGGCACACGGAGCTATATCTGAGGGTACGTGAGGCATTGCCCTATGTCAGCTCCAACGTGCATGTGCGTGCTGGCCAGCTGATTTTCAGCCTTCCGGAGGGTGGGGGAGGATGTTTTTGCCCTCCCCAGGCTTCAGGAAAGCCTCTGGAGCCTGTGGATGGCGAAAAACGGCCCAACGGGCCTACCTGAAGTTCATTCCCAAACGGAAGTTCGTTTCCAAACTTCCGGTAGGACCGTTGGGCCATTTTTCACCCTCCCCAGGCTTCAGGAGGCTTTCCTGAATCCTGGGGAGGGTGAAAAATAGCCCAATGGGCCTACTGGAAGTCCGGAGGCTTCAATGAGGTCTGTGCGCACGCTGTGGGGGGCAGCGTGGGGGGGTTGTGCACACATGTGCAAGGGGGAGGGCATTAAATTATGGGTGTGGGCATGCACACACCCGCTATCATGCATACCCACACCCTTTTGGCACCCGAGCAATAGCAATAGCACTTTTCTTATATACCGCTTCATAGTGCTTTACAGCACTCTCTAAGTGGTTTACAGAGTTCAGCATATTGCCCCCAACGATCTGGGTCCTCATTTTACCGACCTCGGAAGGATGGAAGGCTGAGTCAACCTTGAGCCTAGTGAGATTTGAACAGCTGAACTGTTGAACTAGCAGTCAGCCTGCAATGGCTGCATTTAACCATTGCACCACTTCAGCTCTAGGGGATGGCACCCGCAACACTGCCCTAGGGGATGGCACCCGCAACATCCCTTGCCTCCCCGCTCTGGTGGGTCGGGTAGAGTGCATAACATATCCTGAATAACATTTCATCATTTGATATTATCATGATGGAATGGGAGGACTCGACGCCACCAGCGCGGAGCGGCCAGCAGGAGGCGGCCTTCTTGCCACCCCCAACTCTCCTCTGCCAATTTGGTGCCACCATTTCTTTGCAGGACATTGGAAAGTCGCTGCAGGGATAACTTGCTGTGGGTACTGGATGGAGAGCTGAACAAGCAAATGGGCTGTCAGAAGGCAGTGGTGGTAGGTTGGCTCTACCCCAGATACCAAACTGCCAGTTCGGCTGCAGCGGGAGATGGGGCGGAGGGCAGGGAGGCAGCAGCAGGTAGGGGCTTTCTATTTGACACACCACTCCTGCTGTTGCCTCCAAACCTTGGGCTGCGCCGCTCTACAAGGTTGTTGTTTTTAAAGCCCCATCCCCCACTGCAGCCAGCAAATTGTTAAATGAGTCGTGCCCAATTTTACAGCCTTTTTTGCCATGGCTAAGCAAATCACTGCAACTGTTACATGAATCATGCAGTCATTCGGTGAATCCGGCTTCCGCCATTGACTCTGCTTTTTGGAAGCCAGCTGGGAAGGCTGCAAGCGGCAGTCACATGTCCCTGGGATGCTGCAACCATCATAAATGCATGCCGATTGCCAAATGCCTGAATTTTGATCATGTGACATGGAGATGCTAAAATTGGCATGTCTTTTTTTCCCCCCAATGCCATTGTAATTTTGGTCACTAAATGAACGGTTGTAAACAGATTAAGAGCTGAGATGGCACAGCGTTAGAGGCAGTATTGCAGGCCACTTTAGCTGACACTGATCTGCAGGTCAGCGGTTCAAATCTCACCGGCTCAAGGTTGACTCAGCCTTCCATCCTTCCGAGGTTGGTAAAATGAGGACCCAGATTGTTGGGGGCAATGTAAGTATACATTGCTTACTGGTGTAAACCGCTTAGAGAGTGCTTGCACTGTGAGGCGGTATATAAATCTCCCAAAACAAATAAATAAATAAATACTACCTGCACAATGGCCTTGGCAGAATTCTCTAATTTATACTTTAATCTATTTTGTACATGATATTTTTGTATTCAATCCATATTCTTTCACTATCTGTTTATTCTTGATCCTATCCCTGTTTTGCATAAAGGTAAAGGTAAAGGTTCCCCTACATATGTGTGCTAGTCGTTTCCAGCTCTGGGGCGGTGCTCACCACTGTTTCTAAGCCGAAGAGCCAGCACTGTCCAAAGACATCTCCGTGGTCATGTGGCCGGCATGACTAAACGCCGAAGGTGCACGGAGCGCTGTTACCTTCCCACCAAAGTGGTTCCTGTTTTTCTACTTGCATTTTTTACATGCTTTCGAACTGCTAGGTTGGCAGACCTAGCTGGGACAAGTAACAGGAGCTCACTCCATTACGCGGCGCTAGGGATTCGAACCACTGAACTGCCGACCTAATGAGGATAAGCTCAGAGTCTTAGCTACTGAGCCACCATGTCCCTCCTGTTTTGCATACATAGTTCTTAAGTATCGCATTCCCATTTGACCCAATTTACTTTAAGTTTATGCTAACACCCCCAAGTCTCGCATCCCTAAAATAAAGTAGGGAGAACTGTACTCCTAAGGGCAGTGATTTTCAATAACATTCATTCTCTACAACAGACTATATACAGTACTATCCACCATTTATCTATAGGCATTTGTGTTTCCATTTTACCATAGTTCCCGAATTTTCAGCTAATGTTCACAAAGGCACCTGTTTTTGCCCAATTTTTTCTGTTTGCACCATCTTCTCAATCTGATGCAACTCTCTTGGTCTTTGTTATATTGATTTTCAAATTGACTCTCCTTGTTGCACCTTACATTCACTGTAAATAATTTAGCTTCTCTTGTTGTTGGCCCAATATTGCCTACGTGTAAAAGTGCACAGACATCCATGTTCCCAGTAAAGACATCCATAACATCACCTAAGCATCTGTATGCATTAGGGGCAGTGGCGGGTTGCAGTCTTACTGGTGCCGGTGCACTGCGCGCGCATCTCCAAATTTTGGGGGGGCGTGCTTGCTATGCTCATGTGCCCCCTCGTGCAATTTTCCTTCTGCGCATGCGCGGAAGCAAAATCGCGCCAAAATCTTGCGAGGGGACGCACACACGTGTGAGATTTCGGCGCGATTTTGCTTCCATGCATGCGCAGAAGCAAAATCGACCCAAAATCACCGGGAAAAAATGGCGACATGTGCGATGGACCAGCAGAGAGGGCTCTGGAGCGGTTGCGCAATCTGCCGCTCCCTACCAGAGCTGCGCACTGGGCAGCTCCAGCAGGAACCCACCTCTGATTAGGGGCCACAGTGGCTCAAGTGGTTAAGACGCTGAGTTGGAAGACCATCAAGGTCAACAGCTCAGCAGTTCAAGACCCGAGAGTGTGAGCCACATGACAGATGAGTTCCCATCAATTTTTCCCAGATCCTGCCCACCTAGCAGATCAAAAGCATGAAAATACAAGTAGATAAATAGGTACCACCTTGGTGGGAAAATCAGGGACATGAAAGTAGCCCGCTGAAGATTGCATTCTTACCAATCGGGCTTCCCCTGGGCAATGGTGATGTCACTGGCTAATCCTTTCAATCCAGAAGTGCCTCGGTGCTTCTGAGACATGTAAAAAAAATCTGTATGCATTTAATATATGTGCAAATAAATTTTTAAAAAAACTTCACACATTTCTGTCTTACTCCATGTTATGTGTTAAACCATTCGTTGAGCTGTTTGTCTATTATTTATTTTACAGTTTTGCAGTTTGATACAATATGCAAGATCCAAGAAGCATCCAACAATGTAAGAGAAAGAAAAAAACGTGAAAGTATTTTCACACATGTTTACTTCTACAATACATGGCTCCTGTTATATTCAGAAACCAACCTTAAATGAATAGGCCAAACAATCCATAATTCAAGCCTATTCATTTTATCACACACTTTATATTTCTCACTGGCTAATTAAAGAACATGCATCTGTCATACACACCAAATCTAGCATGAAGCCACACTACACTTTTCACATTTTCCTCTCTGTCACCACTCATTTATTTTGGGTTCATTCCTGTTTGCTTTCCCTTTCTGTAGGAGAACAATGGCATTCTTCCCATATCAAGTACAGATGCCATCTTCACAGACAAATCATGCAAACAGTTCATAAGCAAACCAGGGGTGGGTTCCATATTTCTTTACTGTCGGTTCGCTCAGGGTGGGCACGCATTGTGCGCGCATGCGCAGTACTAAAACAAAAAAACAAGATGGCGGTGCCATAGGTGCTGCCGAGACAAATGGTTCAGGGGCGTGGCAGGCCTGGGTCACTGCTGGTTCCAGCGACCCTGGCCCCCAAGTTACTACCAGTTCTATAGAACCGGTCTGAATCGGTAAGAACCCACCTTGGAAGCAAACCATATACATTTCTAAAATTTCTTCAGTTAGACAGTTTTACCATTTTTTCCAACATTCTTATTTCCTTTTTCTTTTGACACTAATATTTAGCATTCGTTTCAGTTCCACCCTTCATTATCATTCCTTCCTTGAACATTCCCTTACTTCTTAAAATAATTTCATCACTTTTTTAAAAAATTCCATTCACTCTGCTGAAGGTTCATTATTTAATCCTCTTCACCTATTTTTATTTCTGTCCAAAGCACTCTGGAACAGTTTTTCTCACTCATTTTTTAATTTTCAAATGGCCAATCACTTTTTTTTTTAGTAGTAGTAGTAGTTTCATGCGAACATTCATGTGAAGGCAGAACCCCTATTTGTACTACTACTACCAGTACTACTACTACTACTACTAGTAGTAGTAGTTTCATGTGAACATTCATGTGAAGGCAGAACCCCTATTTGTACTACTACTACCAGTACTACTACTAGTAGTAGTAGTAGTAGTTTCATGTGAACATTCATGTGAAGGCAGAAGGCAGATAATTTTAGAAGATCTAAGTCATGTTTACAATCATGTCGGTAAATCTTATTTACAGATAGCCTGAAAAACAGTTACCAGGACTGGTGGGCTGCTTGGATCATCTCCCCAATATCTGTGAGCTATTATTTTGGCTTCACTGACAGATGCTTTGGGACTTTGTGGTATTCTTTAAACTGGGAGCCAAGGCAGGTAAAGCAGGATCAATAAGCTCTCTTCCAATGGAGCAGCTTTGTGGGACTTGGAGATTTGGCAGATAGATTCCTTATTTCCTGCCCACTTCCTGGACTTGTTAACTGATCCTCAGTCTGGGAGGATGTAAGAAAAGGAAGTGGGTGTTTTGTTTTGCTTTGCTTTTTACCTGCCCGGTCTCTAGTGTGTGGTTTAGGTCTGTGAGTGACAAAATTCCATTCTTCTGCCACCTCTACCAAGTAGAGTGATCAATGACCAAGAGCTTGTGGAACATCTGAAGTGTTTCCTGCTGGCTTGTGACATTTGAGAAGGCAGGAAGATAAAGAGCAGGGAATTTATCAATCCCCTTCCTTAATTTGCCCTGCACACAATAAATAAGGATCTCCCTAGGTTGAAAGCCTAAACTGTAAACAATGAGGGATTAACTATTATACCAGATTATAATGGTGCTATTATAATCTATTCAGGAGATGGAGGAGCTAAAAAGTTGTGATTTCAGTGCTACATCAGGCAATATTTCAAACTGAATGGATTTCTGTTCCATTGTATTCCTCTTTTGTATATATCTGTGTGTACTTAGTTTGCATTCATAATGGCGAAAATATCTCAGTGAGCTTTCTATTTTTACAACATAGCATGTCATCTGGAGTTGCTTACAATCCACTACCTTTCTTAAACATGCACATAGACCAAACAGTTGTGAACACTTGAAGCTCTTTGATTGAATTCTCTTCTTTTTGTCTATCACAGGCTGTTGGGCAAACAATACTTTGAGGCCTAGAAGGCTGATAATGGCTAAACGTTTCCTTGCCACTTTCCCCATACACATTGCATTACCTGCCTCATCTCCCAGCTTAAATGGCTTTATAAAGTTCTGCATGTTTGTTTCATCATGTGCAAAACTAATGAAAAAGGGGCATATGCTCTGCTGAGCTTTGCTATGCATATAGTGTTTAAATCCCTATAAGGCATAGGTCCAGGATATCCGAGGAGCCATTTTGCCCCAATGAGAGTAGCCTGCACCACTCACTCCAGCAGAAGGGGCCTTCTGTGTACTCTGTCAGCCTCACGTCTTGACTACTGCAACACACTCTACATGGGGCTACCCTTGAAGAATGTTTGGAGACTACAGCTAGTGCAGAATGCGGTGGCATGTGTGGTGATGGGTATCCCTAGATACACCCATGTGACACTCATCCTTCGCGAACTGCACTGGCTGCCCATAGGTCTCCGAGCACAATTCAAGGTGTTGGTGATTACCTTTAAAGCCCTACATGGCTTAGGACCAGTTTACCTCCAAGACCGCCTTCTTCAACATACCTCCCTAAGACCGATTAGAGCCCACAGAGTTGGTCTGCTGGTGGTCCCGTCAGCCAAACAATGTCAGCTGGCGGGCCCATGAGTAAGGGCCTTCTCTGTGGCAGCACCGGCTCTCTGGAATACACTACCCCTGGAGATCCGTATTATTCCCACCCAGCCCTTCAGAAAAGCGCTGGGTGGCTTTGTCGACAGGCCTGGGGCCAATGATTTCAATATAACATCGAGCACTCTTGGCCCCATGAATAAATTAATTGTATGGGGTTTTTAAATTGTTGTTTTTAATGTTTTTAATGTTTTTAATAATTATTGTTTTTAATTTTTTTCCCCAATATTTATTGTTTGCATGTAGATTTATTGTTGTGAGCCACCCAGAGTCCCTGTGGAGTGGGCAGCATACACGTGCAAATAATAATAATAATAATAATAATAATAATAATAATAATAATAATAATAATAATAATAATAATAATAATAATAATAATAATAATAATAATAATAATAACAACAACAATAACAATAACAATAACAACAACAACAATAATAAGGAATTTTAGCTAGTGAGGTCAATAAAAAGAACCTTTACTGCTGTGGCCCCATTCCTGTGAAACAATCTACCACTGGAAGTGATAACTACTTCTGGAAGTGTATCAAAACCTACTATTTCAAGTTGGCTCGGGGCCCTGAGGGAGGTGCTAATCACTAAAAATGGTTGATGAGGTAAAAAGAAAACCTCATCCCCATTCCATCTGTCTCCTTTGTTCTAGTTTTTACATAGGGTTGTAAATGTAATTTTAATTGTTTCTATATTTGTCTTTTTATTGTTTGTTAATCTTCCCAGAGTGGAGTGGTATGGTGGCCTAGAGGTGGAGCTTTTGCCTCACATTATGGAGTCTGTGAGTTCGATACTAGGTAGTGGCAGATATTTCTCTTTCTGGGCGCAATGAGTAATTATCTGCTGTGAACTCTGCGTAGGTGTCAGGAAAGGCATGCAGCCAGTAAATAATCGAGCTTCATTCAGTCACTGTGACTCCACCCTGATGCCAGGGATTACAGGGTGGTTAAAAGACAAAAAAAAAAAAAAAAAAAAAGCCTAGCCCTAGAGTCAACACATCAGTGATGGGGCAGGACTCAAATTTAATAAATAAAAAAATAAAATGTGCCTTGGTACATCAGAGCATGTCTGCATGAAGATCAGTTTATCCAGATTGCTATGGGAATGAAATTTGAATATCCCCTTGAATCTAAAGTAAATATTAGAATTCTGTAGTGGAGATGTGAATTAAGGACAGCAATGGAGTTGCTCTCGCTATGCTATCAGTCATGGTGTGCTCAATGCCGCTTCTCTTTTATTTCACATTAGCCAAGTGAGTAATTATCTTCTCTTTGACCAAGAAAAGATATTATGCCACATACAAATGAGAAATTATTACAATGTGCTATTAGAGCATTTCAGGGAAGTAGTTGGTTTTTTTTTTAACTTAGAGTAAGAAGTATATCAATCTATAAAGTTGAGTTTCTTTCAAGCTGAGATAAAGTCTTGATGATTTTATGGGACACATTTTAGTGGTGACAAATGTTACCATGAATCCCATGTTTCAGCTAATTCAGAGCTTGATTTTTTTATACTGATAAATTGTTATCATTTTATTGGTTGGATCTGACAGAGCAAGTTTATAGATAATCTTTATTATGCTCACTGACCAACAAATTAAAACATTAACTTCATAAAAAAGAATTAGAAAATAAAGTATGAGAAGCCATCACCTAGGAAAGAAAAGCACAGTCATTTTCCAAAAAGAAAATCAAATTTATATGGTTTTCCATCTGACCAGAAGTGACTGTGGTAGTGTACAATAATTAAAGCAGCAACACATATATAAAAATAGTCATAGGAAAATATTTAAAAATTAAATATTTACATATATAAATATATCTCCCCAGGTATGAGGAGAGAGAGTATATCTGCTTCAGTAGAGCCATCTAAACATGTTTCTAATTTCCTGGATTAGGAATGACATAAGGAAGTCTTAATGGACTTCCAGAACCTCAAGAGGTATGAAGCCCACCTAAGCTCGGTGGGGTAGGAGCAGAGATGGGTTCCTCCCGGTTCGGATCGGTTTGCCCGAACCGTTAGTGACCCGCTGATGACATCACGATGATGCCACCGAACCGGATCGGTCAGTGCCGGTCCGGGGGCGCTGCCATCTTTTTGGGGGGAATTTTTGGGGAATGTTTTTTGGGGGGGGATTTTTTGGGGGGGAGGGGGATTTTTTCTGGGTTTTTTTTCTTCTGTGCATGAGTAGAAGCTAAGTTTCCGGGACTGTGCATGCGTCGCCATCTTGTTTTCAGCTTTTTTGGGGGGCAATTTCTTTTTTATTTTTTGGCACTGCACATGAGGCGTGGCCATGAGGCACGGGAGGAAGTGAACCAGCAGGGAGGTAACTTAGAACCCACCCCTGGTGTTAAGGATCTATTCTGAGAGTCAAGAACAAAAAGTTTGTTCTCAAGGCAGAAGAATGTTGGCAGGATGTTAATGATGAAGGGAAAGCTACTAGAGAAAGGGCATTGTCAGGTGCAAGCAAGAACTACTTGTGAAT